>JAYGXS010000009.1:4120086-4135324 GCA_036362985.1 Ligula intestinalis
ATTAATTAGTTCACTGAAAAATCCTATGTATGTGCAAAGCAGGAGCAGAAGTTTGCAAGTATATATTTTCGAAAACAGGGCAAAAACTGCGGTTTCGTTTAATTTGGATGTATTTTTGTTATTTTAAAAAAACACGCAGTGTACCGTGACGTTGACTTAAACGTGTAAACCTTTCATCTTGTTGCTCGAAAGGCCACCAAAAAGCGACGATACCTTATCCACTTTTTTAATAGACGAGAATATCCGAAATCCAAACAGCGGTTCGAAAGAAGAAGAAGCGATCTATGGAACAAGAGCTTTATTGTCCTGACCTTTTGGATTCCCGAGACATGCGCATGTCTCACCCTGTTCTTCTTTTACCTATGAGTTATGATTCCCAAGGGATTCCGAAACATCAGGACAATGTACCTCTTGTTCCAGTGATCGCTTCTTCTTCCAAATATCCACTTTGTAAAGTAGTGCTCTCATCAGCACCTTTTAAAAGAACCGCATGTCTGATGTACCTACGTTGATAATAAGTATGACAAATGGTGACTTTTATTTGAAAATCTTTTTTTGGAATTTGATTTCATGTTTGCTTGCGTATGCATGCAAGGCGCGATTGGCTATCTGCAGGAGAAAGAATGTGAAAAAAAATTGTTCTCGAATAACCCTTTTGAGAAAAAGGTATAATATATCATCTGGCAAAGGTTCAGGGCAGAATCAATATGTACAGGAAAATATTATAAACACGGGAAATTGTGAAGTATTCGCCAAAAGTACAGAAGGATTGAGAAACATAATGTAGAAAAATTCAGTTGAGAAAAAAGTGACCGAAATAAAGAATTGTTCATAACTACGTGTATGTCTGGACAAGCTATTTTGATCAAATGTGTGAATTTAATAAAAAGGAGGGTTTTGGTTAGGAAAACTGCCCTCCTATTTTACGTTATTGGAGCAAATGTGCTCTCATGTTTGCTAAGTCATGAGTATGTTTACATAAAAAGAATTTCGTATTCTAAAAGGAAAGACAAGACGGAACTTTCTCATTATATACATTTTGCTAAGGAAGAATTCCATAATTAGTAAAAAAGCTAGAATAATAGTCCATTCCAGTACTGAAAAGTTTTGTGCCGAGTTGATTAACGTGAACTAAAGCGAAGCTTAAGGAATCAGATTTATTTTAATTTCCAAGCAGGGCTTAAAGCATAACAATTTATTTCGCTATTCTGTTTAATTTTTCTGGCAAAAAGCAGTAAAAACGTTGTTGGTCTAAACTTTTTTGCCGTACTGGTGATCCTACGCATAAGCAAATTGTATACATTTAACTGCGTAGAGAGCGTTAAATATGCCTTATTGAATGCAAGTCCTGTTGAAATATAGTTTTTTCTTAAACAATGGGTTGCGTTTAAGCGTTTTTTATAAATGGAACAGACAGAAGAATAATGAGTATTTCAAAATATGGTCGTACACGTGGCATGATTTTTGCATTCGTATTTTTACTTCGAATCGTAGAATTAAGCGAAAAATTATCCATTATAAAGAAAAAAGGTATGTGTTTTTATTTTTAGTCAAAATTTAATCGATTTTTTTTAGATAAATTGCAAAAATGTTTGAAAGTCTGCAATTTTACTGTGAGATTATCTTAGAAAAATTTAATAAACGCAAAAGTTCGTCAGCTGAATATTCAATGAAAGCACTTTATAAAAAGGTGATCTATCATAAAAATAAAATTTAATCTTATGAATAAATGTATGCGCGTTATCTAGCATGTATGTTTCATGCTCAAATATTTGGTTCTCTGATATAATAAAGACACCTTTTACTAGCCCATCCTTTCAAAATCCCTCATACATCACCCTATAAATCCATTTTCTTTGCGATTCTACTATTGTCTTGGATGCATGATCCACAACAGATTTCAAAACGATTGAGTGATCAAATTGGCTGCTTTTCTGTGCGTTTTAGCGCTTATGATGCTCTTGAATCTAAAGCAACCAACCAGCATGGTTTATGTATTTCATTACCATATATATGCAAAGGTTTGACTATAATTTAATAAAAACAAACGTACAGTAGGTTACATATCTGGTACAATGTTGGGGATTTAACTCAAACTTGAGGTCATTTATTAGATTTAATGGGTTGGCGTGAGGCGCAAAATGTTGTTTATTAGAATTTAACTCAATTTAGATCAGTACATTTGGAGAAAATGCAGGCGGAAATGTGCGAGATTCAACGTTCGTTGACATTCAAGGAATATCCTATGCCATTAAGCGCTGCAAAGAAAAGATCTATATTTGTGCGTGCTGAAGTATAAAAATACTTTCAGAAAGAACAAAAAATGTTTAATTATATCTGTTCACAACAGACAACATTTTGTTTTACGTCCATAAAATTTAGGTTAGTGTACTTACGAGATACAGCACTAGAGTCGAGAAAAGGTAAATGAATTTTGTTCACAAATGTTTGTTCCACAAATATGTTGCGTTTTTGTGCCCTAAAGATAAGTAATACAATTAAAAGACGCAAAAATATGTTTTACTTCGCCAAACTTAGTAGGCCTATTTAAATTTAGATAAACTTCCTCGAAATCTCATATGTTTTCTAATTAACCTCGTAAATTGACTTCATGCAAATGTTGTCAAAATATAGAAGAAAATCAAAAGATATGAAAACTTCAAAAATAAGAGGCTAAAGATTATCATGTTTAAGAATATTGTAGGATATTTTTGGTTTTTCTGTTGTACAATTGAAATTAAAGAACGGTGCCCTGAAGTAAACGTACCTATTGAACACTGCTCTGGTTAACGTAGAAATGTAATTTTTTTTATCTACCTCAGAGTTTTTGCCTCAAAGTTTTAAGAAAGTCAAGAAACCGCTCAAAATATCCCATTTTTATCTTGAATTTTCTCCACAAAAGGTATCGAACACATATAGTCGATTTGGAAATATCTAATTTATTCGCATTTTGAAGCGGTAACTTGTTATAGAATGTTTTTAAATTAATCTAAGTCGTAAATATTCTCGGCTTTTTTTGTGGAAATTCATAATTCTCGGCAATGGGTTGACATGTTTGGGCGATTTTAATGTCATGACCCACACAAGCAGCTATCAAAGGAGGAATTTTTATAAACTCATTATTTAGGCAGATGTCTTTAAGATATTTCTAAATGCTGAATTTTCGGTAAATAGGTTGAACGAAATTGGTATTTATAAACAAGCAAAGCAAAACTGTGAAATCCGTAAAGTTTTGAACATAAATTTGGAAAATGTTAGCTCCTCGTCGCCCTCAAACTCTCGAAAAATTTTTTTTAATGTAACAAAAGGAAATTCCTTTTAACGTACAAAAGATGGTAGGCATTTGATAACAAGCACAACCGTTATCTAAATTTTTACAAAACAGTCAGCTTATCCGTGTGTGGTAGTCAATGTATTTATATTCCGCTCAACAGCCGGGATGTGATTTCCATAGAAAATATTTTTGCAATTGTCAATAGAAATTGATACAAAGCACGCAAGGATCTTTTCGTGCATTAAAAGCGGAAAGTTTTCCGAAGTATCTAAATTTGGAGGAAACTGTACTTAAGGTGACTTCATCAATTTCTGACACATTATGTGCAAGTTTAAATAGTATTGGAAAAAATTAGTTAAACAAATATTTTGTATTTGTACTTATTCTGTATTACCTTGCCATCCTTTTCCATTCCCATGCCTTAAACACACTTCCATTTCACAATAGAGCAGTAAATTTGCATATTGTCATTTCTTGAGTTTGCAGATTTTGTGAAAAATAAATTTTTCTATGCTTGTAAATAGAAATTTCTCAATCAAACTCTAACTTATTGTTACTGATACTTCTAACTTTACTGTTGTAATAGTTTAGGGGCACGCCGCGTGTGCTGACTTCCCACAAATTGCCTTTCATTACGTTTTTCAACTTATTTCATGAGATAGTTGACTTAATGTATGTTCGCCAATTTATCTTCTAAAGCCATAATGCCAACTTTTAAACAAATGTACATAAACTTATTTGCAGAGCAGGAAGAAAGAGGTAAGAGCAAAAGGGGTCAAAATCTGATCAGCGTTAGAGGAAACTGGTAGTCGGCTGATGTGCTGAACTGCTGGCTGTTGGAATAGCCGCTTTTGACCATGGTAACTGCGGTGCCACCACGAATTTTTTTTGTTTGCTCTACAAATCTGTTAGGTTTTGCGCCCTAATAATAAATAATTAAATTAAAAAAGGCAAAAATGTGTTTGACTTGGCCGAAATTAGTTGGCTTACTTGACTTTAGATGCACTTGCTTAAAATCTCATTGGTTTTTTAACTTATATCGTAAATTAATTCCATCCGATATTGTCTAAATGTAGAAGAAAATCAATACATATGAAAACTTAAAAAAGAAGAGACTAAAGATTACCATTTTTTAAGAATATTGTAGGAATTTTTGCGTTTATCTGTTGTACAATTAAAATTAGTAAACGTACGTATTGAAAACTGCTCTGGTTTACGTAGAAATGTAATTTTTTTTATCTTCAGCAGAGTTTTATCCTCAAAATTTTTAGAAATTCAAGTAACCGTTAAAATATCCCATTAAGATCTTGAATTTTTCTTCAAAAAAGGTATTAAACACATATAGTTGATTTAGACACATCTAATTTATTCGTTTTTTGAGGCAATAACTTGTTATTGAATGTTTTTTAATTAATCTTAGTCGTATTATTTTTCGCCTTTTGTTGTGGAAATTCAAAATTCTTGGCAATGAGTTTAAATGTTTGGGCTATTTTAATGCCATGACCACACACAGACCACTTTCATAGGAGAAATGCTTACAAACTCATTATTTAGGCAGATTCCTTTAAGATATTTCTAAACGCTAAATTTTCGGTTAAAAGGTTGAACGAAATTTGTATTTATGAACAAGCAAAGCACAAATAAGAAATTTGTTAAATGTTGACCATAATTTCGCAAAACGTTAGCCCCTCGGTGACCTCAAACTCTCGAAATAATTTTTTTAAATGTGGTTAAAGGAAATCCCTTTTAACATACAAAAAATGGTTTTCACTTGATAACAAGTACAAACGTTACCTTATTTTTTACTTAAAAGTCAGCCTATCCGTGTGTGGCAGTCAAAGTATTTTTATTCCGCTCAACAGCCAGGATCTGATTATCATAGAAAATATTTTTTGCAATGGTCAATAGAAATTAAAACAAAGCACGCAAGAATCATTCTGTGCATTAAACACGGAAATTTGTCCGAAGAACCTTGATTTGGAAGAAACTGTACATATATTGACTTTATCAATTTATGGCGCATTTAGTGCAAGCTTAAATGTTATTGGAAAAATTTAATTGTATAAAAGTTTGTATTTGTGTTTATTCTACATTACCTTGCCATCCTTTTCCATTCAAATGTCTTAAACACACTTTTATTTCACTATAGACAAGTGAATTTGCACATCGCCATTTCTCGAGGTTGCAGATGTTGTGAAAAATACACTTTTCTATTCTAGTAAATAGTAATTTCTCAATCAAACACTAACTTGCTTTTACTTATAGTTCTAAATATACTGCAATAATAGTTTCTGGGCACGTCGCATGTGCTGACTTCCCACAAAATGACTTTCATTACGTTTTACAACTTATTTCCTGAGATAATTCACTTAATTTATGTTCACCAATATATCTTATAAAGCCATAATGTCAAATGTTGAAATAAAATGTTTTATAAAATGATTTGCAATTTTTAAAAATTCATCAGGCCTTTATAATTATACGGTAATTAAGTAAATAAACTACGTGGGTCGGTAGAAAAACAAAGAATGGTTGTCAAAGCTGGGGAAAAGAGGAAGGAGAAAAAGGGGTCAAAATCTGATAAGCATTAGGGAAAACTGGTAGTCGGTTGAGGTGCTGAACTGCTGGCTTTTAGAATAGCCGCTTTTGACCATGGTAACTACGGCGCCGCCATAAAGTTCTCTTGGGCCCGGAGACGAAGCCTGATGGTGGCCACTTCTGCTGGTACCAGCAGAAGCTGTTCAAGAAATTAACGTGTAAATGTGAAGGCCTGATGCAAAAAATCAAAAAGAAAAGTATGTTCGCCATTTCATCTTCTCACATTTTCAATGAAAACAATCGCAATGTTTATTTTTTATAAGAGCTCAAGACTTTATTAATCTTTAACAGTATATATATATTCACTCAGGAATGTGCGAACACATTTTTGTGAAAACACAAATCCGGCTGAAAGAAAGACTACGAAATGAGCCTTTAGAACTGCACTTTGTGGAACACAAAGTATAAAAGCGGCGCGAAGAACACAATAAAATATATATCCTCAACCCAAATGCGCGCCCAAAACACGTCCAGCCAACCCAAATGCAAACGCTGACAACAAGAAGCCTCCATAAGTAGCGCAGCCTGCTAACCCCGATTATTACGCTGTCAACAAGAGGCATCCGTCAATAACACAGCCTCCAAACCCAGATGCTAACTCTAACAATAACGAAGCCTTTATCAGTCACGCAGCCTACCATTCCAGATGCTTACCCACACCACAAGAAGCATCCGTCAGTAAAGCAGCGTACCAACCCCGATGCTTACTCTAATCACAAGAAGAATCCGTCTGTAACGCAGCCTTCCAACCCAGATGTGAACGCTGAGGACAAGAAGCATCCGTCCATAGTGTGGCCTGTTAGTCCAGCTGCTAACGCTGGCTTCAATCACTCTCCGTCAAAAGACCAAACTGCCAGCACAGCCGCTTGTGCCCATTCTCCTGGTGTCTGCATGGTTGTTTGCAGGGTTGTAGCTTTGCTGACACACGTCCGGCTGTATGAACAGTCTATTGCGCTACAAAATACGGTTTTTTTTCACTCGAACTACATAACCTAAATTCGTTGAATAAATGTAGCCTGGTTTTTGTTACTTACGTTCACTTTCATCAGCAACACATAAAAGGGTAAAGTTATGGTGAAAAGTGTTTGAATTCGATCACTATAGTACATATGTCACGAATTGGAAGGTGGATCACTGTATTATACAGCACACGTGCGTGGCGCAAGGCTTTGGAACTGTAACAGTGCATATAAGCAGGCGAAAAATAAAATAAATTACATTAAAACTGCCGCATTAACCTAACGCTGGTGATTTGATGCGAATTGATTGTGAGAGGTCGCACATTTCGGAGTGGTTACGCAGAACACATTCTCTCCTCCTTCGTAGTACCAATGGTGCTACGAAAAGGTTTCAAAGTAGTGCTCATTCTCTTGTCGAAAAACCTGTCATTGCCTTAACAATAAACCTTATGTTGATCCTTATATAAAACATATCTCTTATCACAACGGAAGACTTGAACGCAACACGTTTATAAAACCCCCTTAGATAAACCCACATTTAAGTCCTTGATCTAACTTTTACGCTTAATAAGCGCAAATATATTTTCCTATCTTACCGTGGAGTCGCCCGAATCATCCCAATACCGTCGACTTTTCCGAAACTTCATACTGCTTGGTTTCTAAAATATACGGGTGCCTTGCTTTCCGACCTGAATACCTTGCATATAGCTAAATAGGTTGGGGGGGATCACAGTGGTTGATTCGATTATACGATAGTACTATGTCCAATAAACCATAAAAGAAATACTGCATTGTTACCATTTTGGAATTTGGCCGTGCAAGTTAATTGTGTATGAAGGTTTTCTATAAACGCAACGTTCGAACGCTATATGGTCTCTCGTTCTAAGAACCGTCGTGAGTGTTACATGGTATTTATTTAAAACGAGCATAACAGTATTAAGGCTCACCAAAATGTATAGAAAATTAAAAGAAAAAATAGCAAAAAGCGCTATATGAGGTAAATTTAGTACACGGGGTAAACAGTAACAAGAATGTTTATGTAAGTATATATACAGTTGGGTGAGTGCTGCAGAAAACTTGCCTAACTTGTTTAATTAATCGTCGCATATTACGAGAACGCATTTATGATAACTTAGAAAAAATAAAGAACAGTATTAGGTATCTGATGTATTTAAAGAACTGTTAGAAGTACAAAGTGTTCGTCAAATAAATATAATTTTTTTCGCTAAAACCCGAATGCTTGAGATATGCAAAATACCTATAAATTAAAAATATAAATTAAAATATTATTTTAAGTTGAAAACGGAATGGAACAAATTTCTCTATGTAAAAAAACCATCATTTTGCTGGAAAAGGACAATATTATTTTTTTAAAAAGGAAAGTGTATAAAGGTTTTCTACTTAAGGCACAATTGCTATTGGCTGAATAGTCTTTCTTTATGGGATATATGGTGATTTTATAATTTGTATTTTAAGCAAGCCTAACAAATATATTGGCAGAAATAACGCCTTCCAGAATAAAAAGGAAATAAGAAGGCAGTTCATGAAATGAAATAAGAACACAAGTAAGCGGTATGTAGGAGCACCGTGTTGGTATAGATATAAACAATGGAGGATCGTCGCGCATCGATCCTTCGAGACGTTGTGTCTGAATTATTCGCTTCTGGCTTATTTTTCATCATAAGTCAGTCATAGAAAACCCAAGACGTTGCGACACCCCTGCTAGCTAGAGGCTCAACCCCACGCACTCCGTGAAGTGAAAAAAATGTGGTCAAATTTGCTTCTCGCGACCGCTGGAGGCAGGTTGTTCTGCATGCAAATTGAAGGTGTGCGCGGACTTTACAAATCTAACTATAGAATGGTAAGTTGGACCACACATAAGTTAAAGTAGACAACCTCTCAACCACCATTTCAATTTTTCGGGAAAATCAAGCAACCTGCAATTTTATAGTCAAGTTTTATCCAAAATAATTTAAATGATAATGCTGATAAGGAAAATCTGCAGATATTAATCAATAAAACTTTTTTAAAACAGCAAAATAAAAATGCATTTAGCATTTATTTATGAATATTTCACTGCGTGTCCTAATTTTACGCCTTTAAATGCCTTGTAGGAAATAGTTAAGGTTGTAGGGATAAATGAGTGGGGCTACACAAGCTACTGCTGTCCCATTATGAGTGAATATGCTTCTCATACTGACCCGCATTTCATTCTTATAGAAGATGTTGAAGGGCCTCGTAAGTTTTCAGCTGCCGAAGCAAAGATAACGTCGTCCTTTGTATATGGGGATAAAACGTCTCACTTAATACTGCCTCAAAACGCGTAAACGAGACGTTTTGAGAAAAGTTTTCCAGGCGCAGATCTGTAGTTTGCAAGAAAAGCAGGATTTATTGGATCCATTTATTGTTGGAGTGCTCATCAGTTACTACCTCTCATCGCACTACATGAATAACCTTTTTCAAGTTATTCAATAGATTCTTGCAATCTACAAATGAACAAGAAGGATTGGTGCGCAGCGTTAAGTAGCGTAGGAAATACCTTGGATATCAACAGCCTAGTATTTGCCCCCATTCTTTCCCTATTTGCTCCAAGGATATTCATCGGAAATGACATATGTTCTGGTAAGTGCGTCTCAATCCATTTTGGGGAACACGATACAAAATTTAAATACGTGATAGATCCTAAACGCAGATTAAGATTTTCAAATTTACAATACATACAATCTACTATGTGTATCATTACATAAATTCACCTCGAGGTAGCTGAGATTAGTAAATAATTAGCAGCCTGCTTCAGGAATGCATTTATGTTATTAATTACCCATATCCTGGTCACTTAACATGACATTTCTAAATTAAAATGCCATCGAAGGAGGTTTTGTGACTGCTGAGTTAAGCCACGTCTAAACATGTTGGTGTGCAGAATACGTGGGGGCCACTAATAAGTCAGTAGCTTACATAAGTAGTTTAAATCCTTACCACTTCGAATTTGAGGTTTGATTCCGTGCAAGAAAAGAAACACTGAGATGCAGGCTTAAAGGATTGTTTTATTTTGCACAAAGCTAGCGCAGAACAGTTTGTAGGTCAATTACTGTCAGACGAGTAAAAGAACGCCCGTCAATAACCAGCGTCAAAATTGCGTAAGCGCATCCACCTCGCGGAAATTGTATAGACGACCCTTGTTTGTGATTGGTCAGACCCGACTGGGGTGTGCAGGACCTGAAACATGCTACCGTGCTACCACGTTCAAATGGTTGGTATTTTTATGCAATGTTGGATCAGTACACTTGCATACAGCCGTGGCCATCGCATCATTTCGCATGGACCGGAGCATGTTTTCTTTTGTCTGTAAGAATATCAAGTAACTTAAAGCATATCATGGTAATGCAGTAATTAACAATGCGAGTTGGTAAAATAGAGTGCGGTGGTGAAAGAGAATTGAGCTCAAATTCTTATGAGCATGATGATAAGCTAATGGCTGTTGGATTGGCGACTTTCAGCTATGATAACTGTGGTGCCACTATAAAGTTCATTTGGGGCACACAAGACGGGTTGGCGTAGCCTGAGGGTGACCATCACTGCCGTATCCAACAGACGGTGTCATTTGAATAGACTGTTTGGAATTCACGTGAAAGCCTGAGTCTACCAGTTGCGCTAAAAAAGAATTGCTTAAACGTTTTTTGGTCTCCATATAAATGTAAAATTCATCAGCGCCTCACTACCGGACATTTGCTGTCACTGCTGATCGTGTATATATTCACTCAGGAATGTGCGAACACCGATCGAATAGGCTTCCAAACTAAACCAAGTTCATAAGGTGGTCAGAAGCCACCAACGGGTGACCGCCTATAAAACCGATTCCGGCCAAATCATAATAGCAGTAAGGGGGGTCTGACAGATTTTGGGGTAACTTGATACAGAATTGTTTCAAGCTTATGAGCTTTCATCAGCCAAGCATAACCCTTAACACCAGCTGGTCGGACAACACAAACAAACCCACTCATAGGCGGCGCAGTTTGCCCACCACTGGCGTCGATCAGATGGGTCATAGGCACTTCATCGAACCGCAGTTTATTAGCACCTCGCCACCTGCCATTTGCTGTCACTGCTGATCGGGTATATATTTACAATGGAATGTGCAAACACCGATCGAATAGGCCTCCGAAAAAAAAGTTAAAGTGGTCGCCAGAGGTCCCCAATGTGTGACCACCTGCCAGGCCGATTCCGGCTTAGTCAAAATAGTAGTAATAGGGGTATGACAGCATTTGGGGGTAACTTGATACAGAACTGTTTCGGGCTTATTAGCCTTCATCAGTCAAGCATAAGCCTGAACAGCAGCACTTCATCGAATCGCAGTACATCAGTGCGTTGGCACCTGCCGTTTGCTGTTACTCAGAAATGTGCGAACACCGTTTGAATAGGCGGTCGGAGTTCCTTAACGGTACACCGCCTCCCAGGCCGATTCCGGCCAAGTCCTAATAGTGGTAAGGGTGGTATGACAGCATTCTTGTGTACCTTGATACAGAAGAATAGGCGATCTAGAGAATATTGGTTATAATGTCCTGACTTTTCGAAATCTTACAGGCTTGCTTCGTCGGAGGTATTTGCTTGTACACGCTTCACAGTCTTTTATAGGTCTTACAACTGACTTATCCTTTGTTTTTCGTCTCTTTGCGCTGGATCCCTTGCAGGGGCGGGGCTGGAGCTTTGTCATCTTCCTGCTCGCCGTCACCTCGTTGGAGGGGGAGGGCAGTTTTATGCCTGCCAGCGGTCATTGCTCGCTTCTGCATCGATCGCTTCGGTAACGAATGTCCTGCTGGCTTTCCCCGTTGGCACTTTTCCGTGTTCGTCCCGTCGGCTGAATCTCGAACTCCGCCATCAGTGTGTATGCAGAGACCATTGTCATTCGCAACTGCGTTCAAGCCCGACAAGAGATCTTGTTTGTTCATGTTGCCCACTGCGTCCCTGACGGCTGCATTGGTGTCTGGGGTAGGTTTCCGGACGCCTGTATTCTTGCCCGGTCTGGGGTTGCTAGTCGTCGCAAACTATTCGAATGCCTACAGGCGATTTTCTTGATTGAGCCGCACGCGTAACGCCTGGTAAGCCGCCGGGAGAATCGGACAGCGGCTGATGGAATTCGGTGCAATTTGCCCGGCTTCAAGTGTTTCTCTGGTTGTCTGGCCTTTATATCGCCTGGATGCCAGCTTTTTAGCAAGCTTCTGTTTGACAACAAGTATAAATTAAGTGCTGCAAACAAGTGGATATTTTATTATTCTCGTGACTCTGCATTCCCATCCTCGTCGCCGTGTGGCACTTCAAATCAAGGTATAAGTCGTGGAGGCCCCCTAACCTGCCGCCAACATTAATAACTGCATCCGTGCATGTTCTTTAAACACTTTTTTCCCACGAGCGACAGTTATTTTCCTAAACCATGTTGTGAATTCTGAGCCATGCCTTAGGAGTTTTTTCCCTGTCTGCTATTTTTTTGTTCATTGGTAAATGTTGGCTCGTGCTAACTGACATCATCCCATCTGATTGAATTACCGAATCAAAGTGAGGAGCCACCCAGAATAACGTAAACGACCTTCTTTCAAACGTTCGGCATTTTCGATGCTTTTCTTAACTACTGTGTACCGGTAGGGAGTTCAAAGGCATTTGCTTATGTTTCCCATTGATAATTTGACTGGGCTTGACTTGAATATGCATTTTTTATTGATTTGGACTGTCTTAAATCTATTTAATGGAAGTTATGCACGAAAAATGATTCTTATATACATTAAGTAGGAAAGTACGCCTTCTTTAAAGGATATACATAAAGAAACGGGATATTTCGGTTTTCAAAGGATTCTTATTAGGAGCTTTTTTATAATTGTGGTGTCCTGTTTTGCTATAGTTCACACCCGTCAATTTATGAATGCTGCCTATAATGTATACAGTATATTCCTTTTGTTGCAACAGTTTCTGAGAACTATGTGACTTCTCACTCAAACCATAGGCAAAAACATAATATGACTTAAACAGGAAGTAAACAGTGCGCAGAATTTAAATCAAAAAAGCTCACAAGAAGCAACTTAAAGACCGAAAGCTTACCTTTATTTGAGTATGAAATTTAAAACGGAGGAAATTTATATCAAAGATTTACAAGATATTTTTTTTCGTGCATGTTTTCCATTAAATACATATGAATTCATAAAGGCAGTCAAACTCAATGATAAACAGGTAGTAAACATTTGTAGCCAGTTTTTCAAATCAACATGTTTCGCTATTTAACAGAAGGAAGCTCGTCGAAGCTCGGCTTGAACGCCCGTGAAGTCATCCTATACAGTGTTATCATGCCTAGGCAAAATAACTTATATTTTGTGTTTAAATAAGTCGAATTTTTGAGGGAGAATTAACAAATTTAGTTATGAATCAGTTGTTCGTAACACGTTTGACTCATTGTGAACAGGTAAAAGTAGGATGAGCTGGCTGTATACAGCGTCAATGAAGGTTCAACAGGATTTGTGCAACCGCGAGTTCACAAAATTTTGGTTTCATTACATGTCAACGTGGTAGATGTAGCTTAGTGAATCCTTTTACAAAACATCGTCATTTGTCTGCTGAGGAGACCTAGGGTGCATCATAATTGTATAACGAGACCTGTCAGTGAGCAAGAACCACAGCTAAAACGGTTGCTATTGGGGGTGAGTCAATTCAGTTAAACACGTTACGTACGTTAGGCGGTGTAAAAAAACCCTCCTTGCAGTATAACGTCTTCCTATGTACGTCTCACGCAAACGCTCCGGGTTAAATTTCACCCCTGGCAGCAGGAGTACTACAAAACAAAGATAAATGACTCACTTGTTACATATGTGCCGCAAAGTTTGGACTGCAATGGTGCTGATGAAACAGAATTGTTTTCGTGCCAAATTTCTGTCTTCCTGCGTCGTTACCTTGATAACAGGACTTCTGTCTTCTTTGTTCTGCGTTATGAGCGTTGCGTTGTGTGAAGGTTGTAGTCATGGAAGCTAGTGTTTACTGCCATGCCTAAGACACATAGAGTCCAACAGCTGCTTTTATATTTTTTGAACGAGGTCAAGTGTTTTAGATTGGTAGGTGTTGATTTACCCGATGAGATGTCGGGTATAGTGGTCAAGGCTGTGATGACCGGTACGTGGGGTTTTACATTGACTTGTAGACTGGCACGACCATCATGACGCGTGTGTGTGTGGGTGACTATAGGTCGGTAAAGTGTGTTCACATCGGACGGCTTGAACGAGCGTGTGGACCTCCTATACAAAGTGAGCATGTCTACGCAATCTGACTAATATTTTTGTGTTTAAATAAGTCGAATTTTCGAGTGAGAAGTAAGCAATTGATTTGTGACTTAGTTGTTCCTAACACAAAGCGTTGCGTGGTGCGTAGGTTGCAGTTGACTGCCAAAATCCTAGTCCGTTCACGCTAGTTGTGGTAGCTGACCTATACTTAGGTCATCATTCAGTTGATTGAGAGTTGAGTCGTATGATTCCTGCTTTTGGCTAAGAGCCAGCGTTGCTTTAAGGGGCAGACCAAAACGCCACACTTAAGCCAATAGGAGACATCATCATGAGGAATTTATTGTACATATATTCATGAGTTGCAATCTTAGACAACATTGGCAACTTGGGAAGCATGCACAGGTGTTTTTTTGCCACACCTGAGACAGTGAGAGTGCAACAGCAATGTCAGGTGCTTGTATGTGATTTTGGAGCAAGTTTTAGTGGTATTCGACTGAAAGGTGTTGATTTACCCTGGGAGACATCAGAAATAGTGGTCTAGGCTGTGATGACCAAAACGTGGGGTTTACCACCAACACGACACGACTATCTTTGTGCTTGCATGTAGGTGGGGGGAAGTCGGTAATGTGTGTTCGAGTCAGACAGCCTGATCGCCCGTGAAGACACTCTTTATGAAAAAGTTCATGCCCACACAATCTGACTAACATTTTTCGAGTTTAAATAAGTCGATCTTACGAGTGGGTGGTAAAATAAATGAGTTATGACTTATTTGATCCTAACACGTTTGACTCAAAATGTACAACCCTCTACAGTGTAAGATAGTTTCAACAAGCTTTGTTCCACCGCGAGTCCACAAAGATGTGGTTTAATTAATTGTCAACGTTGTAGTTGTAGCTGCCTGAATCACTTTACAAAACTTCGTCATTTGTCCGCTGAGGAGGCCTAGGGTACATCGTAATTGTATTACGAGAGCTGTCAGTGAGAAAAAAACTGCAGCCAAAACCATTGCTATCGGGAATGAGTCAATGCAGTTCAACACGTAACGTAATTTGCACCCTTTAAACAACCCCTCATTACAGGGTAACGTCTTCCTGTGCAAGTTTCATGCAAA
Source organism: Ligula intestinalis (assembly GCA_036362985.1). Classification (NCBI taxonomy): domain Eukaryota; kingdom Metazoa; phylum Platyhelminthes; class Cestoda; order Diphyllobothriidea; family Diphyllobothriidae; genus Ligula; species Ligula intestinalis. The sequence continues at coordinate 4,135,285 of JAYGXS010000009.1, forward strand.
TGCTCCAGGTACATTTTCACCCCTGGCAGCAGGAGTATTA
>JAYGXS010000009.1:4140935-4151271 GCA_036362985.1 Ligula intestinalis
AGGACAAAATTTAACTTGTTAGTTTAGCCTTTATTATGCCAGAATATTTTGCGCATTTGATTGGACTTTATGCATAAAAGTTTTTATTTTGGAGAACTGCCGTCTAAATTGGATTTATGAAGCGTAATAGACACTAACTTTGTTTTATGTTATATAAGTAAGTTTATGAGGAAGGCTCGACACAAGCTTACTTTTTATGAATATGTATTATTCTATGGGAAAACTCCATAATACCTAGAACAAAATGGGAAAATGGTCCCCACATTTATTTTTAGATGCAAGCAAAAACTAAACTTTGGAAAATTATGTATTGGTGATGTTAACACGCCGGAGATGGACAGGGCAAGAACGAATGCACAGCGGCACAAGCACGTTGCGTATCCTGACTTTTGAGGTTGCCAATTGTACTGCTAATGAATTAAAGAATAATGGCGGGAAACTAATGGGCCAGTAGCCCACTGTTTACCACTTAAGGCGTTTTCCCAACAGCAGTGCTTATTTAAACTTCGCTTGCTGAACAGTTTTGGGGGCAAGAGTTTCCTTGGTAGTGGCGGAACAAAACTCCACATGTGCAGGTATGTCAAATACGATTTACGCTCGATTCGAGGTCGATTTGAGCATGATAAGGCAAAGGGTTAGGGATAAGGATTAGGGTTTTGATAAGGGTCAGATGTTTGGGTCAGGGTAAGGGGTAGGGTTAGGGTAAGGGTAAGGGTCATGGCTAACGTAAGCGTTAGGGTTAGGGGTTACGGTTACGGTTAGGGTAAGTGTGAGTTCGATAGTTAGGTTCATTGTTAGGTTAAGTGTGAAATAGTGATACCTGATGTAAAAACCCGAAGTTTCTGCTAAATATTACAAAACGTCTTCAAGAACACCATTATTACTGGGTTTTTGGCAAAATAAATCTTTCGAAATAGAGCTCCACATTTCCAAGTTTGTCAACAGCAATTCGTGCTCGATTCGAGCTCGAGTTCTTTGACGAGTTTCTTCGATTTACGCGCTTAACGTTGTCGGCCTACAGCCACCGTGTTAGATCATTTCAACAACATTTAACGACTTTTATTTTCTTATTTTCACGAACATTTTTTGGTAAATCAGGATTCTCAACTTAAGAAAAACCCTTATCGCGCTTACCGTATGACCACAACCTACGGGTTTTTGTATCCAAGCCCACTACGAAGGAATATTCTGCCGAAATACCATAATGTTTGTCATGTTATTGTTATCATTTTGAGAATAAGAGCTCGAAGAACTGCAGATTTTTTTCGAAATTATGTTTAACAGAACAAATTTCACTGCTTTGCTTTGTCTGTCCATAAATACCAATTTCAATTTATCTACTCACCAAAAACTTAGCAACATCAAATATATTATACGCATTTACCTAAATAAAGAGTCTTTTCATCATTCCTCCTTATGTAGGTACCTGTCTGTGTCATGAGATTAGAATCATCCAAACATGTTTACTCATTGTCAAGCGAGATGAAGTTCCACAACAAAAACCAAGAATGAATACGTCTTAGATTAATTCAATAACTTCCTCTTCAAAACGCGCTATGGTAAGATATCTCAAAGTTGAAAATCTGTGAACTTCAAATACTTTAAGTGAAGTCAAGATCAAAGTGGGATATTTTGACAAGTTTTTACTCCCGTTAAAATAATTGATAAATACTCTGCCGGAAATGAAAGAACTTACATTTCTATGTACATACATGAATTCTCAAAAGGCTATTTTAATTCAGGGCACCGTTCATTTATCTTAAATGCCCTACACAGTGAGCCAACATATCTCTTTATCTTTGAAACATGATAATCCTTTGTCTGTTTTGTCCTAAGTTTTTATATTCATTGATTTTCTTCTATATTTTTACAACATTTGAATGGGGGTACTTTACATCGTTATTCAGAAAATTCATGCACTTCCGTCTTAGTTCATGTAAAGATAAGAATTACCAGTAATTTTGGCATACTCAAACGCATTTTGATATCTTGTCAGTTTATTTCTTATTTCAAGGGCGCAAACCGTAACATATTTGAAAGGAAACATTCTGCTAACTGACATCATTTTCCTTCTTCCAAGAAAAGTGCTTTGTTGTCATACATACACTGGCGTCAATTTAGTTGACACAAAACAAGAGAGTGCAGGACAACTACCCTTCCTGGATGTCCTCGTCACGCGCAGACACAACGGGGACTCAGCACTTCGGTTTATAGAAAGGCGACTTGCACAACCAAGGTGCTCAGTTTCCATAGCCACCAGCCAATAACGCGTAAACGTGGCTGTATTTGGGCTCTTTTTCAGAGGGTGAAGACACACTGCAGTGAACTAGAGGGACGAGTGCAAGAATTTTGATATCTTTGGGACCAACTGGCCAGCAATGGATATCCTTACTTCCTCTTGAACCGTTGCCTCTGAACGGGCCCACGTGAAAAAATACGAAAGGGGACCACCATCGCTCTGGCACCCTCTACCATACATAAGAAACGTATCAGAAGCAACTGAGCGTATTGCTGCAGAGGTCGGCGTAGGTATTGCCCATCGCACAATAGCTACTTTGCATAAGCTAATCATGCAAATTAAAGTTCCGCTGGATGTTGGTGAGCAGTCTGACGTCATTTATCAGGTGCCATGTCGCGACTGTTCTTGCCATTATACAGGGCAGACCGGGCGATGACTAAACTCATCAATAAAGGAGCACAAACGGGCAGTATGGAAAGGCAACCCACAGTCCCAGATCGCTTCCCACACTCTGAAGGAAGGCCATGAATTCGACTTCTCGAATACAGGGATAATAGCACGAGCCAGGAATAGAACGGAACGCGAACTGCTGGAAGCCTGGGTGTCAGATCACAACTCCATAAACAGGCAGGTGGATATACCGCCCTGTTATTTTGCCATCCATGCACATGACCAGAAACCAGGGCCCAGGTCCTCTACACTCATACAGACCACCAACTGAAGGTCACACGCCACTTCTCCAGGGACGCGCGTCGGGAACACGATAAGATAGCGTAAGAAGGGACGTAGCATGGACAGATACAAATCAATAATTGTCACTACCTCCCCCTCTCCCTTACCAACCCCATTTATGCGAAGCTGACGTTTGCTGTTTTTATTTACTCTGACGATGACTTTTCGTGTGAAGCCTAAAGCTCAAAATATAACTATTGTTCCAGAGATCGCGTCTTTCTCTTCTTTACAGCAAGAACCTCGTCCACGCATATTTGCTTCTATACACAATTTGCCGTTTCTTGCACAGATATAATTAAAAAGTTTTGAATCTTCTTTATTTGTCTTTTAAAGTGTACCATGCACAAACACGTAATTATTCTCCGCATCGTTTTGTAGCTTAGGAAACTGTTCGGATATCAGCAAATGATTGATTTTGCCATGTTTACCTCTATTTTCCCCACTTAATTGAGATTATCTGAATTCAATTACAATTGGCAGTATTTTGCGCCTCAGGTAAATTAAGTCAACTAAATAAACAACCTCGAAGGTGTGTTAACTCCTCAATTCTCTTCCTTTCGTCAGCAATGTAATGAACTGGGCGCACAGTGAAAGAACTGCACACAGTAGTAAGCAGTCATTCCTAGAATTCACATTTCATGTTATTTGCCTGAAATGGTGTTCATATTTTCATACTGCCAATGATGGCAAAATTGAGTTTACATGTAAGCCCAATGTAAGGTACCACCTACACGCTATACGAAAGTGAGGCACGTTGAACTCTGACTCCACTTTCACTGTTGGAGTTTTTTTACCTGTCTTTGATTTAGTAAGTGATACAGATATTTGTGGTGTTATTAATATTAAAGTATGCCTTCCGAATATTGTATGTTTGAGGAGAGCGTATCTTTTTATTCAAAAAAGCGTCTAATTGTGAGCTTTGTACGAAAATGAGGGGTTCGGTTATTAGAGATCATCTCCATTTTTATACTTTTCAACATTTTATAATAAGTTTATGACGTGCACGCCAAACATAAGGTCAACGTATTTTGAAAGTCTTTCATAGGCAAGTGTTGTGAGGATTAACGTCCCGAGCAGATGAATGGAGAAGAGCACAGGTCCTGGCTCACAACCTCGTATGTAGAACACGCAATCGAGGGCAATGTAAGAAAGCTAAAAATTTCCTCGGATAAGCTTTACGCATAGACTCGAATCTACAGTCACCCTACAAATCATCCCCAGACCCTACTTGCTACCGTGCAACGCTTTACACATTTAACATGCCAGAATCATCGATATTGCGTAATCATTCCAGCAAGGTCACCATCACATATTTTTGACATTTTGTTCGCATTGTTTGCCAAACATTCACCCATTTGATGTGCCCAGTAATGCACGAGTCAGCAGACTATAGGATATCCACCTATTCTGTGCCTTTTGAAAATCAATAAAATCAATATTTCGACACTTTTTCGAAACGGTTTGCCTTTTCCCATGTTTGCATGGTAACTACAGTCAGGTGCTATCCAGCCTTTGCGAAAAAAAAAGGTTCCATGCAGATATTATTTGAAAGTTTGGCCACACTGCACCATATTGCAGGCGCTGCATACATTTTTAACGAACGGTATACGAAGCAATGCACTTTATTTATGATAAATCCTTTAAGGAAAGCAAAAATTTGATTGTATAAATTTTGGTGGCTGATGTTTTCAGCCCGTAGCCAGAAAATTAAGAATTGTGCAAAAACACTTTACACATTACCATGACCAACACAGAATGCTACGCTCGGTCAAAGTGTAGGAAGATAATCACCGCTCGTATGCAGCACCAGTCATATTGAATTGGATGTCAACTGCACACTTTTTAAGATCAGACGGAAGCCAAAACAGCCACCACCAAACGAATGCTTAAAAAAGGTGACAACTAGTCACCTGATTGCATAATAACACACAGATGACAGCTATTTTCGCAATTGGCAGCAAAATAAAATGTGTTTGTCTAGTTGCTTTCTACACTGTTACGGACTGTTTAATCTTGTCTTAGTCATAGGTGTACGTTAACCGTTTTCATATAATTCCAATGATTGACGACGATCTGGGAAGCCAAACTCGAAACTTCACACAATAACCTCAATAATTTTGTAGAAAAATGGTGTACTGTATGTTCTGAGTTTTAAAATACATCCTGCAGCATGGTCGTCAGTTTGTGTGCCTCCTGAAACTGCTGTTCCTTAAGATTTGTTGAAAGGAACTCGGATAACTCCTTCATGCACGAGGTTTTATTTCTATATTTTTGACTTTGCACCTTATATGACTTTTCTGTGGCCTCATATTTTCCTTAAAATTCCAGTCTTTGCAAGCCAAGACCCATATAGGGATCGCAAAGTCCTAAGTTAGGATGTGCATACGACTTAGTATTCGGAATCGATTTTCCCTCTGCACCCGGTGCACCTGGTTCCTCGGTTCCGCAAACATTATTTGCTGTCGTTTACGCATATATGATAAATGTGCCGCTATTTCCGTTATTCTAACAAACCTGATTATTATAGTAGATATTTTCTAGCATTTTTATTGCTGAGCGGTGCTTTCATTCTTCCTAAATTTACAGCAAAGTTGCATATCCGATGTATTCTGCTTATTTCTGACTACAATATATATAAATAGATCAGTGGGAATATTTTTGTGTTCGAAGGTAACATTATCAAAATATTATTCATGTAATGTTGTAACAATATGCAGACTGTTTTAGCAATTGTAAAACAACGAAACCAGACAAAAACGGATTATTTATGCGGTCTTAATATTTATTTTTAGTTTTTTATTATTACATAAGGCCTCCTGTTTAGCAGAAATCTATGACCACCGTGTGCTCATATCCTCCTTTCTTCTTATTGGAAAGCAAAATTATTCCACGCATAAATAAAGCGGAGTCGTTCATTTGTCAGACAGGAAACTTACCATGAAGTTGTCTTACGTTGTGGCAGTCCTGACAGTCGTGCTTCTACGATCGGGTAACTTCACACGTTCAGCATGTATTTGCAAAGTTAAATAGTTGCATGCTCTGCTATCCAAATGTTTCACTTTTAATATTTTTATATTTATGCTTTTTAAAAGAGCATTTCATTTTAAACGTACTTGGCATGTTCTTCATTCGTCTTGTACGCAAATTATATGTTCGCTCCAACTTGCGAATAATCATTCTTCACACAATCATGTGTAAAAAATATAGCAACCGGTCAGCGCGATATATATATAAGACGCCGTTGATCATGCAATATTTCGACAGATGTGAATGAATAATATTCGTTCGCTAATCGGACTTGACTGCAGCTATAATAATTATTATCATGTAGTCTATTCTGAAGTCATGTCAGCCATAATAGGATGTCGGCTTTTTAACGAGCTTCGTTCCGACTCCTAGCAAAACGCATATATTTTATAAAGTGCCTATTTAAGATGACTGCTTTTATATCATTGATTTTGACTGCCTTTATAATTTCAAATATATTTTATGGAAAACGTGAACAAAATTGTTTATCGTACATTTTGATAAAAAATTACGCCTTATTTAAATTTTATACTTGAAGAAAGCGAAGCTATCGGTTTCAAACAAATTGCCAAATTGCTGAATAATTTTCTAACCTAGTGACTGCTTTACTCGAATTCAAGGTTTAGAAACTGCTTCTTTCTTCTTCAAGGAAAAGAACTTTTTCACCTACAGTCCGCTGACGAGGTCAAATAGTTGTCGTATAATATTGAAATAGATGTGGAAGGTGTTTATTGCAGTATAGACAGAATTAATAAATTGACAAATAAGATGTTTTAGGAATGAATATTACACAATCCTAAAAAAGATCATCAAAAGCAATGTTTAAAATGGAAAGCTTTCATTGAAAAAGGCTTTAATTTCTATCAAACAAGTATGATTTTTATTTTTTTGTGCATGTGTTTTCATAAAATATATTTTAATTTATAAAGGCAGTCAAAATTAATGATAAAAAGGCATACAGCTTAAATAGCTAGTTTTTACAATTTATACATTTTTCTAATGGTCAGAACGAAGCTCCTTAATAAGCCCGCATTCTATACTGACTGTGATGACTTCAGAATAGACTACATGATAATAAGTACCACAGTTGGATTCAATTCCGATTAGTCAAAGAGTATAAATATTTCCCATATGTCGAAATATTGCATAGTCAACGGCGTCTACCGTATGTAAATATGATATCTGCAAATTACCTTACCTTTAGTTAAAAAATGATCCCCTATTAGGTGATGTTGAGTGTACTTAACTCATTAGGTTTATTAAAATAATATATAAACATGCATATTATGCTACTGACCATGTTTTTCTGAAAGTTATTCAAGCAAATAATCAGAAGAAATTTTGAAAATTTCGTAGCTGGAGGTGACTGAAATATATTTTGTTTACATTGTACGATAATTAGTTTAAAAACTCCCTATTTAAGCAATTTTTTCGGATTGATAACACCTTTCGCAATTTTGGTTGCTATCTCATAAGATAGCAAACATGCAATGTGTGCTTTTACGCATATGCAAGTAAATAATATGTAAATATACAATATGTGAGGGTGTTTAAAAATTGGTTATAGACATCAAGCCTGTATCGTAGTTTTCTAAATATGAAACCTGAAGAATGTCACTTTCACCGATTTAACCCACTACTGTCTCAAAATAGGAATAACTTAAAATTTATAGTAAGGATTTTTTAAATAACAGCATATATGCAAATGTGCATTCTGTTTTATCGTTATGTACGAACTGAGAAAATAATTTCTAATTAAATACCTTCTCGTAGATATGCATACTATATAAAAAGTAATTAAAGCACCAATTTTGAAATCAAATCATAAAGATACTTTAAGGGGGTCAGATAATTCTACATCAGTATTTTGTTGGGTAGGAATTGCTTATACTGTTCTGTAAGAATGATATAACGATGTGTACTTCTATGCAAATAGAAACCGAAAAACCCCATGCTAGTTATTAAATGCTCAGAATATAAAAAAACTAACTGTGTCCGCATATAGAATAGCTTCGAGGAGAGAGTAGATGGTTCGGTAAGCTATTTAATGATTTCCTTTGTCATGCTGTGATCAGACTAAGTAGTCTTCTCTATTAATAACCTAAATTGCCTATCCAATAGCTCCTTCCTATCAGCAAAACCACAAAAGTGTCTGCGCACAACCTCAGAACGGTTGCGTTGGATTTAAAGATAAACAGGATAACTTTTCATCACTACATCAATGCTTCATGGCCTGCAACTTTCAAAGAGGTAAGACTATTTTTTTCTGAATATGCATGTAAGACTCCTGCTGCAACATGTAAAACACGTATTTGCATATCCTTTTAGTGTCCAGATCGAAATCACAGAAGGCTTACTTATGCACTGATAATAACACACCATGCAGTCCTCTGACGTTCTTCGAATCACCTTCGTCTGAAAGCCCCTTCAGGGATTGGATCCAATGTCTGGAAATATGCCATTCGCTCACAAATGGTAAGGTTACGCATTTTTTAAAGAGAATGTCATTTGGAAGTTCAATTAATCGGTTGACTGTTGACAGAAAATATTTAATTGGATCAATAATTGTATACAATACTATACCCTCTTTGCTTGCCAGCGATATATGGTGCCAGGGCATTTTGAAGAAGGCCTAATATGACTTTTAATTATGGTCTTATATTTTCTAGACATCAAGGGTTAATATAGAGTTCTTTTTCTATTCTGGAACATGGACCTGCTTTGTTCATATCAATCTTGAACTAGCGTTTTAAAAGGCGCTGTCTTTCTCTCTTATGCACCCTTAAGCATGTGCCAGTTGTAAGAAAGTCAGCATTAAGATTAGGGCGCGATGGAGCACGTTATGCCGGGACCAGCGTGTTTTAAAGGGTTCCCATGCTTTTATTTGTACCGCCCGTCTCTTTGTGTCAGTTCACCCAGGAGAACTACAAGCAAGGTCGTAAGGGAACGAAAGTCATTTGTGGCATCCCTTGATGGGGACTTTATGAAATGGCAGTTAAGGGCTGCGACCAATCCGATAATGCTGTCATTCGCTTAGGCTCTTGATTGACCATCTGTCCCCTGGCCCTGGCAACATTAGATGCCCTGGCAGGACCGCGCACATGACATCATCCTAGCCAGCTGGTGTAACCTTTAGGCGCGGGCGTTCCTTGCTTGTAGGCAGGCCGATGACTTGACCTGAAAGGTCATTGGGATCGCCTGTTAGAAATAATCCCAGTACAGTGTATGTTAAAAAATTATGTTTCTTTATTCACTCTAGACCATGGAATTGTGTCCCCATATTTTGCAATCTGTACAAGTCCTGGCGCTGGTTGCTTCCCATTTAAACACAGTGAAGGAATCATTGATGAGTTCTCTAAATGCTATATTGACTGCCACTTAACAAAAGGTAATTCTATTTTCTTACCTTGTAAGTTTACTATTTTACGTCGCACATAACTATGTATTAATACATATGCATTATTGTGCTTCATTCAGATGACCAAACACGGAGAACTGAGCTGTATGCCTGTATCCCGGATTTGTCAATGAAATGCAATCCTATGCAGTACTTCTCTCCACCGGAAGAAGAGGAACCGATTGAGTTATTAAGAAAATGTTATGATGAATGCGGACATGAGGGAGGAGGAGAAGGTTAACATATTTTATTTGGTTTTTTTCCTATTGCCTTCCATATTGAGATTATATTTGTCTGAATACTAAAATATGAAGACTTCCTGACACTGCTAGAGTAGCTACTAAAGTTAAAGTATTTTTTTTTCCGGTGCAACTTCAAAGCAAGCCTACACAGCAGGACGTCATTTGTAAGAATAGATTTGTGGACAGCGTTTTATTTGCTTTCAGTCTCTGGATGAAGTAGATAACAAATGGAGAACACCGCAGGATAAAATTGTACAGAATTAGTAATGTTAAGATCATTTTTTCAACACCTCGAATGTAAAATAATAACTTCGACTATAAACAGAAGGACAGGAAAGTTTATGGACGCTAATTAACGAAAACACGGGGTAATGAAAGTTTGATCTGCAGGATACATTGGGATGCACACATCATGCCAGAAATCGATTCAATCGCACCTGCTTTACAGTCTGCAGTAGTGGCGGTGACCGATAAATGTAATTTCACAATTGCGATATTTTCTGCATAGAATTCTTGAACTATCCACTATATTCGTGTAAATTATATTGTATTTTTGCGATGAATTCACACGCACGCATACGTTTAGTGGACATGTACTTGGGGCTCGCACCCTGCGACGGTGATGCTGGTGGTGGCGGCTGCTTCTTAATTTGATTCTGCTCATGGAATATTTCCTTCATAGGTCCCGTGCATTTTTCA
>JAYGXS010000009.1:4151281-4168326 GCA_036362985.1 Ligula intestinalis
TTTACTTATAATTGGTTTCAGCTTATTTTTTTAGTTTCAGTATTACGCAAGCAAACCAATGAATTAACGATGCGTCAATCCCCTTGGACTCAAGTCAGCAGGGCCAGTATAACTATCGTATTTCCTGCCCTGGTAAATTGAATACTATTCTGCAAATTTATTTTTTTATTTTTTTTACTTGAATATATTATAAGTCTTAATCCATAAATATTTTTTAGCGCAATTAATACATATTCATTTACTCCATCGCATAGGCTGTTATCAGGAACTGCAAGGTTGCCGAAGGAGTTTGCGCACAGATTGGTCGTAAGAAGTCATAATTTCCTTAATTTTTTGCAATCAATCAACCAACGCATGCATCTGCCTTCTTTTTTCTAGGGCATGCGGACACTTTCACCATTCTTGCTGGCACAAGGGTATCTCCAGGATTGACCAAAATTATAAACAAGGAAAACCCAGACGACAGCAGGATAATATTTAGAATAAGTAAGCTATCTGTCAACGTTTTAACTTCATGACTAATGCAAATTCCTTTAATTTAAAGCTGGAATGCGTCCCGAACTTGGTTATCTACTGGGTTATTTGGTGCTGACAAATGATACGGTTGAAATTAACCAAACGTGGTCCGTGCCATTTATTATAGGCGTAAGTTCACCTGCCGATAACTGTTCTTCTGGTCGGGTTTTCCTGTATATCAGACTCCAGATAAGATGTCTTTTTTGTAGGAATTTTCGCCGCCGATTCCTTATGTGATAGAAAAACGTAAGCAAACAAATTTTCACTATATTCTGCATATGACATCAAAAAACAGCATTTTCCTATTAGGCAATTGTGGCTGACCCCAGAGAGTCAGATTCTTATATAAATACAGCCTGTATTATTCCGCTAAGGTAATAAATATAACAACCAGATAAAGAACTGACAGATACGAAATATGCATTTTCGTGCAAATTTTATTTTATCTGCTGTTCAGCCGGCACTTTTATTTCACGAAAATAGACTTTGAATAACACATTTGTGAAAATGCCATTCCTTCGATCAAAACCGTACTTTACTTATCAGCTAATACAACTGAAAATCCCATTCACAGAAATCAAAAAAGATGATTGCTTTTAGCCTGACGATTCTATATCTGTCATGGCTCCATCATCAGAACCATTATCCGCCCGTTTCGGCAAGTTAGCTGATGACGAATCCACGGGAAATTGCAAAATGTCATACACATTTACTTTGTTTGCTGTTTCCTGCTTTTCAGTATATTTAAGCTCCCAGGTGAATGCTGATGAACAAATTCCTCGTAACAAATATTGAACACTTTTGCATGATTTGATTATGTATGTTAATTTTCTATTTGACCTTAATAATTTTTTTTAATTGATTCAACGTGATTTAGACGAAACTGTCATCCTGCTTAACGGACTAATGGGAAATGACTCGGTCGAACTGCAGTTCGCAGAAAACAAAGATGGAAGTGGCGGGCAGTTTACAATAAACATCCTGCCTGTCAAGATGAACTGTGTCAACACAACGGCCGAAACCAGCGACAAGCTCTTACCGTCAGAAACAGAAAGTGCCAACACTGTCTAAAGGAGGTTGCCCACAGAAGACCAGCCTATTCGCACAGTCGTTAACACCTAAGCTGAAAGGCTGTCTAATGTCTGAACATGCGTCAACACTGTCAATTTATGATGATATAAACAATTGGAAATCATCTAATAAATTAACCTTGGTAATCGCTATTTATGTTGAAGCACGTCAACAACACCTTGGAAATTTTGCATGATAATTTTTTGATTTCGTACTTTTAATCATTATTTCCATTCGTTGTTGATGATGGCAGTGGTTTACGCCCCACACACACTTGACACAACCAGGATTAGGAAATTTAAAGTCAAATATAAGCAAGCCAACAAAAGTAGAAATCAAGCCAAAACTGTCGAAAGCCAATCTGCCTCACCAAAATAGATGCATTGTGGGCAATAAGTTACAACATCTCTCCTTAACTTATGCGTGCCATGAAGTTTCGTTGTAGTTTGCCATGCCCTCAATCGGTGCTACAAGAGGCTTGGAGTTTAATCATGCAGCACCAAGTATGAAGCAATAACCTGAACTGGGGATGTGCTACGAATTTTTTTTGTGGTCGCATTTACAGGATCGGATATGCGAAACAAAACTACTTGCCCTTCGTAGTACCACAAGCGCTCCGAACACTTTTCAAAATAATGCCGATGGTCCTATCATAAAAGCCAAACTCATCATAGCCTTATAAAAGCTAATACTAATCTGGGATTAGTCCTAATCGAAACCTTAGCTTTCCTTCTGAATCATAAACTAACCACCTTATGCTTCACCTAATTCCTCGTTCCTATATTTGCACGTCAACTATACTGCTACCTCTTTCTGCTTTTTTAAGTCTCTAACGACGAATCCGTGACAGATATCGAAACGTAAGGCGAGGAAAAATATGATGCAAGCAATTGAGTCTTCTTCTTCGCTATACTGCTTCCTGTTCACTTTAATAAAGTGGCTAGAATCCTTCTTTTTGACAAAAGTAATAGACTTGTACTTTACGTGGTCTCTCGGATTGATAGCGGTTGTTCCGAATATAAGCCAGCACAATGTTTACACAAGCATACAGAGAATAATTTCAGCAGTGATACCCAAAGTGATACGCGAAGTTTAAATTGTTTGCGAATATCAAGTCTCTCGAGCTTACGTGTTTTTAGTCTCTATCTCAGTATAGAAGACAAGCTTCTTGGATATTATTCAAGAATTAACTATATATTTCCAAATGTTGGAATTTTCTACGTGGAAATCTGAATCCGGTCGCTCGTAAAAAAATTTCTCCGCTGTGAATTATTTCCAAAGTTTAGAAATTGCTTTTTGGACGTGTCGATTTTGTGGAAAACTCCTCTGTGCCACAAAAATCTGCACATCTCCGAATTTCAGGCCGAGGCTGAGTCCTTATATCACTGTGTTGTTATATACCCTTATCCTAATTTTGTCATAATAATTTAGGATAAAAGTGACTCTCACGTTATTTCTAAGGAAATTTTATAACCAAACACATTTCATTGTATCTGTCAGGAACTCAATATTTTACTCTGAATTGCTGTAACCTGCTTGTCTCAGTAAACTTGCACTATTTTGCCAATCGATCTTCTCTCCACCTCACTCCTACGGGCTCTTTGGTTTGGCTTCCGACTTAATTGGCAGTATCACACGCAGGTCGCAACGCAAAAAAATCTTATATAACACGGAGACTGTAGATGCTACAAGTCCGTTAGCACGAAACGTTTCGCCTCCGGCAGAGCTCGAACTCGGGTCGCCAAATCTGGTTATTAGCGGTGATAGCACCTCAGGCAGCCCAGCCACTTTGACACGGGCCCTTGACAACCATGTCAAGATACGACCAGAAAGTAACTGCCGATATGGCCACATAGATAATTTTTTTTAAATTCTCCACCTCCTGCCAAGCGGCCACGATGTCTACTACGTTTTCCGAAGTTAGACTGTGAGGACTTCGTCCTCCGCCAGGAGTTTATGGAGATGAAGCAGGAACTTTACCACGAGGTAAATAAACTGAAACAAGACATAGCCTATCTAAAACGCATATTTCTTATACAGCGGTTAAAACAGCCCTTGTCGGCCAAACACCGGGGGTAAATAAAAGTACATATGCTCAGATAGCCCCGGCCGGTAAACCTGAAACTCACATATCATCTGCCGAACCATGTAAACAAGCGGGCTTCTCACTCGATCGCAAAGAAACTAAAATAAATCCGCAGTCTACGCCATCGTTACTCAGCTGAGGCAGCACTAACACTGATCTGCATTTGTGTCCTAGCGTCACATCGTTGCTTGATGCTGCACTAGAAAGCGATGATAAAGAGGTCGATAAGATCATGAAGCCAAAAAAGCATAGGGCTAGAAAGGCTCGAAAGTCTAAATGGGCCAGGAATGCGCAGTCAGCTAACCCAAAAACCGGCACACCAGGACCCATCAAACCTTAAGTACCGGATACAGATGCCCGCTTGGTCGGAACTCGTGAGCTCGCAACAGATGCACCAGTGAGTCACAAGCAGAATATAGTTGTGAAAGGGGCTCCAGAGATATCGTCAACAATTGCACAAGAACGAGTTTACGCTGATATTGACTTGGATTTTGACATGTCTGTCGACACGCTTGAAACCTGCATATCGGATCATGTGTCAAGCCCACGGGCTATACCATCGTCATTCGGCTTAAGCGACACTAGCAATTATCGGGATTTGCCTCCTAGCACCACATCGTTGCTCGACTCTGCACAAGAAAGCGATGACCAAGAGTTTGACAAGATCATAACTCAAAAGAGGCATAAGCCTAAGAAAGCCAAATGGTTCACGGGTTTGCACTCAGCTAACCCAATAGCCAGTACATCAGAACCGCGTGTACTGGATAAAATTGCTCCCTCGGCCGAAACACGTGACCTTGCAACATATGCCCCATTGCGTCGCAAGCAGAAAATAGTTGTTAACGGGGCCCCAGAGTCAGAGTCGTCAATTGCACAAGAACAAATTGACCATGACGTGCGTCTTATGCGACTCTACACCAAACCGTTGCTATAACCAGGCGAGTCTTTCCGCATTCTTAAGGCATTTCGAATAATGAAGGCTCCAACCTCTCCAGAATCAATTTCTCGGCCATGACCTCTAAATGTTTTTTTAGAAACTGAAGCACAGGTGAAACTCTTGCTAAAGCGCAAACTATCGTTATGGCGTCTGCATTCGCAAGTATTTTTCCAGCCGGATTACGAGTTGAAAGAGCGGAGAAAGATGAGACAGCTAATAATAGAGCTGGAGAAATGGAGAACCAATGGCGAGACAAATCTCAAAATAAGAGAGGGAACAATAGTTCAGGTCAAAAGGACATCGCTCTGGTCGAAGCCGGTAACAGTGACGGCCTAGCTGTCCCGCCACCGAAACCTAAGACATGCCCTCTTAAATTGGTCGTTTTAAATGCCAAATCACTGATTAATAAATTGCCTCTGCTCCAGACTATGGTTTTCTTCAACCGCCCAGACATTGTTATGGTAACTGAGACATGGGCATCGGCCTGTGTATCAGACTCAGAACTCTCTGTTCTAGGCTATGCATGCGTTCGAAACCATCGAAACAATGGCCGTGGCGGAGGAAGCTGCACTTATATAAAGCAGCCACGTGCATTTCTCTCGTTGGACTATCCACAATTCACAGCGGTGGAGGAGAGCTGCTGGCTACGAGTTGTCTTAAAAAAAAATACTCCTTACTTGTTGGCTGTGTTTATCGCCCACCTAATGCCAATGCAGACAACGATCTTTGTCTCTCGCTGGCATTTAATGCCGCAGCTGACTTGAATCTTAAGTATTGCTTGATTGCAGGCGATTTTAACCTTCCTGACGTGCAATGGTTTACACCATCCGGTCCTTCAAAGTTCGAGAACTTACTTGAGGCAATAGATATCGGCATGTCAGATCAGGTAGTCGATTTTCCCACTCGAGGAGCAAACATACTCGACCTTATTTTTTGTAGGGGATGTGAATCACTTTCAGTGTCATCCTTAGACGAAATTCGGAGTTCTGACCATCTAACAGTTGTTAGTGAACTAGAACTGGAGGCGGATAAAAAAATTTCCGAAAAGTATAGTCTTTATCATGACTTCCGATCAGCAAACACGGCTGACCTACTGGCACATCTAAACGCTCTCGACTGGTCTGATTTTTTCCAATGTTTGGATGTAAATGTTTGTACCGATGCACTGTACAAAGTGTTGGATCCACTCATCCTCCACTTTGTCCCCCGTAAGAAAGTAATTCATGTCAAGGATGAAGTGTACTTTCCTCTTTCTTTCCGTCGTAGGCTGCGTAAACTCTCTGGTCGTTTGCATCGGAAGAATGACACTTCCGTTCTGCCCTTGATCACACTGATCTTTGAGCAGGCTAAGAAGCTCTCCGAAGAAAAGCAGAAAGCCCATGAGGCTGACTTCGCTGAAACTCCATCCCTTAATGTTGCGAAACTCCTTTTGCGTACAGTAAAAGCGCAGAGGAATACGCAACACCCCATATTTCAAGATGCTTTAGGAAACCCCATAGCTGACGCTAAGTTGACCGCCGATAGCTTCAATGCGTTCCTATCCAAAACGTTTAGTGTAAGCTCGTTCGCTGCACCTCCGGTTATCCAGGCTTGGACGGGTGCCATACTCGAAACGATAAGTTTTACCCTCTGGGATGTGACTGTAGCCAATCGTCGTTATCGTCAATCCTATCGTCCAGGACCAGCTGGCTTCCTAGTTAGCCTTCTAAAAGCTGAAGCGAATGATTTCTTTCCGTCTATTCTTTGTAAGGTATTTAATCTCGCTCTTGAGAGCGAAACCTTTCCTTCGTTGTGGAAGGAATCGCACATAAAGCCTATTCGCAAGCATGGCCGATCGACTTCATTCGACAACTTTAGGCCAATAAATACACTTCCCGCAGCCTAGAAGATCTTGGAGACCTTAATAAAAGAAAAGATGATGCGTCACTTGACAGAGAACAACCTGCTCAATACAGCTCAACATGGCTTTCTTGAGAAACGATCTTGTGACACTTTTCAGATCTCTTTCTTTGATGATGTGCTGCAATCTAGAGACAGCGGTTTTGCCGCTTATAGCGTCTATTTTGATTTTACTAAGGCCTTTGATCGGGTTGATCATAACCTCCTCCTTCTGAAACTGGCCTCCTTCGGCATAGGAAACAAGCCTCTGAACTTCATATCTTCCTATTTGGATGCTCGCACACAACGAGGTAATATTTTCAATGATATCTCCAACCCCACGCATGTGAGGAGTGGAGTTATACAGGGTAGTGTACTGTGTCTGCTCCTATTTTGCCTGTTTGTCAACGACGTTTCAGATCGTTTTCAGTATGGCAGTTCCTTCATGTATGCTGATGATTTAAAAGTCGCTTATCGATATAAACCGGCAGATCGCAACATCGTGCTCGAACTGATAAAAAATGATCTTCAGGCCTTCGCCCAGTGGTGTTGCACATGGCGCCTCACCCTTTTATGGCACAAATGTTCCGTTATGGTTGTTGGCGACGATCATCAACCAGAATTAAGCATTGACGGCCACGAATTAAATTTCCCAAGAGTTATCAAGGATTTGGGCATATCCTACTCTAATAGTCTCAATTTGTCTGAGCACTGTGCCCTGATAGTCTTAAAAGCACGCCGAACTACCGGATTTATCCTTAGAAATTTTAAGACTATCAAGGTTAGAACTAGCCTCTATAATATATATGTGAGACCTAGTCTTGAATACTGCTCGCCCCTATTCAGTCTTCTGCGCACTAGCGAACGGAAGAAAATAGAATCGGTGCAGCACTTCTTCACTAAAAGAGTTTTCACTACAGAATACTGTAACTTAACCTAACAACAAAGGTGCGAACTTATAAAGCTGGATCCACTATGGCTTCGTCGATGGCAGAAGGGTTTATTTTTACTGTTTGAACTTTTGAATGGTAAAACCTTTAATCCTCTTAGAACAATAAGGCAGCTTGAGCACTCTCGACGCGCCAGTCATCGAGACGTATTTTTATTCTTTCCTATGGCACGTTCAGTTAAGTACTGGCAATTCTTTTCAGTAAATGCCATATCAATCTGGAATAAGCTGCCCAAAAGTATTACAACCCAGCAAAACTACCCAATGTTTAAGAGAGCTATAACTACTTTTCTACATTCAGGACAACTTTCACGAATTTTGGGTGCTGAGACGGTGGAATCTCTCTTTCACTCTGATGGCGTTTGTGGACGTTGAATACCGCCAGGCTTCATGCTGAAGATAATGCTGCTGAAGCAGCAGACCACAGTCTGCTTACCCTTCAGCCGATAGCGCACAACTTTTGCCGACAACCATTGAAGGAAGACTTAGAGCACTGTGTTCTTGTGCCAACTATCTCTGTCTCGAACTAATGGCCTTAAACAATATGCAACATTTCTCCTGCTGATGAGTCAACTCAGCTTACAACTGTACATTTATTCCGTTTGTAGGCAGGTTTTTTTTCACTTGAAACAAACTCCTTATCTCGCCCAGTATTGACACAACGCAAAACCTGAAACAAAACCAATACTGGCCGCAACAAAGAGAGTTTGTTTCCGGTTTTTTCCGGTCTTCGAGGTGTTGGAAGGCACTCAAGAAGTGTATTACCAACTCTTTACAATTGCCTGTAAACTGGCATGATAAACATAGTATTATTATTATCTAACGATTGAAGAAATCAAGTCAGGGGAACTTATGTTCAGACCCCTTTTCCTATCCTCCCACTCCTCCCCTTACACTTTCCTCTCTGGTCCCCAATTAAGATCAGATTATGACCCCTTTGTTCCTCTCTTATATAATTATATTGCCTGATGATAAATAAATCGAAAAAGTTCTTCTGCTTTATTTAACTTCCAGAAAATTATTTGTCGGAAGGAAGTGGATATTGTCATACCGGCTAATAAAAGCAAACTTTAGTCTAAGTTTTTCATTGAAGGTATAAGTAGTATTTACATTATGAAAACTGATTGCATTTATACATGATCATTCTGCCTGTAGGGGTACATGTTATAAGCACATTTCCAAATCGAAGGCGTTATCATAATGAGCGGTAATATCACTTTTGAAGGGTTTTGACACTCGTCTAGTTTTGACAACTAAGCTACTTTGCCAATATAAGCGAACATCCGCGTCCCAGGAAGCAATTGAGAAGAAGAAGACTCGATCACTGGGACAATATGCTTATTGGCCTGATGGTTCGATATCCTTCGTGGATTCGTCATCAGAGACATGAGTAGCAGAAAGGTTAAGTATGAAGAGACGTTTGCAGTATTTATAGGACACAATCATTAACGTCTTGTGCGTGGACTGCTTGCTGGACGGCACGCGGGCTATGACCTGTTGAACTTTCGTCACGAGCGGTGAGCTCGGGCATGATGATTGCTCGGCCGTCTGGCTCCCCGGTGTTGGCGTACGCTGAGGCAGTGGCCTGCCCATTCCACAAGTGACGGCTTGCTTTGGCCAAATCGAATCTCAGGATTGAATATGGATTGGGCAAATTGTTGCACTTGTTGATGGATTGGGGGACTGTGAACCGTGATTCAAGTAGATCTCGGCTCAACCGATTGTCATTTCTTGCGGGAATTTTGGCCTCATCAAATTTGAACTTGTGGCCTGGTCTCGTCCAATGAGCCGAAGGAAATCCTTGTCGATTTATCGCTAAAAACATGGCTGAAAGGCTGCCAAAGCCCTCAGTATTAACAGTAGAGTAGAAACGAATCTTCATCAGAGTCCATTTCAAGGGGATGGACCAAGCGAACTACTAAGGAGGCGCCTGAGTCAAGCCGTAGTAACTACCTTCCCAGCAGCCAACGCCCATGTATTGTTCTCGGATACTCCCATCCTATACGGAGGGATTAAGGATAAATTGCCAGGCTAGACCACCTCAATGTGCATATATTCATTTACCTGTTCCTGTGGGGCAGGATATATTGGTCGCACAAGCCGGCGTTTGTCCAAAAGAGTAAGGGAACACATACCCGCATGGTAAGCGAAGGGCCAACTTAAAGGTATAAACAGTCCAATTTTAGCGCACCTGGTAGACTCGAACCAGCGCGTTGATGCCAAAGAGGCATTCCGGGTGATTTTCAACCTGCCTTCAAGCTACTAAAAACTCCTCGGACAGCGTCTGTTGGCGACGGCAGAGGCGGCCGCCATCAGGCTACGCAGACTGCTGCTATGTGCACAAAAAAAATTTCGTCGCGGTGCCCCAGTTTCTGTGGGTGAAACTAGAAAGCATGGCAACCCACAGCAGACAACAGGCCTCGGAAACGGGCCCCCGCAGAGACGACCAAGTCTCAAGTCCAGCCACCCACACCTTATCGGCAGTCCTGGACGCCGGGCCGTCTAGACATCGACACTCTGATCTCAAATCCCCCAACTCCCCCTCCCACCCCCCTTTCTCCCCCCTCCTCCCCACAGTGAGAACGAGAACACTTCATCTGTCTACCAACCACCATAGTCTATTCATACCATATAAATGTAAACGCCTGACGAGAATTTATCGAAATAAAACATAAGTTTGCCAATTTATCTTTTGAAATCGAAGGATTGTAATATAGGTAGGAGGAGGTCCAGCCGCGAGAGGAGATTAGCCTGAACTTGTGAAGGCACCAGCAAACATCTCAGTGCATTCCTAAGTCAGTTGGCTATGTTACTGATTGGCCAGACAGACGTTTTGAAATTTGGTCGTGGATTCGTCCTCAGAAACAGTCAGAGAACTGTAGAAGATAGGGAAGCGTACGCACAGGATTTTGTAGTATTTATAGGATACAGTCGTTACTGTAAACATACGACGACATTTAACTGTAATTGCTTTCGTGATTGTTAGTAGTCCGTTGAACGGCATGCGAGCTCTGACCTGCTGACGTTTTATCACGCGTGGTGGACTCGGCGTGATGATTGCTCAGTAATCCGGCTCTCGGATGCTGGTATTGAATGACACGATGGCCTGTCCGTTCCCCATGCGGCGACTTGCTTTGGCCAAATTGACTCTCAGCACTGAAAATGGATTCGGCAAGTCGCTGCAGTTGTGTATTGATTGGGGGCCCGTGAAGCATGTTTCAAGTTATTCTCGGCTCACCCTATTGTCACCTCTTACGTGAATGTCAGCCTCATCAAATTTGAATGTGTGACTGGGTCTCTTCAAATTAGCCGCTACGTAGGAATTGGCATCATTCCGCCGCACTCCTGCCGCGTGTTTGGTAATTCGCGTCTTGAGAAACCTGCCAGTTACTCTGACTGAGTTGCTTTGCTCGCCAATGCACCAAATCCTGTAGAAGACTCCAGATGTTGCTTGCCGTGGCAATAGGTCTTTCGGTTTCATTATCTGACGCCTCATGTTGGCCTCCTGCGTGTGTGTGACTCCAGCTGCAAGTGGTGCGGGAAGGCTACCGGCAGCCTGCGATACGTTTTTGCTCAGAAATGTTGAGATAGGTGCAGCCTTTGAGGCCATCTCGTTTGCGTAATCAGCGGTTGACGACAATTAGCGGATAGCCATTTTCTCTGACCACTGCGTAACGTATTTTACATCGGCAACCGTAACTTTTAGTTCGCTGCAGTGCATAGTAACACGCTGATAGAGCGTCCATTCGAAGCTGCATTTTAAGTTGATTGAGTGGTTACGTTTGTACTTAAATATTTGCATCGTATTTGTCGCTTTCCTGATTACTTTAGTCTTAAAGACACCACAATTTCAACAGCAAAAGAGGATATCAAGAAACTAATTAAGTTTTTGTTGTCATTGTATGCATGCTAGTAGTAATGGTTTTACCCTTTAAATACTGCAAACTTCTGTGCACACGGTACCCTGTCTGACACCACTCTCTGACTGTGCCTCTAAAAAAATCCATGACCTGTCTTGAACCTGCACCCGAATAAGATTACAATAGTCGCCGGTTATTAAGCCCACGGTTAATAGGCCCAGCCGCGTATTACGCCCCAATCAGCTTTGGACGAAATTTTACACAGCAAAATCCACCGGCAAATAAGCCCATTCGCCTGCTGCAAAGCCCAATTTGCAAACAGGATAGACTGATATGCTCATCTGTCTGCGTGCGCAACAGGAAGATTTTGAGCAGAACTAGGTCAATGAAATCATTCAGAAGGAAGAAGTGAAGAATGGAGGAGAAGCAAAAGAGGAAGTTGTTGATGAGGACGAAGAGCCATTTCTCACTGCTGCACAGATGAGAGCTGCACTCAACACTCTGCAACGCGGTCTACAGGCATCATATTTCACAAAATTTGACGATTTCTGGTGCCTGGAGAAGGACATTAATGAGCACTTGCGAGTGAAGTTTCCTCCAAAACAACTGACAGTAGATCGCTTTTTTTGAACGTGTCACAAATCTTGTTTTTGCTGTTTTATTACGTAAAATACAGACAAACAGCATTCTTTTCTTGCAAATTACCAAGCTCTGCCCATAATACAGTACGTATGCAATGTATAGTGCCTATCCTGCGTTTGCCAATCAAGAACTAGGACTCTCCGGTTAGTGCACCCACCGCTTATTAAGCCCAATTTGGTCTGGGCCCGAGGTGGGCTTAATAGCCGGCGACTACTGTACAATAAACTGAATCAAGTGAAACTGAGAACGAAAGGCGTCTGAAGAAACCAACAGATGCTGCCCTGGCTCGCTTTTGTGGTCTGCCAAAGATTTATAAACCAAACGTCCCATTGGGATCAATCGTTGCCTTTAAAGGCAGCCCAACCTATAATTTGGCAAAATGGATATATTCGTGAGTAAAATTCCTGCAAGAAAATTCTGCTGCCTTAGTCCATTTAGTCTCCCAGTTCCTGGCAGACCTCCATTGCTGAAGGATTTAATCAGATAAAATGATGGTTCCCGTTGACGTTACATCACTTCTTACATCCATTCTACCGTCTTGCACAGGATACTTGAGGAGCTGTACGCTGAAATCCGGAACTATCTTAAAGTTGAACATCTCATGAGACTTTTTCGAATTTTGCCAGAAAACATACCTCCATTTTGCTGTAGTGACTTACGAACAAATCAAGAGAAGTCTACGGGCTCTCCAATCTCCGGTTTAATAGCAGAATTGGTCCTCCAAGAGCTAGAAAAGGCCGCCCTCACCCAACAGCCCCGATCTTTTGGCACCTTCGCGTTGACGACACGTTGGTTATTGTTAAAAGGAACACGCTGCAAAGTTTCCATAATCTTCTCAACTCCATCTTCCCTGATTTACAATTCACGCGGGAAAGAGAAAAGGATCAGCAGCTTCCCTTCCTCGACGTTCTCTTCATGTGAACTCCCGACGGCAAAATAGAAATGAAAGTCAACAGGAAGGCGACGAACACCACACAAATTCGGAGTTTTCATCGCAACCACGAGTTCGCTCACAAATGAAGCTGTGTGAGGACGGTGTTTAAAAGAATGCAGACTCACTGCAGTTACACGGAGGAAAAAACGCCTGAGGCCCAACATCTGCGTGAGCAGTTTAGGCGGAATGGCTATCCTAGGGCCTTCATAAGCCGAGGCTTACGTGCTCGACCTCTTTTATCGCACATCGCGCGCGCACCAGAAGCTTGCATAAATGTCAGTCTATTCAGGCCTCTAAGGCGGCGTTTTTTTGAGTACATGCAAAGAGAACTTTTAGCATGGACCGTATACCACGCACTACATCCCACTCAAAAGAACATTTCAGCGATAAAATCAAGGGACAGCAATTCGATGCTCTAATGGTTGAGCCACGGGCTTTTAGGCACCATTCAAGGCAAACTTACCAAGTTGCCATGCTTAAACTCATCTTCACAACATTTTCATTTAAAATACATGGCATAGAGCTACGCGTGAATCCACCTACAAACGTGACACTTACCAAACCGAAAACTAATGAGTTAACCCTCTACACTACTCTTCATTCTGGAAAATATTTAAGAGACTTTTCAAATCATAAAAGACATATCAACTCAGGAAGAGGGTTGAAAACAATTAGCGAAGAGGTCAAGATTGTCTCGTAGGGCTGCCTAAATACCTACTTTCTTCGCCCAACTTTCGTATGGAACGGGTGGTTAAACATTTAATTTTTGGTAAACGAGTGTAAATGGATATATTATTGTGCCAAGAGATATCAAATAGTATTAAATTAAAGCCACCTATAGTTGTTTTAATGAGCTAAATAGAATGAACTCCATCAGAGTAAACTCCTACTGCCAAGGCAACTGATGCTTATTGGTGGAAATGCGACCTTATATTGGCTAAATTTAGCGAAAAAGGAAAATTCGGGTTGCTAAAATATGTAAAAGTGGGTAATTTTTCCAAGTTAAAGAACATCAGGGCCTCTTAAGACAGTCCTATCGCGAAAATTTCAGATCCACCTACACTTAATGGCGACCAAGCGGGAGTCGCTCAATAAATATTTTGGCTATCGCGGCGACCAACGGGAGTCCTCCTGCTCCTGCCGCTCGTGGGGGCGCACAACTTTTATGGCTATGGCGTGGGGCAAAGGGCATAAAGCGTTCTGTGGTGAATCTCAGATTTCCCGTAACGGCAGCAGGCAAAAGCGTGAAGAACTGTCCTGTTGTCAGACACTGCCATAGGATGTCATCTCTATTCGCGAAGCGCAAATGAAATCTTATTGGCATTCCTATCACCCACAAGTGCTTTCGTGCGTCACCAACGCCGACAATGGGTGTAAGCGCCAAGGACTAGCACAGGAAGGCACTTTGTCGCTTCCTCTGCGCCAATTGTGGCTGCATGTATGCAGGCCATTTGGGTCGACGTTGGAATACCAGTATTAATAAAAACAACATGGCTGTCGTGTGGAATTACTTTTTATATTCGTGTGCGCACTGCCCAGAGCCGCAGCAATCTGCGATTCCGCCTTCTCATTCACTTTAGCCAAACGTAACTCCTTTCAAGCACCAATGTGACTCTCGTTTTTTATTCGGATAATGCCACTTTTTCGTGCTCCCTTTTGTCTGATGGTGGGTCAAGTCAAGTCAAGTTCATTGAAGGCAATATAGGCAAACGCCTTTGAACTCCCTCTGGGTACATAGGCTTTAAGAATTGTATCGGCGCAGCTGAGCCTTCCAAAGAAGTCGGTGACACAATTGTTAACGACTACTGGCTTATTTCAAGTAATACACTCACACTCAGTTCACACGAGCCAGCAGCGTAACCGAGCAAGAAGAGCAGACAGTGAATAAACTCCTAAGTCATGGCTCATAATTCAAAATGGAATGTCATTAGTGGATTTAAGGAAAAAATCTGTCGCTCTTGGGGGAAAGTATGTGAATGTGAATGATAGGAGCATAATGCTTCTGCGAATGTTGGCGGCAGCCATGGCGTCCATGGTGAGTAATATCAACATCCGAAGGACCATGCGAGGAGGATACCTCGTAGTCACGAGAACGTCCCGAAGAACTGGAGATGCGTCCATGAAACCCTTTTGGTATGTCAAGAGCAGAGGAACCCGCCACGTCGTCAGCAGTTGTTCAATACGGAAAGGGCGTGACAGGGCCACATAGCCTAGGACCATAGGTGCGGTAGATGTGACCTTAAACGCGATCAGCTCAGTTCGCATAGTGAGCAGAGACGTTGGTCGCTAGGTTTTTGCTCAAAACTCATTTGCTTAAATACTACAACTTAAAAATAATACTTAAATAGTACTATAAGTATATATTTATAGCATTTCAGTGTTTGAATTCGGACAAATTCATCTCGGCGTTACTCATTAAATCGACACTTATCCAGTTTTGCTTTAAAAACATCCATGGAGGGAAACATTACCATCTCCGCAGGAAGGGCATTCCATGCCTGAATTACCCTCTTAGAGACAAATAATTTTCTTGAGACAAGTCTTGGCCCAGTCACACGTCATTTGAGGGAGTGTCCTCGCAGACTATTGGTGGTGGCCTGCTCAAAGAAGTTATTTGCCTGGATCACGTCCCCACGCTGCTGTCTGTAATCCAGAGGAATTAATTCATGATTTACCAATCGCGTCCCATTAGGGAGGTTCCGTTGGCCTCGTAGTAATTTTTGTTCGTCTATGTACCCTTCTGAGGTTTTTCCAGTCTTTGGCTGTCAAAGGTCTCCAGGCTTGGATGGCAAATTACGGTTGGGGTCGCAAGAAATTGCCAAATACCTTGCCAAATACAACTTTATCAAACTGAGTAAAGGCACTCTTGATTGGATAAAAGCTCGACATTGCGGATTTAGTAACATTCAGGCAGTGGAGTGATGGCTTCAGTGAAGGCGTGAACCAAACCCCAGGTCTTTCTGAGGCTTAACCTCTGGCAGCGGCGTGTGATTCAGGTAATACACCCTTTGAGGTGCAGTGCTGGTTCTAGCAAATCGCATTAAGTTGCATTTGGCCACATTGAATGGCATGAGCCAAAGGGTGGACCATTGCTAGTCGATGCAAATTTGCCTTAAGGTTGCATATGACCTTCCAGAGCTTGAGCTTATCACCAAACATTGGGGCTTCGCAGTCTGGTCTGCTTATGCAGTCATCAATATATATATATATATAGCTGTGACCTCAAACGCGATCAGCTCAATTCGCGTAGTGAGCAGAGACGTCGGTAGCTAGGTTATTGCTCAAAACTCATTTTGTTAAATACTACAACTAATAATAATACTAAACAATTACTATAAGTATATATTCATAGCATTTCAGTGTTTGAATTCGGACAATTTCATCTCGACGTTACTCATTAAATCGTCAGTTATCCAGTTTTGCTTTAAAAACACATATATATATATATTCACTCAGGAATGTGCGAACACCGATCGAATAGGCTTCCGAACTAAACAAAGTTCGTGTGGTTTTCAGAGACGAAGAGGCGATCACGGGAACCATAGTTTTACTTTCCTGACGTTTCAAAAGCGTACAGGCTTCCGTCATCAGAGGTGGGGGTTGTACCGCGCCTCACAGTAGTTATAGAAGGTGACAGTCATGGTCAAAAGGGTTTAAGCCAATGTAAAGGAAGGGGGGGGGGGGGGGGGCATCGGAGGGGTGCTCAATCCTTGACGCCTTGCAGCGGATTAGTCTCAATCAAGGGGTCTCTCGTCGGATTCTGCTGTTCACGCCTGTGCTGCTGTCATTGATCTAAGTAACCGTCCTGGGCCGGTGATTCTGTTCGTGTTCACACTTCCAGCTGGTTTTGCACCTACATGATGAGTGAATGAAGCGGTTAGGCTGATAATTGCTCTGTTTCATTGTGGCGCGGTAACTCCTGTGTCCACCATGGGCTCACAGGGGCCCAGATTAGCGTCGGGTTCTGCTGTTCGCGCCTGCGCCGCTGTCCTTGATCTAAGTTGTCGTCCTAGTCCGATGATCCCGTTTGTCTGAACACGTCCATCTGGCTTCGCACCTACAGAATGAGCGGACGAAGCCCTAAAAGTGGTCATGACAAGAAGCCAAGACGCCAAGCTCATTCTATCTAGGCGTTTTAAAATAAAAGACTCTGACCCGAGAGTTTTTTTTTT
>JAYGXS010000009.1:4173326-4194535 GCA_036362985.1 Ligula intestinalis
AAACCCCCTGCTGAGGACCGCTGAGGGAAGAGACTTGATAGATGATGAAGCAAAGGCTGATCATCTTTCGAAATTTTTCCGATCAGTCTTCACAAAGGAAACGGCATACCATCACCCCACCGACGACACCTAAGCGGATATAAGAGTTGTGACTGTCCAATTCGGCGAGGCTGTTGTTCTTAAGGAACTCTTATGGTTAAAAGAACCTAAGTCAACAGGTCTAGGCGGCGTAACAGCCAAGATTTGAAGGAGCTTGACATTGAGTTGGCCAAACCACTCTCTGTGCTCTTCCAAACCTACTTCGAAACCGGATGCCTACCTGTAGATTGGAAATCCGCGAGGATTACGCCACTATGCGAGAGGGACAGTCAGGTCTCAGCGAATAACAACCGACCGGTCAGCCTTACTGCAATCTGTTGCAAAATCATGGAAAAAATTATCAAGCAGCAACTTATGCAGTTCCTGGAACAAAATCATCTGCTATCGGATGCTCAGAATGGTTTTCGTAGAGGTCGGTCCTGCGTAACAAACTTTCTCTACTGTTAAGAACGGTGGACTTTGGCAGTCGATAGTGGAAACTCAGTGCATGCTGTCTATATTGACTTCAAAAAGGCTTTCGATAGCGTGCCGCACCACTGACTCCTTTATAAAGTAAGGTGTAGGCTCCTTACGTGGATAAAAAGCTTCCAAATCGGTTGCTCGAAAACTGTACATATCAGCGACAAACAGTCAGCCAAGGTTGATGTTGAGAGTGGTGTTCCCTAAGGCTCCGTTCTCGGCCCTATCTTGTTTGTTATCTACATCAACGACTGTGTCCGCAAACTGGATTGCGCTATCGCCATGTTTGCCGATGGTATAAAACTTTGGAGCGTAATTCGAACTGCGGCTGACGAAGTGCACTTACAGGAAAATTTAAATAGACTTCAAAAATTTTCGGCGGACTGGCTCTTACCGTTCAATGAGAGCAAGTGCACTACCATTCGAGTTGGCAAATCCGGTTCTTCAAACGGCATGGCTTACCGACTGGATGACGTACCATTGAAGAAAGTGAGCGCCCAGAAAGACTTGGGAGTCTGGATCATGCCCTCGCTTAAACCCTCCCTGCATTGCACAAAGGTAGCCAAGTCCGCGATTTCGATCCTAAACCTCGTCAAACGAGCTTGTTCTACCTTCAATGAAGAGTGCTTCACAAAAGTTTTCGGAACCTTCGAACGTCCGCACCTAGAATCCGCTATCCAAGCTTGGAGACCCTGGGCCAGGAAAGACATCAACATCCTGGAAAAGGTACAACGGCGCGCAACCAAACTTGTTATGGGGCAGGGCTTGCAGCCTTATGAAACATGGCTGTCGAATCTCAACCTCTTCCCTTTGCGCTACCGGCAGCTTCGGGGGGACCTGATACTAGCCTTCCGTGTATAACGTCTTCAAGACTGCTGTCTTATATCATGGGATTTTTTCGAATTAGCAACGACCACAAATCTGAGGTGACATCCCCTCAAATTCAAAGTGACAGGGGCCAGGCTGGACGCTCGGAAACACTTGTTTTCAAAAGAGGTGGTCGGAGCGTGGAATGCGCTTCCTCAGGACGTCGTTACGTCGGAATCATTAGAGGGTTTTAAGCGAAAACTGGATCGATATAGCAGTGCACGATGGATCGGAACTGACAATGTACAATAATAATAATACTTTCAATTTTTCAGTTGTATTAGATTTAATATCCATTTACGTTTGCTATTTATAACGCCCTCCCACGCATAGCATCATGCGAAGGTCTCCATGGTCTACCCAACTTGGCTATCTGCGTACCGTAATAACCCCGCTAGCGATCTTATCAGCCAGACCTGACGGCCTAAACATTCACCCTTGGTTCGACCCAAAGCGGACTGTCGATGATCTGAACGGATGCCTCCGTTTTTTTCAGTTCCGTTGGCGGACTGCAATCAGCAAGGAATAATCAGGACGTGGCTTCCACACGGTGATGATCCTGGGTACCTTTGCAATGCCCCCCCCCCGTTGGAACCCCCTTTTTTCTCCTAAATTCCACGCATTAACCCCACAAGAGCGACAGTTTTCTCCTGAAAATCCCTGAGGAGTTTTTTCACTTGCTCCTATTTTCATCCTATGATGCAGGAAAACTGGCCTCGCCAACAGTCTGAGAAACAAATTGTCTGCTACCACTGCATATATGTACAAATAGGGCACTCAAATAAATTTTTCCTACATATCCCTCAATATACTGATACTGATTTAGTTTCAAACACGTAAGAGAAAAAGGCAGTGAGGCGTCTACCGTTGAACGAAGATCACATCCACGCTTGTCAGGCCAATGTAAACGGATTTCGGTTATTTTGTCAATTAAAACCACTGGGCACCAACCGTCAGATAATACATTTGACGTCTGCGGATTATAGGTCAGTTTCTTCAAAAGAGGTAAGTGACTCACTTTGTAAGCTTCTGACTGTAAATAAAAGGTAAGAATAAACAGTTATGAAGTCATCAAAGTAAATAAGAACAAAGTTGTTGTTCTCTAATACTTAAAAAGCCAAATGATTCTAATATGCAGTAGGACGGGACTGGGACGCCGAGTGGTACATTTTCACTTGCAGTACGCCATTAACCGTACATGGGGGAGGAACAAACGTTTTTAGAATTCCCCTCTAAGGCATCTGGTTACATATCCATCACTTTGTTTAGGAGAAAACAAGGTTGCAGCTTTACGTTTTTCATATATTTTCATCTTCGTCTAGGCTGTCCTAATTGCGTGCCGTACACAAAACATTCTACATTGCTTCATTTTCTTCAGAGAATACATCCAACAGCTGAACATACTGTGCATAGCAGCTTTAAGCAGAACAGTCGCATCCGTTGAACTGCACATATAACACTATTCGAAAAAATACTTTGCTGCCGATAATATTCCCGTATTTGCAAAAACCTCTTCATTTGAAATAGTCATCTTTGCGAACGACGTAATTTGTACATGATACAGATATATACCGATCCGTACGTGTACAGTATATATTGAAGAGGTGAAACCATCTGGAATAACAGTCAAAACCTTGGGAATGTCATCGTCGTTGGACATGAAATGGAGAAGTTAAAATGCGCAACTGACAACTTTCGAATTAAAAGTTACTGAAACCTATCTCGAGAGGTGTGTAATAGGCATGGCTTTCCAGTTTGACACTGGATCTTCGTTTCGGTCGAGGCCCACCGTGTGCATCGTCGTACGCTTACCTGCCACGAAAATTGCGCGTCAGCGAATACCCACTCGCCCCCTCTCCCCAGTTACGCAGGGGATCTTGACCAAGTTAAGATGACAAGAGAAGGCGCAGGTGGCTGGCGCGGCCTTAGCGGCCCGTGAGTGCGTGGCTACGTCTGCTTTCCATCACGTGAAATGGGAGTGTCTCCGAGGCCGCCGTTTGAAGGAATAATTGCTACCTCACTCTCAGTACACCAGTCGGCCACTTCTCACAAACACAACCTCGGATGACGCCGCAATCCGTGTTATCCCTCTGGTAGCAAGCTTAAATGCTATCACTTTTAAATGCACCAAGGTAATTCCAAACACGCAAATTGGTTATACTGTCGAAGATGCGTTGAGGTATCAACCTTTTGAACAACAAACCATAGGGCCCCACTTTCCGATCCCAAATGTATGCCTGCCGATGATAGTTTGTTTTTTCACCAGTACGAAATAGTGCCTCTATTAGTGGTATTCTAGCTATGAATAAGAGGGCAGAATATAATGGTATGAAGTCAGCAGCGTATTGTATAAACAGTGTGCAATCTGCGATTCTTGGTACTGCAAGTATTAGAAAATCCCCATTAGCCAAACTGTTTCTGGGGTTGGACGGCCTTATGGCATAATTTCAAATCGATCTAGTATTTATCTTTTGTCTACGCTATCTTAATGGCATACCTTTCGAGGATAATCCTGTATTGTTCTATTTTCTTGACAATATAAAATAAGTCGATGCGCTAGCAGGACAGTCTCTCTAAGCAGTCAGTATTCTGAGCAGCCAAAATGGGTTTCGATTCCGAATCCTGATGAATATGTGAGACAAAATTACTAAAACGTATCTCGAGAGATGTGTAATAGGCATGGCTTTCCAGTTTGGCACTGGATCTTCGTTTCGGTCGAGGCCCACCATGTGCATCGTCGGTACGCTTACCTGCCACATAACTGAGTTTTAAGTGATACGAAAATTGCGCGTCAGCGAACACCCACTCACTCTCTCTCCCAAGTTTCGCAGGGGATCTTGACCAAGTGCAGATGACAGGAGAAGGCGCAGGTGGCTGGCGCGGCCTTAGCGGCCCGTGAGTGCGCGGCTACGTCTGCTTCCCATCGCGTGAAATGGGAGTGTTTCTAAGGACACAGTTTGAAGGAATAATTGCAACCTATCGCTCATTTTGCCAGTCGGCCACTACTCACAAACACAACTTTGTGTGATGCCGCGATCCGTGTTATCGCCTCTGGTAGCAAGTATGAATGCTAGCGATTTTAAGTGCACCAGGGTAGTTCCAAACACGCAAATTGGTTATATTGACAAGGATGTGTTGAGGTGTCGACCATCGGGACTGCAAACCACAGGGGCCCCACATTCCGATGACAAATTGATGCCTGTCGATGATAGTTTTTTATCACCAGTACGAAAAAAATTCTTATATTAGTGATATTCTAGCTATGAATAAGAGGACAGAATATAACGGTATGTAGGCAGCAGGGTATAGTAGAAACAAAGTGTGCAATCTGCGATTCTTGGTACTGCAAGTATTAACAAATCCCCATTAGACAAACTATCTCTGGGGTTGGACGGCCTTATGGCATAATTTTAAATCGTTCTAGTATTTATCTTTTGTCTTCGCTGTCGTTATGGCATACCTTCCGAGGATAATCCTGTATTGTTCTATTTTCTTGACAATATAAAATTATTCGATGAAAAGGCGTGCACTATATATGTATCCATAACAATGATCACCGAAATGCTGGCAGGAATTGACTTGCGTATATGAGGAATGCTGCCGAAATATGATTTGACTTATGAGAGTTTAAAAAGCGAATTATTTTGCGTCACGAACTACAGAATTGTCACGTTACACATACACATACCCATACATATTTGTATGCTGATATTCACGAGGTGAGATCTTTATAAAGTTTTCGAAAGCTTGAGCGATTCATTGCCTTTCAACATGGAAACAGAGAGGTTTAACTACGCAGCAGACAACTTAAGAGTTTTATGGATTCACTAACTCATGAAATATGTTCAATAATGTATTCAAAGTTATTTTACGAGAAGTCAGCACACGCCACTTGACTCTCAACCATTATAGAAGCAAAGTAAGAAACATATGTAAAAAATCAGAGTTTGGTTGAGAAATTACTATATACTAGCATAAAAAAATAATTTTCACAAACAATAGGCAAGCTCAAGTAATAGCAATATAATCAGTTAACTTATCCAGTGTGAAATATGAATGTTCTAAAGCATGGAAATTGAAAAGAATGGCTAGTTAATCCAGAATAAGGCGGGAGTTTCCTTGGTAGCAACGAATGTATTTCTTTATATTTACATGCCCACACCCACGCTTCCCATAAAACAGAAACTTGGGTTTTTTATACATACGATATCACTATGTCAACCTTTACCTAACCCATACATAAACCCTTACCCTAACCCTAGCCTTTATTTTAAAATAAACACTTACCCTTACCCTAACCTTTAAACTAAACCTTACAGAAATTATTTGAGTATGTATGTTAATGTAAATAAGAACATTCCTTGCTAGCAAGGAAACTCCTGCTCAGAATAAGTGCAAATACAAAAGTTTTCTCAATTAAATTTTTTCAAATAATATTTAAACTTGCATTAAACGTGTCATAAATGTATGTGGTCTCCTAAACTACAATTATTTTCTCAATGTGGATACGTCATTAACATTTCCGTTTTTAATTCACGGAAAGATTATTGCGTGCTTTGTATCCATTTTTTGACAATTGCAAAAAAACTTTCTATGGTAATCATATCATGTCTGTTGAGCGGAATAGAAATATATTGAAGGCCACACACGGATGAGCCGGGTGTTAACTAAAAAGTTAGATTATGGTTGTATTTGTAATCAAATTCATGTGACCATAAAATACAGTTTTGTTTTTCATATTTTTTTCAATTATTTCGAGAGTTCGAGTGCGAAGAGCAGCCATCGTTTTTTGAACTTCTGCTCAATACTTTACGAATTTCACTGTTTGCTTTTTTTGGCCATTAATACCGATTTTGTGCAACCTATTTACGAAAACGTAGAAATAAGAAACATCTTAAAAGCATTAACCCTATAAATGAGTTCTTAAACATTTCTCTTCAAATAGCTGTCAGTGTGGGTAATGACTTTAAAATCGCCAGAACACGTCAACTCATTGCTGAGAAAAATGAATTTGCACAACAACAGCCGAGTATGAATACCTGTAAGATTAATCCAAACACTTTCTATAACAAATTTCCCCTTAAAAAGCGCTCTAGTAAAATATTTTGAAGTCGAAAATCGGTGAACGATACCTTTTTTTTAAATAAATTCAAGATCATAATGTGATATTTTGACGAATTTTTTGACTGCCCTCAAACTTAGAGGAAAAAACTCTGATCGAAATGAAAGAACTTGCATTTCTATGTAAACCAGAGCCATTTTCAATATGTTATTTAACTTCAGGGCACCGTTCTTTGATTTTACTTGCAAAACCGAGGGACTCAATAAATCCTCCGATATTCGTCAACATGATAATCTTTTGCTTGTTCCTTTCCAAGTTTTTATATTTATTGATTTTCATCTGTGTTGATAACATTTTGGTGGAGTTTGTAAAAAATGTTAATGAGAAAAAATATTTTATTCAGTGACCTTCATGAAGAGTAAAATAGGCCTTGTAATTTTGGCGTACTAAAACCCATGTTGGTCTTTTGTTAGTGTTTTACTTATATTTAGGGAGCAAAATTAACATATTTTTAGGGCAAACATTTGCTTACTGAATTCAGCGATCTTGTCTCGACTACAGTGCCGTATTTCGTACGTACAATAAGCTTAATTTCACGGACGCGAAACATTTTTCCCTTTTGTAATCAGATTTAAATTAACTTTTCCAGCCCTTCATAAATGTTCTTTTATAGTGCAACATGAACACACAAGAAGTTCTTTTTCCGCAGCGTTTGGTAGCGTAGTAAATTCCATGTGTATCAACGAACGCGGATTTTCGCCCGGTTTTGCCTATATTATCTCCCAGTGTACTGATCAGAACGGAATTCAATCCTAGTGAACAGCATTTTGTGCCTCAAATCAACCAAAAGAACTCAATAAACCACCACAAATTTGTGTTGAATTCCACAATTGCAAACCTTTTATCAAGATTGTAATCTAGTGTATCTACATTTATCAGCTGTTGTTTTCCAAATTATCGTTTGGGAGGATATAATTATTAAATGCATTCTACTATGACTTAGCCTGCAGGTTTGGAGTCAGATAGAGATGCTGTAGCAGGCTGCCCTCATCCAACCTTTGTTTTTATTCTCCGCCTGATGCGTTTGTGCGTGCCAACGCGAAAGTGTTTCCGCCGCTACTCAGTTAGTGTCAGTTGGTAGGAAGTGGTCGTCGCACCGATGATGGGATGTGTCATTCACAGCCAACAAGCCAATGAGAAAGCGTGAAATAAAAATCGATGGATTGAAGCACGCACACTGGCGATTAGCGTTTTATTTGGATGCGCTAGCAGCGTTGTCGTTCTAAGCCGTCCGAATTCTGAGCAGCGGTAGGTGGTAGGATAGGAAAGCATGCTTAAACTCTCAGTAACATATGACATTGCATCAGTCGCAATTGCCTTTTTCGTGATTTTCTTAAATACTGTACATTTTCCAGGAAAAATAAATTTAATGATTGAGCTGTCTGCGCATAAACATCGCACTTATTCCGACTCTATATCTGACCTACAAATCTTTCCGTTACTCTTATCACAATACAAAATCTCAACCTCATCCCCGTTTACTAATATTAACCACAAACACGAACCCGAACGCCTGAACAGAAGCGTAGCCAAAACAAATTATGTCCAACGCTAAATGCCTAACCACAGACGTGACAACCTCACTTTACTGCCTTAACCGTAAAGCCAAGCACTGGAACTTGTAAAACTTATCCTAAAAATCATATTCCTCCCAGAAACCCGAACAGTTAACCCACATATTCTAGTACCAAGCAACTGTTGTATAACATTACTACCTAAATGGAATAAGTAGGTATCTAATAAACAGCAATAATTATGAACTGATGAGTCTGGGTTGCTCGGACTTGAAGCCTCAGTAGAAGCTATCGTGTGACCAATGCAGCTAAGCACTCCCGTTAAGTTCGAGGTATCCAACCCCTCGCCATCATTGTTGCTGGCTAAGTAAATAATCCCAATCTTTCATGTGGCGGCTGCGTGTTAGTTAAGGCCCCCTTAGCGTAGTGAACAGCTGATACCATTGTGAATTGTCAATCCCTAGAACACAAGCAGTAATGCGATTCATAAGTGGAAACACTAAATAGCTACCACATAGTTTTAGTTATAAATTTCTGCAAAAATTGTCACGTTTCTCTTGGAAGGTTTATTCGGCAAGCAGACTTTTTCAGCAATCCATCAACAGATCAGCAGAATTGCAGAGACAAGCATAATACAACTCATCGTGTTCACGTCCCCCGCATGGTGAGATCGGCATGTAGAGTTCCTAGCGCTGGGGAAGGGGGAGAATCTGTAATAAGGTTGTGAGCGTATCTGTAAGGTTGTGAATGTTCGTCGTGTGTCAAGTACATGAAAAAACAATTTCTGTCATTTGCACGGACATGACTGCCTGTAGGGGGTGGGGATGATATGCGACCGCTACCTAGCGTCGGTATCGGCCACAGAGATGAAAGTGCTTGTGAAAGCGTATTCTGACAACGCAGTACTGCATTCGCTGCCCGTATGGCTATTGCTTACTGTTGCTAAAATAGGTTGGTGTAGGTCCATGGAGCAGTTGGCTGGTGTCCGGCACATATAATGAAAGGCTTCATTAGTATTGACTCGGCGATTCGTGTGGACTAAGGATGAGACACTAGAACTCGAGATTATGTTTCACCTTCATTTACACAGGCCGTCATGTGTTCCCATACTCTCTTTTCCAGATACCTTCTCTTTCGGCCACTGCATCCTGCTCCACAAGAGCAAGTTAAGGAGTGGATGCACGGTAGTCTGCCCTTGTCTCCCAATCGTAGGAAAGAATGGTTCGTAAAGAATTCACGTAAGTTCGCTGCGGGAAAGTCACTTGTGATCGCAATCTTCAGGCGTCGCGTTATTAGTTCGCTCGTAGCATCGCCTACGAAAGACAGTCTTATGAATACACCTTTCGTTTCTGCTGTTCAGGTAACAGGTTTTATGGAGGGTTCACCAATATTCCTGAGGATGAATGTTTCTGGGTATCCGTTTGCAAGAAGCGTGTTCTGCAGCTGTTGGAGTTCTGCTACGATAGTTTCCAGAGAGCATTCTTGTCTTACTTCAGCTACTGATCCCTAGACTGGATTTCGTTTTATATTATGGGGGACAATGCTGAAAGTTGATGCATTGTCCTGTCTAGGTTTTTTCTCGGAAAACCATATGCCGGATAGACACGTCCTTTTGCATTCGTCGAAGGACACCAAGGAACGTGATTTAATTACCTAACTCAGCCTCTGTAGAAACCTTAAGCGATGGATGTACGCTGTTAACCTCCCTGACCATGGCGTCTATGTAATTATCTGTCAGACAGATGATGCCATCAACATTTCAGCCATAAATTTAGAGGAGATTGATCGTCTCCCATAGGCTCGTTTTTTTATCTTTCCCATAAAGAAATTTGCGAGAACCAGGACACGCACAACCAGATATATGTGCCGAAAAATATTACGAAAACACTACCTGCACGGTGCACACAAAATTTTCAATTCCTCTGCAGTGGTCGGCTCCACACACCGCGTTTCAAAAGCTCTCAGACTGGCTTTTCGTACATTTCGTAAGCGAACTTTCCCTTGCTGCATGTCAAAGTATCTGCGCAAATATAACTCAGAAACGCAAAGTCTTTTTTCATGACTGTTTTGCCGTTATGTGACGCAGCTCCTAGTCACCCGTCTCTTTGGTGGGTCACAGGGCAAAACAGCAGGATTTATTGAATCCATGAAATTTCAGAATAATTCTTTAGCTGTTTTCTTCTAAGAGTGACGAATGGGAAAATACAATACTGAATTGGTACATATTCGTCAAGAAGGTCATAGGGCATCGTCCCGAAGGCCTATTAGTAAATTGCGAGAGTTAAAACAAAGTATAAAGGAAATTAGAGAAAAAAGGGGAGTGAGGGTGAAAACGTGGGCAGGGGACTGTGTAAATCTGGAAACTGGATTTTACCAAGGGAAAGCTAGGTTGATCAAATTTTCCAAATATTTACACTGGTCAAGTTTTGGTCGCCGTATATAAACAGCCTCCAGGTAGCGCAAGGTAGGGGCTGGAAGGAATGAAATTTTAGGGGGCATATAATAACCCGCGTCTAGCAAGTGTTCTGTAATGGAGAAACAAGAGCCACTATTTACCTGTCTTAATCGCCAATAAGTCAAGTGCTCCTTCGTTATAGCTGCCAATTGCTATTGCGTTCCCCTTATGTACATTCATTCGCAATTGCATGTAAATTCATAAACACAATGCGAATTGCCGTGAAATGGTAATGCATTAATCGCACCAGGAATTGGTGCGGCTTTCGTTGGAGAGAATAATATGCGCTAGCAGCAAAGTAAGTTCTTTCAATGACATTAAGCATGCGCCTTTTGATGATAATTAAAATTTTATCAACCTTAAAGGGCAAGGAAATAAAAACAGGCTCTATTGGAGCTAACTGTTCAGTTATTTTGGGTCGTAGGGGTCTACTGTACTTGTCTAAAACTGAGCTGGATTTCCACGCTATAGGAAGATATCCTTCAGACTACTACTTCTGCATCCCATCAGTCCAGAGAACAGATTTTTATAATCTTCTTTCAAAGAGTCGATACCAAGTTGCGTTCACTTTCTGTACCAATTCAGTTTTGTATATTTCCCATTCGTCACTCTAACAGTGCATTGGGAGATAGCAGGTGAAGATCTCTCCCGAGATTTCATGGATCCAATAAATCCTGCTGTTTTGCCATCTTCTTCAAAATAATGCGCTCCAAATTTAAAATTTAAGCGTTTTGCATTCCCTGGGGACTAGTGGTCTATTCTATGGCGAATCATTCGGGACTAAACGCTTCAGGCTGGTATTATGACGGATCGTGCGAAAGGTGGCGCCTGGAATGTGACGTTTTGGATATTACGCGGTTTTCCGCAGAAACTGATGCATTTTTGCTCAAATATTCAAAGGAACTTACAATGCTTAGCCTAATGACGTTTTTCCCGAGGATTCATCCCATGTTGACACAATACTTTCTGATAAAAGTTTTACAAAAATTGAAAATAAAAAGAATGGATTCGATCCTTGCTAGGTTAAGGTACTGTGTGAAATGCCTGGCCTCAATGAGGCCAACGCTCTGTGATTCACAAACCCGTGACTCTACCTTGCGCGACCAATTCTTTGCCATGGCAATAAGATGCCAACCCGCACACCTATGTTGACCAATCAAATTAAAGGCAGACGTATGAACTTTGCTCATGAAGTGTCGCTCAGTAGGCATGATAACCAGAAAGAGGTAAATGATTTTAACATTTTTATAACCTAGTCAATATTTCTGCCAAAAGCAAACTGAAAGGTTTTTGCTAACATGCGCGGTATGTCGTAAATCATGTGAAGTATATATTCATAAGATTCAGCTATTTTTTATTGAAAAAAGCGTCAAAGTTTTTGCAGTATTCGTGAGTTCGCATATCTGGGGCCCAGCATGAGAAAACAGCAGCAAATTAATTGATATGCCTGATTATTCGAGGCCCAGATATTAACCCCTTTTCATCATCCCCCAAAGCCGACGAAGAAGAAGAAGAAGAAAGAAAGAGGGCATGGACCAAATTATACTGAGGCTAACGTTTCAGACACTCGTTTTTTGAGTCTTCACAGTAACTGGATGATTTTTTCTGACATTTTCAGTCTTTCCACATGCCTGGTATTATATCCATGCCCGACGCACGTGTTCGTATAATTTGGTCCATTTCCTAGTGCATTCTTCTTCCTTTTCCTTGCGGGATGATAAAACCATTAAACAGTTTGTCGAGTGAACAGCATTACTAAGCATGTGCGTTGTTGGTTACCACAGGATACACACTTCAGTTCAGAAGGTTGAGTGTTCAAACGGCATCAAGGTCACACTGTCTAGGCTAAATCTCACCTGCTTGAATTTACCACAAAGCGCTATCTGTGGGACTTCGATATTCCACAGTTATAGCAATCAGACTATCACTTTATATACTTTCGTGTAGCCCATTAAACGTATTTACTGTTGGGTGAGGCAATGGTGGCTCTCACAAATGGAAGTGTATATGCAAGCCCTAGATTCCTGCTGAAAACAAGGCAAAGATGCGACCACTGTGACAGAACTTGTATGAGTCTGAGATTTCGGACACGCACAAGAGACTTTCTTCGCATAAAACGAGAACAACCAGAATTGACATGTTTTCGAGTCTAACTACGAGAAGTAAAGGGTGACAAAAAGGGGCAGCAATCGTGCTTGGTT
Organism: Ligula intestinalis; assembly: GCA_036362985.1. Classification (NCBI taxonomy): domain Eukaryota; kingdom Metazoa; phylum Platyhelminthes; class Cestoda; order Diphyllobothriidea; family Diphyllobothriidae; genus Ligula; species Ligula intestinalis. The sequence continues at coordinate 4,186,044 of JAYGXS010000009.1, forward strand.
GAATCCACGTCATCTCACCATGTCATATCTGTGTGCGTCCCTGTCGACATGAACTTGGACGTGATTCTTGGTGGCGCGAGTGAAGAGCACAATATCAAGGCGGTATATTTACGTTCTTGTTGGTAGAGGTGGAGTCTGAAACACCAGACCTTCGGTAGTCCTTGCATCGTCCTATTACTGGCTCATGCTATTATGCGGACAGTGCACGAAAGTGACCCACTATCACAGATCGCTTATCAAATTCTTGAACAAGGCTACGAATTCAGCTTCACATACTCGTGGATAATGGCATGAGCCAGTAATAGGATGACGCGAGTATTAATGGATGCCTGAGTTTCATACAAGCACTTGAATACGCCACCCTGTGTTTTGCACTGCGGTCAACAGATCAAGACGCATTGTCCAGTTCATCTTCAAGGATGCCCACCACGACGTCAAGGCTACATTCCTGGATATCAAGTATGCACGCTTGGCCGAAAAGGAGACACGCCGAGATGACATATGAAGACAACATGGACATGGACTCAACCAATCACGAATGCTAAGCTCTCCTTTAGCCCCGTTTTCTCGTAGCTGGACTACAAAACATGTCAATTCTTGCTGATCCCTCAGTGTTTGTAAGACTTTTGTCCAAATGATCGCATCTTTGTCTTCTTTGCCATAATGACTTTTTCCATATTAGGTGTTTTTCACGCCTTAAATGCACATTATCGTCGTGACTTCTCAAAGCCGTGAGATAACCTCGCTTAATGCTTTGCTAGTACGCGTGAATCTTAAGGAAAACAGGTAGAAAAAATCGGTGTCAACTTCGTGATGACAAGCGCTTGACAAGGTATGTTATTAACAGTATCAAAAAGGCTCCATTATAAGTCATCCAGTGGTCACAAAGATCTTATATGACGAGGACGTCGTTGAGCGGGCGTCGGCTGACTGAATTCACCTCTGCCGATGATATCGCCTTACTGACTTAATCTTTCTTGCTCTACAATCTATGTTGCCATGTTTTAACGAGTTTGGTCAGTCTGGAAAGTCTGGAAAGTCTGGAAAGACAAAAGTAATTTTATGCTGCATTCTTGCCTAACAGAAGAAACTTCCCGAAAGTAGTGGCTGCCAACTTTAACAAGCAGACAATTGCAAATATCTCTCAGAAAGGTTGTCGCAGAATGCGCAAGCGAAATTACAACCTTTTTCCCTAATACATGCAAAACTTTGAGATTTCGCATTCATTATATAGTGTATGTGGACTGGACGCGATATCACTATTGCCACAAGGGTTTGCGAATCCATGCATCCGTTTGGTCTGCACGCTGACTTCGAATTAAATGACACATTTTGTATTCGCTTTCACAACATCGAAGGATCTTCCAGGCCATCCAAGACTGACAACTAACGACGGCCATACGGCCAGTCAGATTGACTATACTTGAGTCAGCTCAAGATTCCGCAGCTGGGTTCATGGTAGTCGGTTGCTGCGGTGTGCTGAGACTGGAAATGCCCATGGCTCTGATCACGTTCTTGTTCGCACACGCTTGAAAGCTCCCCTTTCATCTGAACCCAAAGCGCCCCGCGCTAGACGCCTCGATGTCGCCAAAATCCGGCAACCCAACACCACTGAGGCCCTAAGCAGAGAAATCCAATCCTGTTTCACGACCCACGCCGGCAACGAAGGGGGTAACCCATGGTCCTTACTGAAAACGTCAGTCTATGGGCAGCCGAAAAGATTCTTGGATGCACCAAGCAGCGCCACAGTGATTGAATTAGAGGACGCACACTGCAGTTATCTGCGGAGACAGCCCCAGCTAGGGGCCGTAACGACGATTCCTTTCGCCATTTAAGAAAGATGACGGCAAATCGGCCAGAGAGGATCGAAAGAAATACTGGGCTAAAATTGACACTTCCATGGAGCAGGCCTCAAATGTTGGTGATAGTCGAAAGCTCTACCAACTTATTCGCCAGGTTAGTGGTAGACTGTCTCCACTGAGTGACTCAGTTCGTGATGTGAATGGCAGCTTTATTGCTGAAAACGCAACCAAGATCGAACGCTGGCGTGAGCATTTGGAGCACCTCCTCAACTTCGATATGGAGCCCACCACCCCCCTGCTCCCATCTACGGTAGAGCCTCCTCCATCTTCGACTTATCCGGTGCCATGCGACCCGCCTTTTGAAGCAGAAATCACCGACGCCATAAAAAGGCTGCGCAACAATAGGATACCTGGAGAGGATGGCATACCTGCTGAAATCTACAAGTCTTGTGCCGATACTCTGGTGCCCTGGCTCCATGAGGTGACTGGACAAGCATGGATAGACGAGACCGTTCCAGATAACTTGGGCTCAGGCATCCTTGTGCCTGTCCACAAGAAGGGAGACGAGACAACACGTAAGAACTTCCGGGGCGTAAGCCTCATCGACATTGCTGCGAAGAATTTTGCTATTGTTCTCCTCAGGTTCCAGTCTGTGCGCGACTCTAGAGTGCGACCCAACCAGGCCGGATTTCGTGCTATGCGTAGATGTGTTGATCAAATATTCACACTGAGATAGATATTTGAATTCCGCCATAGCTACAAACAACAAACGGCCATCTGCGTTTGACTCCATCCATTGTGACTCCCAACTGCGGGTAATGGCATTTGATGGTGTACAACCAAAAGGAATTGCCATGATCAAGGCATTCAACCGCTCCACCACTGCGCTGTTATTAGTGCATAACAACCACTCAGAACCCTTCGCTATTCGGTCAGGCGTTCGGCAAGGCTGTGTCCTGTCAGCCATCCTTTTAACTACGTCATTGACTGGGTTCTCGAGAAGGCCCTAAAAGAAGGTGACGGTATTGAGTTTGCACCCGGACGTCAATTGGCTGACAATGCTAATGATATCGCTTATCTAGCATCAAACCTTAGCTATCTCCGGTCTATGGTGTCACGGGTGAACGAGGTCATGACATCGGTCATTTTGTCATAAAACGCTGGGAAGACCAACGTGTTTTCATGCTGCATTCCAACTAAAGAGAAGACACATCACGAGGTTAATGGCTGTCAAATTGAAGACGTCGATAGTTTCAAATACTTGGGAGCGAGATTGCTGCCGAATGGACACAGTAAGGATGACATTGTCTCCCGAATTGACGCAGCGCGACGAGTGTTCTCCAGCATTCGGAAGTGCTTATGGACCCGACGTGATATTTCCCTTTCAACAAAGATCCACGTGAACCATGCATCTGTGCGTTCCATCCTCTTATATTGGTGCGAATGTTAGGTATTGCGCGTGGAGGATGAACAGAAACTGGAAGTCTTTGACCACTACTGTTTGAGAAACACCCTTTGACTGAACTACACTGACTTCGTCCCAAATGAGACAGTCCGCACTCGCTGTGACAAAATCACAAGGATATCCCAGGCCATACAGGAAAGACGGCTGAGGTGGTTTGGACACGTTCTTCGTCGCACACCTCAAAAGCTCAGTGCTACTGCCCTCGACTTGAAACCGTTGCCTAACTGGAACCGTCAAAGAGGAGGTCAACTCAAAACCTGGATCAACTCAGTCCGTCAGGACATGGAAGTGGTTCTTGGACCTTCATTATTCGGTCGCCGGCGCTGGCGAAGAGAATGGCTTGAAATCTGCATGTCTGCGGTCGCGGACCGTCGCGCGTGGAGAAGCACTACACGAGACATAATTTAGGCCAGCTAGATCAGTCATGATCGCAGCCTGAACAAGTACAGGTAAGTACAAGTTGCAATACTGTTTATCTTACAATAAAATCACAAGATATTTCAGTAACCAAGGACACTGGATATTCAACATGCATTTTTTTCAGATTGCTGGCTAATATGCGTTTCTGGGAAAATATGGCCAGTATAAGAAACTGCATTTTTATTTTTGAGTTGCATTTTCCTGATATTTTAACTTTAAGAACTGGCAAATTTTGGTTTTCCAAAAAGAGTTTCTAGATTGCCCGACAAATATACACCTGCCTGCTAGTAGATTTTGACTGCAAATATTGGAAAATAATTGCAGCATGTATTTTGTCTAAAACAACAGGTTCATAAGGGACAGTTGGTATGAGCGTCGACTAGCAAACCCATGGGCTGGGTTGGTGACAACCTCTATTATTTAAATTGATATTATTTGTCCAGAAAAATGATATGCATGATTTCACGCGGCGCACGCAATAGGTCTCCTGCGCATTCCAATTGCTGGGAAAGTACCGTGGCACCAAGTAGCTACTGTTAGACATTTAAAAATGGCCTTCTCTACCGCTTGGTTTTGAAAAAACAATGCCCATGTTTAAAAATTGCAGGTGGATTGAGATTAACCGCACTGCACACTTGTAGTTTGGATCCGAAAATGAAGTGTTCAACATTCACGTGCGAATGGTTAACATTTGTCTTCAAATTCCATGCAACACCTTAAATGACGCGTAATACCGTGGAAGTCTCAAATGGTTCCATACCTGCCTAAATTGACACCTATTTATCAAAAGCGATCTGGACTGGATGAAATAGATTGCAACTTAAACCTGAACATGCACAATTACTTGATGTCTCGACCTCTTAACTTTCCTCCATAGAATACATCGGCTGCATGTTTTGGTCATTAAGTCTAAGGATTCATGTAATAATAGACACTTCGAATTGAAAACCATCTCCAGGTCAACTGGAGAAAGGCGTAAGTCGTTTCCCAATAAGATATCAGCCATTAGTGATAGCTCTCTGGAATAAAGGACTTCGCAATACCAATTTTAGCGGAAAACAAGCGAAAACCTCTACTGTAGTTTTTTAAAGCTGACAAACACTGGAAGGCAGCGTAGGTAAAAGGAATATTTACGCTGAAGAAGCTTTTTGTCGAATTTAAGTAGGGTCTGAGCATGCCAGTCAATTTGTCGTTGCCCCGAGCAAGCAGGCACTCTGAATCTAAAACAGGTGGAATAGCACACCGAGAAAGCAAGCCCGTGTTCCAAAAAAAGAGTTGTAACCTCAGGGACCAGTTTTGTCGTCATTTCCTGTGGCCATGCATATATAATATGGACTAAAACTTGTTTAACGTTCGTACCGAAATTTGGATTTGTAGTTAAACATACATTTGGTCACACTATTTTAATTCGTTAAGGTGATTTAAACCACCAAGGTCTTTTATTTAGGAATATCATCATTTCACTTAGGTTTATTAAGAAAAATGGGCATTAATTGTGGCGAATTTTGGGGTAGTCTCATAAAAAAGGAATTTTCTTCGCTTTTAGAACAGTCCGAACAAAACATTTTATTTATGTGAATTGAAGTATAGAGGAGCTCCCAAAGAAAGTAAAAAGTGCAGAACACATCACTCCTAGAACTGGAAAGTTTTTTCTTATTTTGTTCAGATGCAAATTAAGTTATTTTGAAAGAATTGCATTAATTTTCACAAGCAAGGAACGATTCATGTTTAAAACATCCATGACGTTTAGTTGCACAAAAATCAGTAGCAAAATATTTTGATCGCATTTTGTTTGACCACCGTCGATTCGCATCTGCACAATTTATCAGTATGCGCTAGTGGGCGAGATCTGCGTATAGGGTAGTAATATTTACAGAGATTGCATTGTCAACCCCGATCCGTGGGCAGTATGATAATACGGTCGTCCGTTGTCAGTTTTTTTATAGCTTCGCTTCATCCGTCGACACACCTTGGGCTGGTTGGTGTGTCATCAGTAAGGAGGTCACCCGTTGTCAAACAGGATGTTTTTCTTCGTCTTTTTTTTCAGTCCCCACAAACACGACCGCTACGGATGCAATAAAATTGACAGGGTCGGCAGCAGCGAAGTTAAAACGCACTTCATGGTGTAGCACTCGTAGTTGTCGTTCCGTTTGTTGCTTGGAGAAGAGATTGAGCACCAACTTTGAGTTTCTTGTAACAGGTGCTTAAAGCTTATTCAGCATTCAATCCAAGATAAGTGGCTTCTTGCCTTGTCTTAGCTGCGTCAGTGAAGTGATTGCCCAGCTAGGTCTTCGGTGATGGAATCACCGAAAACACGGGCACACTCTTTTTCTGCTAAATTAAAGCCTTTTATTGATGTAAACGCTGGTGGCAATCATTGATTAGAGCTCGCAGTAGCGAGCCCATGGCCAAACCACACAGGAGTTGTACAGGAGTTGGTGCATTCGCGGGCCGACACTCTTGACAATAGGGTGAGCCGATAATTACTTGAGTCATGGTCCTTGGGCCCCAATCCATAAAAAGTTCAGCGATTTTCCGAATCCATATCCGGTTCTGAGAGTCAATTTGGCCAAAGCAAGTCGCCGCTTGGAGAATGGGCAGGCCACCGTGTCATTCTACACCAGCATCAGAAACTTAGATTACCGAGCAGTCATCATGCCCGATTCCACCACGACTGATAAAATGTCAACAGGTCAGAGCTCGCATGCCATTCAACATACCATTGACACTCAAGAAAGCAATTATGAATGGAGGTGTGTTGTGTCCGGACAGGGAATGGGGGGAAGGGGGTGAGGTGGGGTGAAGCGGTAGCAAGCGCAAAAATATGCAGGTAGTTACGTAACCGTTGGCCATGCCAAGCTCGGGGCCTGCAGAAGGTTCTTCTGCGCGCACAGGAGCGGCTTCCTCAACCGAATCACGCTTGCTTCTGCTGTTGCCAGCAAACGCTGACCCAGGGACTTTGGGTAGTTTGGCGAGACCTTGTAAATTACCTTAAAGGCTCCGCTGATGTCCGGAGTAAACCATGTGGGCAAGGATTGAGCTATTGATGCTTCTGACTTCACCTTTGGCCAGCCATGCTGGGAGGTGCTCACGTATTCTTTTTCATAGGCACTGACTCGTGCGACCGATATAACTTGCTCTACAGGAACCGGAAGTAGACTTTTCGAGCACTGGATCAATTTGTTTATTGTCCTGAGCTTTCGAACTCTTACAGGAAGTCATCTACAGAGGTAAGAAGCAGGAACCAAAAGGAGGGTAATTATAGTGGCCAAAGGCCAATCAACTGTCAGCGGTCGTCGAGGGAAAGGATATATAAACCAGAACGATGGAGGTCGGGGAAGGGGGAGCAATTAAAGGCTGGCTTTGCACGCTATCCGGGCGGCCCCAGAAAATACTCCTACCACAAATTCATCTCAAACTCCCGGTTATTTTTAGCCTCACGGTTCTCAGTTGGGCCTGATATAAGTCAGGGATGTGCAGCCGGCTCATTTTGCGCCAAATTTTAATCGATAGGAAGTGTGCCGAAGTCAAATGAATTTCTAAAGGTCACTGGTAGGCGTTCACAAAATTAACTAGCAATGTCTTTGAGAAGGTTGGATGTAATCTGGTTCATATAGTTTCTCCAACTCCCTTCTAATAAAAAATATGCTGAAAAAAATGATACTTATAATGCTTGGATTCAGCAAAGGGAGAGCCAAAGGCAGAAGGAATCTGGCGTCAGTTATTAAGACTGATAAAATGAACCGAGGAACGGCATTCGGCATCATCCTTATTTTTTAGAAATTTTGTCGCGTGCACTAGTCTTCATTATTTGCGAGGATCGATAATATTTTGGCATTTTGTGTTGCCGGTAGCAGCAATTTCGGTAAGGATTCTTCGTGGGGTCTTTGAAAGTTCCTTTGGTGTCAAAACCACCTATCTAAAAATGTTAATTAAGTTGCATAACCAAAAACTTCCGGTTTTTTGCACGCCAGCCTTCGATCCAGCAGTGATTGAAGGACGGCATTGAACTGCAGAGTGGTACTTGGACGCCAACATAATATAATAACAGGATAAGTCAGTAGGCTAAGCAAAAATAGTTTCTGAAATTGACAACGCGAAAAATTGTCCACCTGAAAATTTTAAGTAGGTGGCATTTCTACAATATTTAACCTTCTTCACTCGTTAGCGTTTATTCTTGTCGAGGTTAATGCTTTTGCCAGGTAGCGTATATTAGGGACCCCGCCTGAGGCGAGGGCACACTCCATCGACAAGCACGCGCTTGCCGTTGGTCCGGTGGGTGTTTAACGATGACATTGAAGCGTACTCCAGTATCCCCGCCCGGATTTTGAGTATATGTCCCAACTTAATCTCGTAAATTGTTTTTAATTTACAAGATTATTGGGATTTAATTGCTTTCCTGACATGCCCTGCCCGTCCTCTGCCATAACGTATGGAGCTCGTAGAACCGAGGGGCTGGCTTTGTGCGCTATCCAGGTGGCCCCAGAAAATACTCCTACCACAAATTCTTCTCAAACTTCCGGTTATTTTAAGCCTCATGGTTCTCAATTGACACCTCTGAGTTTTACAATCGCTTATTCCTTAATCTTACGGTATTTTCTACACAGTTTATGCCATATCGTAAGTTAACTTTAATTGTTGTCAGTGAGTCAGACGGACACAAACTATTTCGAGTTTTTTCGTCAAGTCTGGGCAAAAGGGCGAGAACTGAGTAGTTCTTCAACATTGCCTCTTCGACTGAGTTGTGGCTTGGAGATGAGCTCATGGATACTGCGTGATATCTTCGTAAAAATAAGGTAGACGCA
>JAYGXS010000009.1:4194635-4208407 GCA_036362985.1 Ligula intestinalis
GCCGGTTATTTCCTTTGACGACCGCTGACAGTTGATTGGCCTTTGTCCACTATAATTACCCTCCTTTTGGTTCCTGCTTCTCATCTCTGAAGATGAATACCTGTAAGAGTTCGAAAGCTCAGGACAATAATCAAATTGATCCAGTGCTCGAAAAGTCGTCTTCCGGTTACCGTTGAGCTAGTTATATCAGTCGCACGAGTCGGCGCCTATGAAAAAGAATACGGGAGCACCTCCCAGCATGGCTGGACAAAGGCGAAGTCAGAAGCATCAATAGCTCAATCCTTGCCCACATGGTTGACTCCGGAAATCGTGTGGACCCCACCGAAGCCTTTAAGGTAATTTAACAGGTCTTGCCAAACTATCCAAAGCCCCTGGTTCAGCGTTTGCTGGCAACAGCAGAAGCAACCACGATACGGTTGAGGAAACCACTCCTTTGCGCGCAGAAGAACCTCCTGCAGGCCCCGAGCTTGGCTTGGCCAGCGGTTACGTAACTACCTGCATATTTTTGCGCTTGCTACCGCTTCACCCCATCCCATCCATTCCCCCCATCCCCTGTCCGGACTCAACACACCCTCATTAGCTGATTACTACCAACTACACACCCCCTCCCTCATTCCCATGACTAATTTGCGTTTTGTGATAACTTTTTAACCAGCATGTTTATTTGCACCCCTCCCTATATAATTGCAACGGCCCAATGAGAATTTATCGAAAGCTCCGTATGCTCGCCAAACACTCTTCTGAATTCATTATTGCTTTCTTGAGTGTTAGTGGTATGTTGAACAGCATGCGAGCTCTGACTTTTTGACATTTTATCAGGCGTGGTGGAATCGGGCGTGATGACTGCTCGGTAATCTAAGACTCTGATGCTGGCGTAGAATGACACGGTTCCCTGCCCATTCCCCAAGCGGCGACTTTCTTTGGCCAAATTGACTCTCAGCACTGAATATGGATTTGGAAAATTGCTGAACTTGTTTATGGATTGGGGCCCAAGGAACATGACTCAAGTAATTATCGGCTCACCCGATTGCCAAACATTTTGGCCTTATCAAATTTGAATGTGTAGTTGGGTGTCGTCAAATGAGCCGCGACTGCTGCCGCAGGTTTGTTAATTCCGTTTTGAGAAACATGCCAGTTTCTCCGACTAATTTGCATTGCCAGCAACTGCACCAACTCCTGTACACGTCTCTATATGTTATTCGCCATGGCAATTTGTCTACCGGTTTCAATATCTCGCGCCTTATGTTGGCCTCCAACTCCAAGTGCTGCGCAGCACTTGGGTGAGCGCGGAAAGGCGACCGACAGCCTCCGATAAGTTTTGACTTAAGCGATCGCTCACCAAATGTAGGGGTCGGTGCAAATTGGTATACCATCTCTTTTTCGTAAGTAGCGGTTGACGAAGTTGAGCGAATTCCCATTTTCTCTGAACACCTGTCGAAGGTATTGTTTTATCAGCAGCTGTATCTTCGATTTCGCTGCATTAATACATTTGTAATTTAAACTTAGCTTGAGGCATAATTGTTTCGTCTGTGATAACAAATATATTGGAAGGGGGCGGTCGCTCACCAGATGAAACAACTAGGGTTGATGAATCCTAGACCAGGTCGGTGTTCATCTATATACTAATCATCCTACCTTTTCTATACTTATTCGATTGTCACAAGGAACCGGGCCTCAAGTTCGCATTGACAAGAGGCATCTGCATACCTAATAAAATCGGTGACTGTCTCTGTGTGTGTCTCCGTTATCACTGGTCGCCTGAGTCAGGTTGACACGCCTTTTGCGCCTCCGACGCACGATCACTTCGTCGGCACGCGTTCTCGGTCGCCTGTGCGTGTCGGTCTCTACGTCGCTCCCTCATTCTACCGTGCGCGTGAGGATTCAAGTGACGCCCGACGTGAAATGCGGATGTGAATACGCCACGGGGGGTGGCCGGGGGTGGGGAAGGGGTCATCGCTTCCAGGTCGTCGCGGCCGCTTGAAAATTCAGCCCCGCCAATGTATCAAGGGCTATAACCGTGTTTGCACAGCTGCTTCAAATTCAATCACAGTAAACCAAGCATCCTAACGCCACCGACACCGTCTCAAGAGTTCGACACCTTGCGTCCTCACACCTCCAAACAAAACTAAAGACGATGACCACGGGACGACATTAATTGTCTGACTCATTCCCCTCTTACACCCTCCCCCCACCCCTATTTCGCTGGTCCCCAATTATGACTAGAATCTGATGCCCATGATCCCTTTACACCTCTCTCTCTCTTACCCCTTTGTTACTACTGCATGGATTGAGCGTAACCCCTTTGACCTACTATCACTTCGACCTCTCCCTTTACTTACGCGTAAGTTGTCACGGCCGGTTGAAAGACCACCACCCCCCCCCCTCCCTCCACAGCAATGCGGCTAGCTCTTAGGTTAGGTTGAATGGCCTACCACATAAATCCCTTCTCGTTCAATCAAACCCTTACAAACTATCATTTTGGACAACAGTGATGACGTCAGGCACGTTGTGAACACAAACAACTCGACAAACTATGATGGGCTGGTGACTGAAGGTAACGTTGTTAGCTTACTTCTTTTCTATTTTATGTAATTCCGTTCAAAATAATAACCTATTTGTAGGGTCTACCTCATTAGGTAGAAAAGGAATTAGAGCAGCCGAGATAACACAAGTTCAAACGAAGGAACAGAAGAGACTTGCCCATGTTAATAGATGTTCGCATGAAACACAGCCAGAGAGATTGCTTCGCTTGGAGACTAATGCCATACGTCAGCGATAGCGACGATCCCAAGAAACCGAAGATCAAATGCTGCAAAGAAGACGCGAAGACGCGATTTGCCATCAAATTAACTTCGTCCAAGAAACTGAGGTCCAAATCCTGCGAAGGAGAGAGCTAGGTAAGTAAAGAGATTCGCAACGTCGGCAAAACGAATTACATAGACGTAAAAGTGCACGTCTGAATATGCAAGCATCACAGAGAGCAGATCAACGCCCAAACGATGCTGGAAACTCCAGTTTGCAACCAATTCCCATACGGTTTGGCGATTCTGGCCCGTCGGTTGCTTCCATAAATGCTCAAGTGTGGAACAAAGCCTCACTCAATTACAACCCAGTTCTTGGTTATGCGGAAATTGAAATTGGTTACATTGGCGGATTCGAAGCAGTTATCAATGAAAGCCGAAACGGTGCTGTGGCAATTGATAACCGTTGGATTGTCCCCTATTGCCCCTTATTGTCAAAAGTATTCATTGCTTACATCAACGTTGAATTTTGCAACTCAGTGAAGTCCATCAAGTATGTATGCAAGTAAATTCACAGGAAATTTCAATACGTTTGGCAAAGGTAAGACAACCTCCGGTTGAGACTGTTTATTCATCTGACTTTCTCTAGTACACCATCGAAACTAGACAAATGAGTTGAATAGGGAAATGACTCGTTACTAATTGGAGCCCCCACTCCTGGGCAAAGGTAGGTGTGACTACATTGGCATCTCATTATCAGGCCTCGATCACTTCTCTCGCCAGTTTACTGTTGATCCGGCCGGCGGTGCACTGTCACTACATATTAATAAATTAATTGTATATTGAAGGACCATTAGACGGTATATCAACACTCTAACTACTACGTCTGCTAGCATGCCGGTTTAGTTCGGCAGATAGATAGATAAAAATTCGAAGATAAGTGAAGCTTTATATAAATTGATTTATATAAGAGAAGAAACGACTCAAAGTCTTTGGTTTTCTTAAATAAATTATCAGTAAGTAACATTTGACTATCTTAGCCAAAATCTGCTACCAAACTCCTTCGTTGATTTGGTCAGATATTGTCCTCTGTTTCATAGAACGCTGTACAAATCATTTGTTTTGTACTTCTAGTATTATTCTGAATTCCCAACTGTTTTCGTGATTATTCTACTTGTTGCTTCGAAAAGTATGAAGGCGACACTTTCATTCAGTAGGAAGCCACAGAATTCCAGACCCAAGCGGTGTCTGCGAAAGGCAAACATCATTACTGATATCAGTCTTCAGCCTGACATCAGTATTCAGCCTGATCTGACTGCCGAGCAAATAGATTTGTCTGCAATGAAAAATTGCAGCGAGTTTATGTTGAAATTTGGGTCAGTTCTCTCAATCTTTGGGACCCTATTTGATGGGAATATCGCTGCAGTTTCCTCTCAGGAATGCAAACGTTTAGATAGTCTCGTTAATTTGGTCGCAAGTGAGTCACAGGATAGACAAAAAAGGTCGTACAATTTTATTCTGAAAAACGTTCCGAAATCAATTAGGCCAATGGACGTTGCAATGCATTTCCTCTGCTCCTGTGGATTTAACTATAAAATAGCAGAGGCTATAAGACTGTCATCTCGCAGTAAAAACCCACCCATTTTAGTCAAGCTATTTTCACCCATTGAAATAGACGCAATTTTTAAACAGCAAGAGCTTGTTTCCAAATATCTGAGAAATGCAATGTATTTCCTCTGTCATGATCTCACTCCAATGGAGCGAAGAATAGCGTCAAGTTCTTCGAATAAAATAGTAATTTCACCGCAACCGGCTCAAGTTCCTGGTCGTAGCCCTAGGAAGCCTAGCGAGCCATGTACTTGTATTCCTGCCAAACCTAGATTACTGCTCCCCAGTACAGCAACTGTCTCATCCCCCTCAAGTCACCAGACATCCCCGTCTACTTCCAACTTTAATGCTTCCCCAGTTGCCATAGCTAGTAATTCTGGTAGCCCTCCTAGAAATTTCGAAAAGCCTTCTACGTCAGGTAGACCAACAGCTTCTATACTCGATCAGAGTCCTCCCAAACCTTCTATTAAAGCACCCAATTCAGGTCGTCGAAAGGGTGGGATCCGGAACTCAACCGCGAGCATGCAGCCTTCCCAAACACTAACTAAGCCTTTACAACAGGAAGCTAACAAACATATAAGTTACCCTACTTATCACAAGTATCATACTGGGCCAGGCTTTCCACCGCTTAATCCTCATAGTTACCTTACCTCGCCCTCCAGCCTCTCTTTCCCGTCTTGGTTTTCCCAATTTCCCGGTAACTATCAGCAAACTCACCACGGCACGTATCCCTATGGTCCATCGATCTCACAGAGCTGTCTACCTGCAGCTTTCAGCTATCCCCCTCAGCTTTCTTATGTTAATTGTCCTGCTCCAGTCGATGGCTTTTCTCCAAACTTCCAACCAAATTACCCACCTCCAAATTTTTATTACTAAATAAAGATAACCCTAGTTCGATTACTCAAGCTTCACTAGATATCATCCTGCTTAATGCAAGATCTGTTTTAAATAAGATGGCTCAGCTTAGAGCTATTGCGTTCGAGCTGAAGCCAGATGTTATATGCATTACAGAGTCGTGGACCCATCCAGTAATTTCTGATGCTTTACTCATAATAGACGAGTATGATTTCTACCGTCAAGACCGCCCTAGTAAACGTGGTGGCGGTTGTCTTCTCTATATTAAAGCTATTTTAAAGCATTTCCCCTTCAACCTAGATGCTGAGTCATTCTCGGGCAATTACTGCTTTGCATCCATTATCCTGTCTCCCCGTCAAAAGGCGATTATTGGATGCATTTATAGTCCACCTAACTCATCATCGGAAGATGATGAAAAGCTTTGCGAAATATTTAGGCTGATTTCGGAGTCCGCCTTTGATGCTAAAGTTATCGCAGGGGATTTCAACTTTCCCGAAATTGATTGGTCATTGAACTGTTGTCCATCCAGATTTCAGCCCTTCCTAGATACCATCAATTTTTCAAACTGGTCTCAGTTGGTCTGTTCCCCAACAAGGGATCAGCATATTTTAGATTTAATTTTCACTAATGACATTTTCCCCCTTTTTGTTGACTACAATCAGAACCTCTTCCAAAGTGACCATACTTTGATCCATTGTTGCCTTCCGCTTGCTTCTACGAAAAAGGCTAGCACCACTCGTACCTACCGTGCGTTTGACCTAGCTGATATTAATTTAATTAACAACTTTATGGACTCACTAGACTGGCAGGAGCTTTCCTCCACGAACAGTGTAACAATTCTCGGTGACTTAATGACGGCAATTTCAAATAGCATTTTGGAATTTGTGCCGATCAAAATTGTCTAGACTGAAGAAATTGCAAAGACAGTTGAAAGACCAGTCTACTAGTTCATTATCGGTGCACCTTAGAATCGCAGAGATTTTCGAATTAGCGTCTAAGATTCGTCTTACACGTGACAAACATAGGGAATCTTGCGCACTCAGCGAGTTAAACTCTGCAAAATCGATTGCCCAACTGTTCCGCCGTCGGTCCTCCGCTAAACGAGGTCACGAAATCCCCCCCTTACTGAATGAAAATAAAAACTTTGTGCAAGATGAGTCTGAGAAGGCTGAACTGTTCAATGCGTTCTTTGCAAAACACCTTACGACGGAATCTGAACCAGTCCCGTCTTTTCAGCCATGCTCAGTCAATACTATCAGTACCATAGATTTCTCCATAGAAGTAATTCGTAAGCACATTATCCGTCTAAAAAACTTCCACTCCTCGGGAACTGACGGTCTTCCAAATTCACTTATCAAGAGAGTATTCAGCTTCCCCCGATTGCTAAGTTATATATTCTCAGCTTATCTTCTAAACGGTTTCTTTCCTGACTCATGGAAGACATCTATTATTCTTCCAGTCTTCAAGTCAGGATCTCGTTCGGACGTAAATAACTACCGAGGTGTTCATAAAACCCCGGCCCTAGCCAAACTTCTGGAAAAGATCATTTTTAATCAAATTCTCGATTTTTGTGTAGAAAATAAAATATTAAGTGCCTCACAGCATGGATTTCTACCTGGAAGATCATGCGAAACCTGCCACTTAGCATTCCTTAACCTGGTTACGTCACTTCGTAATGAACAGCAATCAGTCATCGTGATTTACTTTGACCTTAGTAAAGCTTTTGACAAGGTGCCTCATAGGCGCCTTTTAGTGAAACTGGAAGCCCTAGGCATCAGGCCTCCCCTCCTCGATTTCATTGCCTCCTACCTGTCTAACCGCAGCCAGAAGGTCTTAGTAGGCAATAGCTACTCGATGCCTCAGCCGATAACGAGTGGTGTATTACAAGGCACGGTTTTAGGTCCCCTCCTTTTCATTCTTTACATAAATGAAATTTCAACAGTGCTAAATAATTCGGAAAATTTCATTTATGCTGATGACCTTAAGTGTATTTACACATTTTCTAAGGACACGGCCAGTAGTTGTGTTGATAAAGTTAACGCAGACTTGCGTACTCTATCAAGTTGGAGCGCAACATGGCAGATGGAGTTTTCTCCATCAAAATGTAGTTTCTTGAGTTTTGGTCCCGCAAGGCTTCCTGGACCAATTATCTTCCAAAATAGTCCACTGTTAGAAAGATCTACGATAAAGGATTTGGGTCTTACTTACACGAATAAGCTTGCATTATCACCTCATGCAGATCGAATTTCTGCCAAGGCCGCACAGATATGTGGGTTTATATCGCATAACTTTTTCCTTCCAGAAATGAAGTTAAAACTATACCGCATGTTTGTTCTTCCTATACTAGAATACTGCTGCCCGCTTTTTGGCCTCATGACCCAGCATGACCGTAGTAAGATTGAAAAGGTTCAGCGAGTTTTCACTCGTAAAATATTTTCTGTTTCTGGGTCTGGTATGTGTTATACAGATAGATGTCAATTAGCAAACATTAAATTTCTTTGGATAAGAAGACTCGAAGCTGGTCTATGCTTTCTGTTTCGCGTTAACAATAGTCCTAATCTCCCACAAATTAACGCTCTCCTTCCAGTTGACCGACCTTACGCCACTCGTAACTCTTCCATGATAATTTTACCACCCCATAGCTCCACATCTAACCGTTCTCGCTTTTTTACCTCCAAATATGCTTTTATTTGGAACAACCTTCCTCTCGATATTAGACTGTCTTCTACACTGTCGATTTTTAAAGGCAAATTATATAAGCATTTAAATTTAGAGGAAATAAAGTCGTTACTGTCTGTTTCCTTTCCAAACACGCAAGTTGTAGATTTTGAAAAGGGTCCTCCTGGCATTTGAAGCTCTTGCCAGGATACTAAAATGGTTTCTAAATATGTTAGCATTTCCCTCTGCAGAGTCAAGCATCACTTCCAATGGCTGCGAATTCTTCTCCGTTTTTGCAACCTTCGTTGTGGTCTTCGCGATTGGCTCTGGAATCTGGTGGGTCGCAACTCGATGACGTTGCCTTGACTTCTACTGCCTTCTCCTGCCTTCCGGATGACCCCTTCCTAACTCAACGATATATTATTTTTTCCCATGACCATAAACGTCCCGAACCCTCAACATCAGGTCCCAAACTAACCACATCAAACCCTTTTACCTATTAAGGCAGTTTTTTCTCCTAAAGTTTTTTTGAACTCGGTGGCCCGCTGAACTCATCCACCGATCTAGGAGTTTTTTTTACTGCCGATGACAATTATTTATAAGAGTTCACTGCTTATCATTATTATTTTTATTTTCACGATAGCACTAAGTTTGTAACGACAGGGCCCCTTGGGCCTTAAATATACAAATTATTATTATTATTATTATAGTGAGACTCACTACTGAACACACACTCATTAAAACTCTGCTTTGGGACCCATTAGCTAGCCAAGCCAACAGCCAGGTACTTGGGCATTCCGCACAACTATAATTGGTGCAAAATTACGCATATCCCTTCTGGCTTGTCTACGACAGAGAAAGCGTGTCAAGATACATTTACTACAATCCCCCTCAAAAAAGGCAGGTTCATCACCCATCCACATGGTGATCCATTTAATATAGTTCCTTTGTTGGTAAATTAGTTCCGTTTATGAGCCAGGCGTATGTTACAGATGATAATATACACGAAACAAAATTTCTAATTGCGAGTGGCGTGTAATTGCAGCAGGCCTAGCTTTGACAATTCAAAAATGCCGTCGACATGGGAACCAAGATACATAAGCTGTCATATGGTTCATCTTTTTAATTGGCTATTCCTTATTTTAAGACAAATCTCAGTGTGACATTCAAACTGGGTGTTTACATACAATTTGCGGTATAATCAGCGCAGAATTGGAACAACTACGTTAATCTTAGATAGTAGCAATTTCGGCGACCCGCATGCAAATATGAACGTTGGCAGGCCACACTGCGAGTGTGTGGACTTCACGTCAATCAATAGGAATGAATCAGAGAGCATTTTGGTCGATTCTTCTATGGACAGATTATGCAACACTCTGCTAGGCAACAGTTTGCACATGATCGATTCATCAGGACTGTTTAGGGGAGATTGCCGATGATTGGCAAGTGGATTATGCAATTTTAAGCAAGGCCTATGCATTTAGCTGTGGGTGTATGTCCTTCTTAGTGTGGAAGCAGATTTGAGAATGTGAGGAAGGCCCATGTGTCTTGAAGCAGTAAACAAACTTTTGGAACGTATACTGTTTCAATTTATCTTACAACATATTGAAAACGCTATTTCAATGGAGGGTTTGATGATATTCAAACTGCATTAGGATATCCTCATCCATTTAAGGTGACGTGCCGGGTCAAAGTTCACAAAAATAATTGAAACTACCAAAAATTTCCACTTTCTGGCGACTGACGTAGGATGACTGTATATGCATGCAATGCAATTTTTTTCAAAATACTCTGATGGAAAAATTATGAAGCTGCCGACCAAAAAGCTTCCAGGGCCACTCAAAATGAGTCAAACCGGTAGCATTTATTTCATTTTTACAAACCAAAACCCATTTAACCACTGGAGTTTTTCTTGTACACTTGCGCATCACCTTAAATAAAAAAATTTTATACGTTTTGCTCTGTAGGCTCTTTCATTACAAATTCCATGTTGAAGTAAAAATTAATGCAATTTTGGTAATCAATGCTGCTGTTATACTAAAAAACGAACAGTGAGTAAAATCCGAGAACTAAACCTGATGAAGGACTTGGACGAACCACCAGTTTCCAAAAATATAGAAGAACAAATTCAAAAATATGTCGTGAAATTGACATGATATGATATTATGCATCGAGAATGGATCGTGATGTTTAATATTTGAGCGCACATTGTCCTAAAAGAAATATTATCTGGCATCATGGGGGTGAGCAAAAAGAAACTCGTCGGGGGCACCGAGATCGGAACATGCAGGGGACCGAAGAAGTCACGTGAACAAGCAGACCTCAGATTACACCGAAAAGTTTGTGAAAACATAAGAACTTGCGATGATCATCAACAGCTACTTTGAAGATCGCTGCTAGGTTTGAAAACCGGAAAACAGTTGGAAATATTCGGGATGGGTTTCTAAATCTAGAAGATGAATTGGCGAACATACGTTTGTTTTCGATAATTCTCATCAGGCCTTTACATTTATAGGGTAATTAAGTAAATTGATTATGCGGGTTAGAAGAAAAAAGGAAGGATGGTTGTCAGGGGAGGGGGAATGGGGGGTCAAAACGGGGTCAACATTTGATCCGCGTTAGGGGTAGCTGGTAGTCGGTTGAGGTGTTAAGCCGCTGGCTGTTGGATAAGCAGCTTTTGACCATGGTAACTGTGGTGCCGCGACGAAATTCTTTTGGGCGCAAAGGATGGGTTGGCGTAGCCTGATTGCGGCCGCTTCTGCCGTAGCCAGGAGACGCTGTCCAAGAAATTTTGAGTAGCTTGAGGGTACCTTGTAGATAACTCGGAAGGCCTCTTTGACATCCACGCGATGGTCAGAGTCTACCAGATGCGCTAGAATGGAACTGTTAACACCCTTGTGTTGACCCTTTCCTAACCATGCTGGGATGTGTTCTCGGACTCTTTTGGACAAACGCCGACTCGTGCGACCAATGTTCTCCGCCCCACAGGAACAGGAAAATGAAAATATGCACATGGATGTGGTCTGGGCTGGCAGTTTGTCCTTGATCTCTCTGCAGAGGACTCCTATTATTGTAAACTCAAATATTTGACCTTGACTTTAAAACATTACTGTTGGACCCTTGCTTCATTATCTCATTTTGAAATTCCGCCTGCTAACGATTTTGAATGCCCACTGGCATGAAGCGATGACAATTTCACTGTCATACTTATAATCTACTTAAATTGAACCATAAGCTTCTTAAAAGTAAACATTTCTTGCGGATAAATTTGAATTTTTTTGAACGAAAAAAGATACATTGGCAAGGCAAGCATTCATTTTACCTAGATTATCCACACTGGCTCCCTGTCGCAGAAGAAGGGTGACATTGTGTGTTGTGTATGTAGGCCTGTAGATTATCATTTCACAGTTAATCTGCGTTACGCGTCATCAAATGTGTTGCAGGGTATTCGTAGACAAATGATAACATTGGTATCTGAATAGTAAACACTTTACATTGCATTGAAAATAGGAGTGTGTGCAGTGCAGCTTATCTCATTCCATCTGATCTTTGTTGGTAACGTTATTTGCAAGTTTTGTTTTTCAACAGCAAAATGTAAAAATGGCCATATCTGAGTTCACTGAAGGAACTACGGCATGACTTCGCGTCACGACAGTTGCCCAGCAAGAGTGCTGGAGAGGAGACCTAATGCATGCGTCACGTGACAGCCAATATCTCATGAAAGGATCGCCATATTCACCGACCCGGCCCATGGGTTATCCAACCGATAGCTACTCCAACCCACCGCTTTAGGCTTCTCTTGTCGGTAGGAAAATAAATTGTCTGCCACTAAGTGCTGGGTGGATCAATCAAAACGGACAAATATTCTGCTTTTATATGGAAGAATGCTAGCAGGATAGAAAGCACTCCAGCAACATAACTGAAGAGTTCACAAATTGCCGCAACGCGATTACAGTTTGCTCAAGGATATTTCTTTAACATTTTAACCATTTCTTTGTGTGCACAGTTCAGGTGCGCGCAGGGTGTTTAGCAGTCACTGATTATTTCCAAATTTCGTATCATTGACGCAAAGCGGAATTCACGTTTCTATTCGGACAATTGCGGCAAAATAGAGAATAAATCAGTCGGATTGCAATCTATCTAGAAAAGGTGTATCCCCTGCTAAAATTTCGTAGTTACTTTGACAATTTGCTGTGTTGATGTTGAAAGAACCTTCTTAACTTCTGGAGTCATGCTACCCACAATACTTTCCTGTGGATCAGGTTACATAGGTCGCACGAGCCGGCGCTTATCCAAGAGGATACGGGAGCATCTGCCAGCATGGCTTAACAAAGGCGAAGTCAGGAACATCAGCAATTCCATTCTTGCTCATATGGTGGACTCTGGACACCATATTGACCCGAACGAAGCCTTTAAGGTGATCTACAAGGTCTCACCGAAGTCCCTGGGTCAACGGCTGCTGGCAACAGCGGAGGCCACGGCCATTCACCTGATGAAGCCGGTGTTGTGCGCGCAGAAGAACTTTCTTCAGGCCCCAAGCTTAGCATGGCCAACGGCCGCAGAACTTCCAGCATTTTCCATGCGTTCTTTCCCCCTTTCCTCTCCTAATTACCCTGTCACTACCCACTTTTTATCAACCCTAACTCCAAGCCCCCATTTCCAAGACTAAGTTGATTAGAACGATAATTAATTGATTGCTTGTTACCCTGTACCTTCCCCTTCCATATGAATGTAATGGCCCGAAGATAATTTATCGAAAGTATACGTATGCTCGCCAAATGTCCTTCTGACTTATCGAATGGGGATTTTCGCATCAATACTTCCTGTTTAAGTTGCATTATGCTTATAAATTTAAACATATTTTATAAAAATCACGCACTGACTTACTATCTGGCAGAAAATAACGCCTTCTTAAATTTTTCCTTGCAAAAATGAGAAATTTTGTGTTTCTAAGCTAACTGTCGCACACATTCTGCATAAAACAACAAGTGCAAAAGGGAGAGTTGGAATGGGCGTCGGAGGTATAACCCATGGTTGTTTGGTAGCCCATGTTGGATCAGGGGTTTCCGTCGGAGTCCTAACTGGGTGCATTTGGGAGACGGAGAAAAGCCGCGACCTCGGCCGGCTTGAGCCAAGGTCCTCGGGGGTGAGTTGGGTGCCCGGCCGGGAACTGCAGGCGAAGAGGTGACGGCAGTCATGTGGCGAGATGCCGCAGTCGGGACAGCAGTCGGGTATAGATGGGTCCAGCTGGTGTTGGTACTGGCGAAGGAGCATGCAGTAGCCACTGCCAAGCTGCGCCAGGATACAGCGAGTCACCCGTTGGAGATGACGTTCCGAGGTGGCCATCCGAGGTGGATAGCAACCCAGAAGGACCGAGGGATGGTAGCTGGATTTTGCGACCACAACAGCACTCTGGTGAAGGCGCTGTTAGCATATCTTGATGGCGGAGCCATCAATGGATAGATCTGAGAGAGACTAAGCAAGAACTGCCTTTTGGAGACCTCGGATGGACGTCCGAACGTTATGGATAGGCTCGGGAGCGTTGCAACGATGGTAATTCGGATGGCCAGATTGTGAACAGGTCAAACAGAACTGCTGGCCGAGGAGTTTGTTGTGTGCGGCGATCGGCAGGACAGAAACCTCCGCATGAAGGTGATTGATGGGCGACATTATATAGCAGCCCATTATCGTACGGAGGGCACCGTTCCCTGCTGACTGAAGGCGGCGGAGACTGGAGGAGTTGATTGTGCGAGACCAGACTGGTGCCGCATAGGTGAGATGCGGCTTGCCCATTACATTGAATGTGGTCATCAGCAACTATTTCGAGCAGCCCCAGGATGTGCCCGCTAGAGCCTTGAGGACCTTGGTGCACCTGCTCACTTTGCTTGCGACATCCCTCGAGTGGTCTGC
>JAYGXS010000009.1:4212835-4266612 GCA_036362985.1 Ligula intestinalis
ACAATTTTTCGCGTTGTCAATTTCAGAAACTATTTTTGCTTATTATATTGACTTATCTTGTTATTATATGATGTTGGCTTCCAAGTACCACTCTGCAGTTCAATGCCGTCCTCCAATCACTGCTGGAACGAAGGCTGGCGTGCAAAAAAAACAGGAAGTTTTTGGTTACGCAACTTAATTAACATTGTTAGATAAGTGGTTTTGACACAAAAGGAACTTTCAAAGACCCCACGATGAATCCTTACTGAAATTGCTGCTACCGGCAACACTGGATGCCAAAATATTATCAATCCCCGCAAATAATGAATACTAGTGCACGCGACAAAATTTCTGAAAAATAAGGATGATGCCGAATGCCGTTCCACGATTTATTTTAATAGTCTTAATAACTGACGCCAGATTCCTTCTGCCTTACTTCTGACTTTGGCTCTCCTTTTGCTGAATCCAAGCATTATAAATATCATTTTTCAGCAGATTTTTTATTAGAAGGGATTTGGAGAAACTATATAAACAAGATTTTATCCAACCTTCTCAAGGACGTTGCTAGTTAATTTTGTGAACGCCTACCAGCGACCTTTAAAAATTCATTTGACTTTGGCACACTTCCTATGGATTAAAATTTGGCGCAAAGTGAGCCGGCTGCACATCCCTGACTTATATCAGGCCCATAATTCTGACATTTATCCTCAGCATTATCAAACGGTCAACATGGATTTCCTGTAAGGCAAATTTACTGCAATCTTTTCAATGCTGGACCTGAGTTCTTTAAAACAAACAAGCCCTTCACTTAGCCACCATTGACATTCAAAAGGCTTTCCACACCAGGCCACACCAAAGACAGCTAGACAAACTAGAGCGCAAGTAAACAGGAGAAACTTACGCAAATGAATTGACAATCTCCTGATGGTTCGGAACCAGATTTGTCGCATCAGTGAAGAGAAGTCGAGTTCTGCTGTGGTCAAGAGTCAGGTTTTTCAGTTTTCTGTACTGCAGTTAATCTTCTTCCTTATATATATGAAAGATTATCTCCGAGATGTGCACTGTAACACAAATTTGCTTGTCAACAGGATAAGCTTGCAGAATGTAATTCGGGAGCCTGCCGACGAGGAAAGACTTCAAATCAGCCTTAATGGATTGACTGAGTGGTCATACCATTAGTTGGGGCGAATCAAAGTTGACAAGTGTGCAATCCACCGCTTAGGCAATCCAGCCAGACCGAGCATTTGTAGAATCTACTACCTCAACGGTGCAGCCTGCAAAATGTGCGAAGCCACAAGAACATCGGTGTGCTCACCTCACATTGCTAGAGTCTAGCGAATTGCGCAATGTACATGTTGCACATTAAGAAAATTTTCGTTCTTGGATTTCGGCAAAAATCCCTCTCCCAGTAATGTTCGACAATTTATTGACGGTGCCTTTGCAGAAGGCTATACAACTCTAAAGAGCACTACCATTCCAAGATCACATCACTCTCGAAAGAATAAAAAAGAAAGCCACAAGCATAATCAAGGTCAACGTCGTTTCCCAGGTGCAACCCGCCTAAAAAGACTTGACCTGTTTCCTTCGAATTTGTGGGAAGCTCCAACAGGTGTTCCACATTTGGAGGGGATCGGTATGTTGCCTGGCGTCTGGGTTATTTAGATGGCCGGATTGCGAACAGTTCCACCAAATCTGCTGGCCCATGAGCGCGTTATGAAGTATGGCCAGCAGGAAAGAGGCCTCCACATGAAAATGCTCGACTGAGGACAACTCCCAATTAAGCGGAGGCTGGTGTACTGTGCGGACTTAGGCACTGCATTCGCATTCACTTTCAGTCATTCTTATCTGAATATTCTCAGCATAATTTCAAAGTTATTGTGGACTGAAATTTGAAGACTGCTTCGGTGTACTTCACTCTAATGATGGTGTTGAAAGGGTTGCCGTAGAATACCTCTAGGTTTCGCTCACCTTCAACATGCAAAGTCAAGCATTCACAGCAGTAAAGATAGACGAAAGCATGGACGGACGCAGATGCACGCGAAACTTCCATGGCAATGAAAGCATGGTGTCGGGTGTAAAAGCACTTTATAAAGCTTAACGAAACCTTATTACCTGCATCTATTCGGAACACTATTTAATTATTGCCGCTGAACAGGCAATTTTCAAAATTGGGTTAATTAATAAAGCACCTCCTATGCGCCTTCTTTAACCTTGAAGATAGAAAAGAAACCTGAAGCAAACTCCTACTTTTGTAGCTAGTATTTGTTTGGTTTTAGTTCTGTAATTGCACAATAGTGGGTAAAATATAAAATTTGTTTCAAATGAAAAAAACTGATTTCAAATGTACGATAATAAAGAGAGTTGAAAGTGTAGACTTAAAAAACTGCAGAAGCACAGTTTTCTCAGTCTTGTTTAAGTGTAATGGTTTTGAGGTTTTGTACCAGCGGAATTTTTATCGGCAAACAGTGGCTCGCAGTCGGCTAAATAATAAGCCTATTGCGGGACGCTGATTCAGGACCATTATCCTCACCATGAGGCCTGGAAGAGTTCAAATTCCACGAACGCCATCAGATTAGAAGAGAATTTTAACCACGTCAGCAATCAAATTTCGGGAAAGGTGTTCTGAATGTAGAAACTTAGAGAGAGCTCTCTTAAACAAAGGATCGTATTGCTGAGTTTTAGTAATTCTTGGCAACTTATTTCAGATTGTTATGGTGTCTTCTGAAAATATTTTATAGCATCGAAATTTGCGTGCCATAGGAAAAAAATAAAAATACACATCAATAGCTGGCGCGCCAAGACTGGTCTAGCTGCCTTATGGTACGAAGGGGAAAAAAAGAACGATGTCATACTTACTCTGCCCGATGTATTTGCAACTCTCTTATTCTACAAGTACATGGCACTTCATATAGAAATATGTCTCAGGCTGTAGCATAAAAAAATGTTTATCTACCCAGGGTATAATTAAACTGCAGGCGGATCTCAGCGCAGAGTCTTTCGTTGGTAAACACGCATCCACCCGCCCATGCCGTTTGACCGATTTGACTGGTCAGTTTCGCTGCGGGAACGAAAAACGAGATGGACAAGAATTTGCTTAAGGTGCGGTGGCACTCGCAGCGGAGAGTGATATTGGCATTTAGCACTTTCTTACACACGTGCACATACACGGCTCACTGACTTGTGACGCCCAGTTCAAATGCAGACAGCCTATCCATGTGCACCTACGAGGCTCTGACCTCGCATGTAACCGATTGTCTCAGCAGTTCCTGTGACCCCCTCGGTTAAGCAATGATATTGAAGCGTACTCCAGTGTCCCCGCCCGGACTTTGAGTATATGTCCCAACTTAATCTCGTAAATTGTTTTTATTTAACAAGATTATTGGGATTAAATTGCTTTCCTGACATGCCCTGCCCGTCCTCTGCCATAAAGTATGGAGCTTGTAGAACCGAGGGGCTGGCTTTGCGCGCTATCCGTGCGGCCCCAGAAAATACTCCTACCGCAAATGCATCTCAAACTTCCAAACTCACAGTTCTCAGTTGACACCTTTGAGTTTTACAATCGCTTATTCCTTAATCTTACGGTATTTTCTCCACAGTTTATGCCATATCTTAAGTTAACTTTAATTGTTGTCAGTGAGCCAGATGGGCACAAAATATTTCGGGTTTTTTCGCCAACTCTGGGCAAAAGGGAAAGAAATAAGTAATTCTACAATATTGTCATTTAGACCGAGTTGTGGAATGGAGATGAGCTTATGGATGCTGTGTGATATCTTCGTAAAAATAAGGTAGACGCAGAGTAAGCCCTTCGCGCTTGATGAGTTCTGTTTGGAAACGGGGCATGCTATGTGAGCATAAGATGCAATGTTCTCTGTAGAAACCAATAATCAAAACCCGATTTTGCCGGATAATTGAGCAGCGCCCCAGATAATTGCCAATGCATTGAATTTGCCAATAATTATGACATGTGACCGATTGAGACATTTTTATATTCATTAAAAAAGGTGCAGTTCCGTGACCGTAGATCGAAAAGGCATCCAGGCAAGCTAAAATAGCTATCGAACGGTGCCTACCACAGTCATTCACTCGACAATGAGAGTTTAGGTACGGGTGCGTCCGAACTACGTGAGTTTTATATGATATATAGCTAGAACCAAGAAAATGGTACATGTAAAAATGTCAGGGTCCCATAATTTCCGGGCACCAGCTCCACCTTGTGTCCCGGTTTCGACTGCTGGATATGTCAAAACTTGACCCGTCTCTGTAGCTGAGAGTGTCCTGTACGCAAGTTGCATGTCTTTGGGGCAGGCTTACAGCAGACTGCACTTAGCTATGTTCATTGAGATATTCATAAGCTTTTTCAAAAAATGCACTTCTTTTACACTAGGTACTCCTTTGCAGGTAGTTTTTATCCTCCAACAAAGGTAATAACAAAGTGTATCTCAGTATTCCTTGCGTTGTAAGCAATTTCATATCAGTGTTTATAACCATTAAATGAAAATTTTTGCTCCAGCGAGATTTTCGTGTAGGTAAATTGATAAATTTCTGCAAGTTAGGTCAGATTATGATAGTATGCTAATATGGAGGAATGCATGTAAAACAAAGTGCAGCCTTTACGGTTTTTAACTCCACTGAAACTAATGCTGCGGACTGATTTTCGACAAGGACGTTTTTTAGTGCTTTCGTGGCATGACCTATCGATTGGGCAATGCGCTGCACTATCACTGCATGCAAAAGCCCGCTTATTTATAAAAAAATTTAAAAAGACTTGACAGTGTCTTCATGTTTCGATACTGCAGCAAACAGGCTGATAAACCTGCTGATTAAGGTTTAAAACATCAGTTAATACAAATGTTTTCTTTCCTTGATCAATGAACTGGTCTACACAAATTATTTTCTTATTGGGACCCAAGGCCGCAAAAGATATCAGCATCCTCGAAATTGTTCATAGGCGGGCAACTAAATTATGGTTCTACCCGCAGCGAACTGTCGATGATCTGTAATCAGTAAGGAAGAATCAGACCGCAGCTTTCACATTCAGTGATGATCCTGACAACATTTGCCATGCACCCTCTCGTCAGATCCTCACATTTCCCTCACAAGAGCAACATTTTTTCTCCTTTAAACCCTTTGAGGATTATTTTACTGTCTGCTCCTATTTTTCCATCCCATGACTCAGGACAACTGGCCTCGCCAACAATCTGAGATACACTTTTTCTGCTTACACGACACCCATGTGCAAATAGGGAACTCAAAGGTAATTGACCACCATATCCCTCAATATACGGAAACCGATACTGATTAATCTCAAGAGTAGTTGAAAGCATATGCAGGCTTCCGATGAACACTCATATGGCCATTGCATTCATATGTGAAGTGGTTAATAGGCAAACGTGAGGTGAGATGAGAGGATATTTGGGGTAAATACTATGGCGGCTGCTTGCGGGGTCATGAGGGCTTGATAAAAACTTAGCAGGGAAAGAGGGCAAAGGATGGAGAAAGCGGGAAAAGGAGCAGACAGATAAATGACTGTTGACGAGTACTTCCGTTTGCGCGCACCATACCTGCTTTTTCAACCTGTAAGCTGTTGCTTCTACTGTTCCCAGAAACTGCTTAGCGAGGTATTTTGGGCAGTTTTATGGGACCTTAGAAATCGCCTCGGAGAATTAGTTGGGGTCCACACCATGTCCGGAATAACCAATGTGGCCAAGTTTGGCTATGCTTAAACTCCCTTCCTTACCGGGAGTTATTCTCGTTTTCTCTTGTATAAGCGCGACTCGTGATGCCGATATAACCTACTTCACGCGGAGGTAGTCTGCGCTGGCAACCTGTCCTTACCTTTCGCCATGGAGCACCAGGATTTTTTGAAGAAAAAAAACACCCTTACTCTCACCTCTTCCTGCTATGATTTCTTTTAGGAGTCTTTATAGGGTTTAATGTGAAGCAGGTTAAGCACAGTGTCAATCAGCCGTTAATTAGAACGGCTTACTGAAATCAGGTAAGTAATATGTTTATTTATAACTTATATTGACGTGCAGCTATAACTTTAAAGGTGAGAATCTACGGCCTCTTCAATGTTTGTTATTCAGAAGTAGGTGTATACTGCAACTGAAGCATGAAACAGTGTATTTTGGATAATTTTAATTATTTACATTTATAGTTATCATGCTTGCATATCTAGAGCTGCCACTTGATTACCAATATAGCGATGGCGAAGATTATGTTCCTCTTTAAAATAAATATGAAATCCCTTTAAACAACACAACATTTATCATATATCACATTTGTTTCGTAAACAATTGAGGCATCCTTGTAAGATACACATTACTTAAAATAGTAGGATTTCTTTAAAATCTTTTGAATACCGCAATAATTATGTATCTCTTCAGCCTGCACTGAACGTTTCATTAAGTCATACAGATTAAGAATATAGCAATATACATACAGTTATGCAAATCCTGCAAGCAAAATTGATGTTTTAATTTAACCGGGTAATTAAGCGTATATCTGGACAGGTTATTTTGATAAATTGAGTGGATTTAATAATATAAAGGGCTTTGGTTTGGAAAACTGCCATCTTAGTTTAAGTTATTGGGGTTAATAAGTTCTCACTGTTGCTAAATCATGCGTATGTTTATATAAAAGGAATTGTGTATGCTATAAGGAAAGGCAGGACGAAAATTACTTCTTCTGTACACTGTGCTGGGGAAGAATTCCATGATTAGTAAAAAAAAGGGATAATAATCGCTGACAGTACTACAAAATTTGTGCGAAGTTGATCAAATTGAACTTAGGCGAAGTTTAAGAAATCGCAATTTCTTTCAGAAACAAGCAGCAATAGAAGTTTAAAAAAATTATATTTAGCTATTCTGTGAAGTTTTTTTGCAAAAATGCAGTAACAAAAATATTTTTGGTAAAATTTTTTATTTTACTGCACAGTTTGTCGTCCGCGCAAACGAAGTTTCTACATGTAACTGCGCAGACAGCCAATAGAAAGAGAGACCCTATGTAGACAGATCTGGTGGAGGATTTTAACCAATGAGCGTGCAGCATGACCGCCAAATCTTATAACGGACGTTATTACGTGTTTATTTGTCAAGAAAATGCCCAAAAACTAGGAGCAAACACATTTGAAGGTTTTTGTAAGTTACTTCGTACGTAAATAGAAGGTATGTGCCGCGCTTCGCACCGTGGACTAAACTTAACTAACTCCAGGACGGTAAGTTTGACCACAGGTAAATTGAAGTAGACGACATGTTAACCACCATTTTCCTTATCTAAAAAAACTTAAAAAGAAACCTTAAATAATATAAAAATAAATACTGTGCGTAAAATATTTGGGATACCCCTACTAGTCCGTTTGTAGTTCTTTCTGCATTTTGATTGGCTACATGTTCATCAGCTCACTTTTTCAAATACTCACTCACAAAAAAAGGCTTATTGAACATCAGTCATGTAGAAATATAGTTTTTGTAAACAATAGGTTCCGCTCAAGCATTATGTAGAAACGGAACATTCAGAATAGTAATAAGTATTGGAAAAAAATTGTCAGATATATGGCCTGTTTTTTGCATTTGGACGTTTAATACGGATCTTAGTATAAATCCCCTTAAGTAAATTCAGGTTAATTAAGGAAATTGTGAAAAGTCTCCATTGTCATTGCCTTGAAAACAGTTGATGTACGCAGAAGTTCTTCAGCTTTATATCCAATAAAAGCACTTCTTAAGGAGGTAACCTATTATGGAAATTCTTCATATCAATCTTAGGAAAAACAATATGCGTGGTTTCTAGCAGACGTGTTGTATGCTGGAAAATATGGTTTGCTGTTTTGAAGCATTTTGACATTTGACCAAAATGGCCATCTCCATAGGAAATAATGTCCAAAAGCTTGTTTTTTTCGGTAAATGCTGTTTACTTATATCTTTTTTAAAGGGTTTGATGTAAACGTCAAACAAACGGAGCATTAGCAATCTGATCATCTTAAGAGGGAATATATTTAAAATATTCAATAACAACGGATGTAATCATTCTCAAATATACAAAATATTTTGAATAAACCCTGCCAGCACAATCCCCGGGTAGGATGAGGATAGAGACGGGGGTAGGCGGGGCTAGGCGGGGATAAGCGGGGATAATGGTTAAGGCATAGTTATTACTCGGTTATTCTAAATTTTGCGAATGCTGTTGACAGACCCAAGGGGCTATCTAAGTACTTTTTTGGTTGCATTTAAAAATTGTAAAAAAAGTTATTTTTATTTATTAGTAATGCAATTTAACGTATATTTCCATCAAGTGCTTCAATTGCTTAGACATAGATAAAAAGGTAGCTTTGTTTAAGTTAGCGAACAGGGCTGTTAATACTTGCCTTGACCTGCCATCGTGACCTGCGTGAATAGGACTGTCTTATGTTTCACTAGTTCTCGCGTGTTAATTAGGTATGGTACGTTAAATATATAGTTTTTTATGCATTTATTAATATATTTTGGGTGAGTATTTGTGTACAAATTTCACTCTGGAGGAATTGGCCAATTATTTTCTTGAACCGTAGGCCGTGGTCCAAGTAGAGAAATGCCTCATTTTTATGTTGTTTAGCATTTGTTATTTATAAACATGCAGCGCTTTTATCTTGGATACCATCGGAGCACCATTTGTAAGCGCATTCAACGTAGAAAACGGGCATATCGCGAGGCTTTTCCAGATGAGGTGATAACTGTCCCTACTACGTCTGCTGTTGTTGCCGATAAAGCTCGGAACTTTACTTAAGGCAAGTTTTTTGTATAAAGAAAGCGGTTGCTTAAAGTTTTCTACTTCACAAACTATTCAAATTTATTGTTCTAATTTATAGCTATTTTGACGTCTTTACACGCTGGAAATTATCAAGAAAATTTTATTTTTCTTAACAATTACTTAGCACCTCTTAGATATATTTTAACTTCTTAATATGCTTATGGTGCTTGTTTTTATTGATAAGTTTTCTTCAATGCGTTTTCGATGGTATGGGAGAAAAAATCAAGCATTTACAAATTTACCCTTGAAACACCAGCACCTCCGGGCCCCGTCATGCTCCGTGGGCATGGTAGGGCTCAGGTAGGGCAATAGGGGGCTCAGGCGGGGCAATAGGGGGCTCAGGCGAAGCAAGTCATCACGTTGGCCCCGGCTGGCCTCACCGTGAAAATATGTTTGTAGATGGGCACCTATTTTCGCTAAATTGGCAATCGAACAAGTGGCAAGACAGCCAGCTGTATCAGCTCGTGGAACATAAAACTCGATTTTTAAATGAATGAGAGTGGATAATTTATTGGCAGATAAAATAATTATATACAGAAATTAATGATCCTTTTCACGTGATATCGTCAGGAGAGCTTTTATTGTCCATATCGAGCTCCTCAAGTATAAAATACCGCTTGTTACTTATACTTCTTTAAAAGATGATAAATCTGGATGAAAATGCAGAAGTAAAACCCATTTATTTATCCATACATGTAATAACTATTTAAACCTAATTTTTAAATGCAGTCACATGTTCACGGCCATCCCATATACATAGCGCATTTGCATCAGATGTGCTGGCTTGTCCTTCATTCCTGCATGTCATAATGCGTCACGTAGCGCAGGGAGCGGAATCTGAGTACTTATTTTATGATAATTTAAAGGCATCGGTATAACTGGATGCCGAAATATATTTATTTAAACAAAACCATTTATTAAGCCTATTTTATTTTCCCCCAAATGTAAATGTATTCAATAACTATTTTGTATTTGGGATTAATTTGCTTCAATTATCAATAAAATACACGCATAGAAACCCTAATAGTGCCTCAGCACTCTTCTTGATAATTTTCAATGTTGGTTCCCGAGCTGCGGCCACTGAATATTCATGGAAGTTGACTAGAATGAATATTAACGGTGCCAATCCCCACCTGGCCCACTCAGAGCCCCTTCACTCAATATAATTACTAAAATTAGCTTAACGATCAACTTTATCCACCGAATCCTATCAAGTTTTGTTTACCTTTCTTCTTTGATCCCTCAAGTGTACAGATGTACGGCCGGGCTAGCAATATCGCGATGATAGGCGTCCCCAGCGAAATTTTTTGCATAGAGGGCCAGCCGGGGCCAAAGTAATGACTTGCCCCGCCTGAGCCCCACCATGCCTCATGTACCATATTTACTAAAATTAGCTTTAAGATCACTTTTGTCCACCAAATACTATAAATTTTGGTTGAATTTTCTACTTTGATCCCTCAAATATACAGATGCTCACCAGGAAATAAGTTCTGAAATAGTAATTTGCCTTAATTAAATTCTGACGGGACCATCCCCTCGTGGCCCCTCCTGAGCCCCTTCTGAGCCGGTGGTACCACGTGTTTCAAGGGTAGGCAATTTGCTTGCAGCACTTGAAGATCTGTATATTATTAACATAGTACAGTGGAGTCCGGTTAATGTGGACACCTCCGGTCCAGGCCAACTGTCCATATTAACCGGTTGTCCACACTAAGCGAACTGACCACAAACCGGAGGATTTTACTATGGAGAAATTCCGTTCCTGGCCAACTGTCCACATTAAGCGGTTGTCCATATTAATCGTGTCCACATTAACCGGACTCCACTGTATATATATATAAATTTAATATTGTCTTGAAAATACGTGGACGAAAATAAAAACAAGCAGGACGATGGAATACCCTTACCCGTGGAACGTTCCTGTGTCACTTTCGCGCAAACCTGACTACCATGGATGAGTAGATCGCTGCTTATAACCGATAAGTTAACGTCTTTATTGCATATTGTTAACAGTCAAATATAATATCATTTGTGGTCAGCCAGTTTTTTTTTATAACGCATACATTAAGTGCAGGAACCTCATTATCAACAATTGAGTCTAGGTAGGATTTTTGAATTTCTAACAATTGTATAAGAGCAGCTTTGACTATTTAATATTATTTCATGTACTTTCTGTACGATGGATGTATTTTCGAAATATATTCCAACAACATTTTGCGAGAACTTCAAATGAGCACGTTGTGTCCAAGCTCAGGGAACGTCTAGTGGGCACCTTATGTATTTTATTATTTTTGATTGCATTTGGCCCTTTGCGGACTTCCAAGGTAACAACAGAGGCAAAGCCTGCCCGTTTGCAGATATTTTGATTATAAGTGTATTTTTGCCAGCTAGGATGAATTGTATATCATGAAAAAAGATCGCTCAAATATGTCTACTGTAAAATCACGCTAAACAATGAGAAATCCTCAAAAAAGATCTAAAAGTCAGCAGTTTAACGATTCTATTCTAGAGATCCTTTCCCTTTAGCATAAATGATGTTTGAAAACGCGTCTTTGGCTGAAACTAGCGCTTAGAAATTTGCCACTTGCAAATGTGCTTGTAACGTGTTTCTTGGTTTTTCTGTCAAGAATAATCAAACTCTCAGTCTTAAACCTATACCTGTATAATTGCTTTGTAAACTGACGTTCCTTCATATACCAGAGCATCTGATAAATCCGTGAGGGAACTAAGACTATTTTAAAATATTATTAGCACGCGTTTTTACGTGTGGAACTTTACCTATTTAGTATTCCTTGATTTGACGAGCATAACAGACTGGCAAGCATCAGCATTTTGGGCAGAATATCCTATAATACATTAGGAAAGTGATAAAGGGGTTTTGGGAAGTGTTATTTAAGCCTGGATGAAGCGATTTTTAGGAAGCAACACAAAAAATATGTTTACGCTTTGGGCGAGGTTACATTTACTAAGAAGGCGTAAACCACGGACGATTTTGAATGCTGCGCAAACAGAAAAATGATATCCGGGAGTAGTTGTGAGCAGACGTGACCCTTGCGGCTCAAAGAACCTGAACAACGACAAAGAGTAGACATATGTGGAAACTGATAAAAAGAATGTTTTCAGAATAGGAAATAAGGTGGGATCACTTATCTTAACCGAAATTGCTGACATTCGACTGAGGGCTAATGACACTAGACATGATTTGGACAGACCACAATGTTATCTGCCTATTGCTTGATCTGGACGAAACTGTCTGTAAAATTGTCGTGCAATTAACTGCAGAACTTCGGCTCAGATAACGATGTTTAACGAAAGATAATTTGACATGATATTTTTTCCGGGAAAGCCTTCCTGAACCTCTGCCTAACGCGGGTGCTTTGCGTTTGTACAAAAGGGTCACTTGCGGGTACTATCCCGTGCAACGAATTTCGTGTGAGGTTATTGGGCCCACGGAAAGTCTGACCAATCAAAGCCGGTGTGGCAGCCACAGACCGCAATGCTATTGGCCATGCAACCTATTTAATGAAGCAATATTTTCATATAAAATGCGCCGATTTGTCCTGCCTGTTAGATACTTGTGGACTCCATAATAATGAATTTTGCGGTTTCGTTCTGTGTGTTACTTGGATTTGCCGCCATTGGTGAGTTATTTTTTCTCCAAGCACTAAATCCTGAAAGATGTCAGTCCCATAGAGCAAAAATAACAATTTCTTTATATTTAAAATAGCGCTGGGCAAAAGCAATGAGCAAACTCTCCTTTACAAGCACGGAACGGTATTCAATAATGACTCTGTGCATATCACCTTCGTTGCAAAGGTATGGTGTACGCCAAAACACATTATTATCTTTACTATGACTGCATTCCCCTGGCAACTATTCATTTTCTTTTCTCCTGTTGAAAAGCAATTCTCAACGGCTTGACACATATGCATCAAATACTTTTTTCCTTCGTTTAGTCTGTTGTGAGCGCATGCAACGACACCCAAAGAGTTTGTGGTTACATCAGCGGTAAGAAATATTCAATCCCCAGATAATTGTTTGCAAATATCCACCGAATGTATTTGTATTTACTGTTGTAGGTTATCGCGAGTCTTTTACTATTTCCGCGGGCACAGTTATCTTAACTGATACAACAATTATTAGCGTCAAAGATGGCAACATCATTAGAGCCAAAATAGCAGTAAACGGTATGTTAACGTTGCAAATTTATATGCAACCTTTTTTCGCAAATTATTGAATCTGATCCTTTTTAACAGATTATGATTTACTTGGTGAAGAGCAACCAATCGGTCGTTTAAACGTGACGAACGATACGGTGCGCAGCGATGCAAAGTTCACTGTACCCTTTCTCATAACTGTGAGTTGTCGGTTGATTGACAAAACTGTTTTCTGCGTTTCTTTAATTAATTCATTTTCCCCATTTCACATTTTCAGGAAATTGATCCAAATATTCCGTACATTAGTACTTCAAGTAAGCATATGAATATTCAACATTGAACTGCAACCAAATGGTCTGGGTTCTGTAGACTGCAATTTTGTTTATCATTTTAAGATTTTGCTTATCCTCACATTGTTTTATGCTGCTAACCAGTCAGTTTAAAGCTGAATCTAATTGCATCAATCAGAGCTCAGAATTCAGAAATCACCCTCTTTATGCGCAAAACATTCTTACCTATAATACCTATAAGCTTTTTTGCTTTCACAAGGATATAAACTCTTGTTTGAATCATAATTATGTCTTTTTTGTCAACTAAACGAGATCAGAGTTCTTCTGGCGGAACGCCAAAGTAGAAACACCCAAAGCGATTTTTTAGCAACTGCAGATTTTATAATTAAGTTTATTTTGCAATTTGATAAAAAAGGAGCACAATTTCTAGCGGTTTGGTTAACGTCGTGAACTAAATCTGCGCTAAGGAACTCTGTACTTTTAGATGAAACTACCGTCTTACTGAATGGGCCATTCAGGAATCAGCAAGTTCACATTGAATTCGCAGCAAATGCTGATGGTACTGGAGACAAGTTCAAGTTAACTATAGCCGCCCCCGAGAACTCAGCTATGAAAGGATTCCGTGCCGCTCCGATTCTCCTAGCATCAGCAGTACTGTTCGGTGAAATGTAACCATTCTGAAATACATTCATCGGATTGTGAAAGTTCTTTTTTTGTAAACGATATTCCATCGACTGAGGGACAATGGCAGAATGATCGTGCGAACATGAAAATGTTATAATATATATCCCCAAATTAAGTGAGTTCCAGATTATGGGCCTAAACGCTATTCGCCGTGAAGGTAGCAAAAGTATATACGACCAAAAACGTTCAAGTTATCGGCTGTACACCCTGCATGTGAAATTTAAATGCGTATGTTATAAACGAACACCGTTAAAGTCCTTGAAAGTCAGTCGGGTGAAATACTTCATATGTTAGCATGGGGACATGCCGGTAAGCGACTAATAAGTTTTACCGAAAGTATCAGGTGCAATCGTAAACGCACCATTAATGCACCATAGACTCATTAAGTTGACCTCAAAATTTTATGTAAGGAGTTGTTATATTCGATTACGAGTAGATTTAGGATCGTTCCTAAAGTAACGGTGAACAGCTCACGATACTCTTCACCAAAACCTTCGAAAATTTTCATTTTCAAAAGCAGTATCCTTAATAGTTGGCGAATGGACGTTCCTTATTATTCAGTTGTCTACATGGATCTTGGTTTTAGAAACTTCTAAAGGCGTCAGTATATTTCAGAAAACGTTAAGTTTCCACAAGAAAGTCATACATAAATATGCCTAAGATTTCCATTAACTTTCTTGAAAAATATCCCTATTGAAAAGGCACGCCAATTCAATTTTTTGACGTAGAATGTTTAAGAATCCCATATTTTGCAAGATTTTGAAAATTTTACCGGCTTTTTGACTTCCTCGAAAAGCAACAAATTCTCCGCTGAAAAAGACAGTTATCAGTTTACTCTGTATAACGGACAAATTTACCGTTTGCTTGCTTACAATAAGATTGCAGTGTACGATCGCAACTTCAAAAAAAATTTTCATAGTCTATGGTCCATTCTAGAAAAAACCTACCCTTCCCCTTTTAAATTTTTTTTCTTGTTTATGACCAGCTGGCGACGGCCTCTAAGACAGAAATGGCCATTCCGGTATCCGTTGTCCTTGCTGAAAATACTTTAAGTTTATGCTACCAGACTTTATGGTTGTCAGGACCTCTGACGTCAGCTAAGGCAGAACGAGACAGATGAGCACTGTTAGCGGTTAAGTTATCGTTCATCAAAAAGTTTCTAAGATGTGTTTAAATTGTAATCCACGGATGTCAATATTTCATTGGTCAATACAATACTGAGTTCATTCAGAACTACATTTGGCGAATGTACACTTTCGGTAAATTCTTGTCAGGTTATACATTAACATGGTAGGGTCAAATTTAAACAATCGATCGATCGTCCTTCCTCACAAGCGGGAGCTAATCAGAGCGCAGACAGTTGCAGACAGTTACGTAACCGTTGGCCATACCATATTCGGGATTTGCAGGAGGTTCTTTGGCGCGCAGTAAACTGTCTTCCTCAATCTAATCGTGGTTGTTTCTGCTGTTGCTAGCAAACGTTCACCCAGGGACTTTGGGTAGTTTGGCGGGACATTAGAACTTGCCTTAAAGGCTTTGCTGGGGTCCACACGATGTCCGAAGTCAACCATTTGGTCAAGGATAGAACTGTTGATGCTTTTGATTTCACCTTTGGCTTGCCATGATGAGATGTGCTTCCGTATTCTTTTGGATAAACGCCGACTCTTGCGACCGATATAACCTGCTCCAAACGAGCTAGTTAATGAGTAGATACACATAGAAGTGGTCTGAGCTGGCAGCGTATCCTTACCTTTACAGTGCAGGATCGGGTTTGTTGAGAATAAAACTCGAAATTTCGCTGCTGGGAAGGTTTTTGCTGCGGCTTGGGTGAGGCGTCTGCTTATGAGTTTGCTTATCCTCTTGAAAGGGGACTTTGAGGAATAGGATCTTCTTTTCCATAATGGGTGTGGTGGGCTTTGTTTCTTTCTCCATCATATACTTTATGCTAAATATGTCCGAAGAGCCATTCTTACGAAGCAGGTCCTGGAGTTTGTGGAGCTCCATTGCAACAGTGTTTGCTGAGCAGATATTTTTGGCTCTTTGCGTTAAGCAACGCACCAATTTTTGCTTCTGTTTGATGGGTACAAAACTCGTAAAGTTTCTATACTCTCCGGAATGGTTTGCGTTCGATAAAACCTCCTTCGAATGCTACCGTCATGTCTTTGACCTAGGAGAACGTCCAAGAAAGGATGCAAACCTGCTTTCTCCACATCCAAATTGAACTCGAGGGATTAGTGTGCTTGATTAACCGTATGTGAACACTCGCCAAATGTTTGTTCTGAATTATTTAATGGGAAATTTCGCATCTTCAA
The DNA here is from genome assembly GCA_036362985.1 of Ligula intestinalis. Lineage (NCBI taxonomy): Eukaryota > Metazoa > Platyhelminthes > Cestoda > Diphyllobothriidea > Diphyllobothriidae > Ligula > Ligula intestinalis. Next base: position 4,229,039 of record JAYGXS010000009.1, read on the forward strand.
GCACTTCTGAATGTTGCTTGTGAATCAAGTCAACTGGTAAAGTCGTATAATTGTTAACCTTGCTGTTGTATGCTCAGCCACAATGTTTGAAATTGTGTGTCATAAGCGCAAGTAGCACACTTACAGAACGCGCTTTAACCATTCTCTTTGACACTTATATGTCAGAACTGCACTGCGCGTGTTAGACGCGACAGGTTATGCTGCAGTGAACTGAAACGTGAATAAAAGCCTAAGTCCTGATACGCTGTCTTTGTCGAGCGACGTTACTGGTGGAAGAGACATAAGAGGCGAGGAATTTAACAAAAATTGTAGTTCCCTATCCGTGGGAAAATATAAAACGTAGGCTAGAAGTGCATGTCATTACTTGGTAAACCAAAATTTCATATTGTAATAGTGCATGAAGAACTTTATATGTATCCTTTAAGCGCGTGATTCAAATAAGTAAAGTCTCTGCTTAATATGATATGTAAAGTTTGCAAACATATGTTTGTAGCTAAGATTTGTCAGGCCAAAACATTTTCAGTGGTAATGAAGACAGTACAGATGGGCAGGGCTTATAAGGGTGGTCTGATTACAACGAAATGTTTAGAAATCGCCCACATGGCGTGGTAGGCGTGTAGAGGTTCCTGTGTTGGGGCAGCTAGGTTAAGAGTGGGAGGAGAGATGGGGGCAATGGGGTAAGATTGCAAGCGTTGATCAGTAGTTAGATGCATGAAGTGATAATTACTGCTATTTGCACGAAGCGTGTGAATGTCACTGGAGGGTAAGGGCGAAATGCGATCGCCATATCTCGTTGGCTATGTACGTGCATGGGCATGTGTCAACGTCTTCTAACAACGCAGCACAGGATTCGCTAGCCTTAAAGCCACCGCTTCGGCTCTTGCAAGCAACCGTTGGCGCAGGCCCTTGGAAAAAGTGGCTGATGTCCAGTAGACAAAATGAAAGGCTTCGTAAGTATCGACTCGATGATTCATATCGACAAGATGTGCGAGAATAAAACTCGAGATGGATATAGTTTCACCCATACATAACCAGGCCGGAATGTTCTCCCCTGCCCTTTTTCCAGGCGCCTCGTTGTTCAGCTAATGTATCCTGCGTCACAGGAGCATGTTAAAGAGTAAGCGCACATGCATGCGGCTTTTAACGGGAGTCAGTCTTTACCTTTTAATCTTAGGAGGAGTAAGTTCGTAAAGAACACTCATAAGTTCACCGCGGGGAAGGCGCTTGCGATTGCGGTCCTCAGGCTTCGTATGACCAGCTCGCTCGTTGCATCGCCTAAGGACGGCAGTCTTATGAACAGGTCTTTCTTTTCAGCGGTTAAGCGTTAAAAAGTCTCCGTTTCAGCGTACTATTCGGGTCATCGATTTTGTCCGCATAAAATTTATTCTGAGGTAATTATGGCTATAAATTGTACCACCATAGAAGAGAGAAAAAAGAAATTTGCATAAACAAATGATTATTTAGAAAGGAAATTTCCAGTTGACCCAATTTTGAAACGAACTCGTGCCATTTAGCGAGTTCAAATAACGCCCAATTCCACGAGTTTTTTTCAGAATTGGGTCAATTACAATTAAGAAAACCTGCCAAACCCCCATCATAAAAGGAAATTTCGTTAATTAGGATAAAGGCATTCAAACAATCACATCATCCTATTTAGGGTAATCTAATGGAAGGGAAAAGCTTGTTTCACAAAGTCATTGTACAGTCATCTTCTGCCGTCGTTTACTCGCCGAAATCAAATGTCTTTCTGTTCAAAATGTCCTCCGCGGACTAGAATTCTTATTTGCATATTAGCACTCCGTCCTATGCCGAACGGCCGCTTTCTGTCTGAAAAGGATTTACTATTTGCATATTATTTGGTGTTGTGTACTCAGAAACAATAATTAAACCTCCCCGGTGTCGCTTTTATGAAAGCAATGACAGTGACAAAACACGTTTCAACCACATTCTCCGACATGTTGCCATAAGGGTTCCTCTGTGTCGGTTGAGAAGCAAAACCTGTAATATCCGTATACATAAGGTTATTCAAATTTTTCTAAAAATGCTTCTTTCCATTTTATTGATGTGTTTGGATGTTGCTGTAATCAAGGGCATTTGTTATTGTGCCCAGGAATGTATGGTTATATATAGTGCCTTTAGTCGACCGCCAAATCGGTTGCTATCCGAACTGTATGGCCATCCAACTCATAAGGCGATACTGAACGTTGATATGGATGCTGTATATTTTCTGTGAAAGTACTTCTGCATCTTACTATCTGTGCGGGTTTTAGCGGCTTTGATAAGAATAGGGCTTCATTGCAACAGTACATACTCTTTCACAAAGACAGCTTTCGACCAAATTAACGCCAAGCAAAGAGAAAATGACCCTTATATAGTTTTCTGCATAAATATTACCTGAATCGTAGCTGTATGTCGACGAAGGCCGCATTCTTGCATTTTTATGCATGCACCAAAAGGACATTCAAAAATATTCCCTTTGTCAGTTTACAAATAAAATCGTCATCTTGCTTCGCTGCGGTAAGTTTTCGCATTGAATTGTACGTCTAGGCATGGTCTTATATTCGATAATTCTCGGAATTGTGGACCTACTTCTATCAAACATTTTAGCTAAAAACTTGTGCGACAGCCCTTCGGCTGCGAATTTTCGTATGCTCACGGGGTTGGTTTCAGACTTCAATTCGTTGGGCATTTGAACACCACAAAGTGACATGGAAAAACAAGACATATCATGGGTTCCCGTTTATGCATATATATATATATATATATATATATATATCAGTACGGTTAAAAACGTTTTGGAATACAAACTTGTTACTTATTTTAGGGCTGAGAATTTCACATATTAGCAAATGAAAATTTTGTTAACTGATATTGTTCTTTATTTGCGTAACTTAATGTGATTTCTTAAATGTGGCATCACCTTCATTTGAACAACTGCGACCTGAATTTTTCCGCTCTGGAAGGAACAGGTTTTGCACGTTTTATAATCAATTTTGATTTCTCCCATAAAACAATGCATACTAATGAAAAAGTTTGTTCTCTTGTATGCTTTAGTATGGGAAATATCTTCGTTACAAGCCTACTCACAATTTAGCCAAAAATTTATCGCATTTTGGTCCAAAACGTTGACTAAAACAGCCGTTTCCGAACTAACGCCCTTCTAATGATTAAATCCACTAATTTGATCAAAATAATCTGGTCAAATATATGCCAAACTTCTAAGTTAATTTTTGTCATGAGAGCAGCATGCTAGACTCGCCTTACAGTATGATATCACCTTGCCGCAAATATCTGCTAAGATAATAGAAAAGTTCGGTACAACAACATCAATATCTAGTTCTATAAATATTTCCATGGTTAATTTGAAAAGTCACATTATATGGCAAACATGTTTCCAGCTAATCTTCATCAGGCCATTAACTTTCCACAACAATTAAAGTTTAAGCGTATAGAAAAATCAATAGTGTTCTGACTTTGTTTCCGATTGGCCGCTGTCAGTCTGCGCAAGTAGGCTAGATCGGCGTGTTGGGTGAGCGACTGCCACTAGCGAGTGGGGGCGATGTACTATCGTCACCTGGCGTCGGCGTCGGCCATGGCAGAAAAAGGGCTTGTGTTAGGGTTTTTTGAAAGCACAGCACTGGATTCCTTAGGCGTATAGAAATGCTTCAGTTCCTGCAAACACTTATTGGCGTAGGCCTTTGAATAAGTTGGTTGGTGTCCGTTAGACAACCCAAAACGAGTAATTTGTATCGACTAGGCGTGTGAAAGAAGAGCTCATGATCGATTAAGTCTCGTCTTTACTTAACCAGGCTCGTATGTGTTGACGTACTCTCCTCTCCAGACGCCTTGTTATTCGGCCAATATATCCATCTCCACACGTGCCAGTGAACACGTAGATGTACGTGGATGTGCTCTCCAACTGGAGTCGTTCTTCACCTCCCACTTGTAGCGGGGGACAGTTCGTGGGGAACATGCGTAAGTTTGCCAGAGGAAAGCATTTCTGATCGCAGAGTGGCTGAGTCTGCAGTGGCTTATAGGCGCCCACGTCAGAAGACTGTTGATTTGCAACATGTTTAAACTTTACTTGCTTTGCAAAGTTTATGGCCTGACAAAGATTTGCCAAATACATGTTCGCCATAAAAACTAATTTTTCCATATTTATTTACTAAAATATTATTTAGCCTTCAAATATACGCCAAATGCTTATTAAATACAAGTGAAGCTGTGGACAATTGAAATGATATGATTTAGTTGTTAAGGAATTACTACTGCAGTAAAGTAATATTTTGCTATGCGTAACTTTGTTTATCATACTCGCAGCATAGGTCGAGAACGGGTTTTACTGAACAGATGTCATTTTGTATATATACATTTTGAATCTTCCAAACTACTGTTGCAAACAGCAATCGCTCAGGGAATTTTGGCGGACCCATCAATGTGCCGGATCACTCATGACAGCAGCATGCAGCCACATGAACTACGTTATAATGCGCCCTAAACTCTTAGCATATACCTGTTCTGACTGTATTGCAAACCACTACATAGCATATACTCCTTTTGAAAACGCTCTCAACAAAACAAAAAGCAAACTGCGAAGTGGAACAACTGCATCAGCATCATAATGATGTCTTCTCTGTCATACCATCCTTCCGGAGGCAGCAACATAACATATTCTTACGTTTCTCGACGTCAGAGTGCAAAGATTCGGTGGTGGTAATCTCGAAACCAGCGTCCACAACACATATTCAAATTTATTATGCGTGAAGCTTCGACGTACAGATATCATTTCGTTTTCACCATCGCCCAAAGTAGAGGACGAAGGTACGTGGGCAGCGGTCATCAGGGTAGACGTCAACCAAGCGTTTACAGTCATCTATAAAATGCTGGCCGAACATTGTAAGTCGACATAAGCATCAAAAACACAATGTTATGCGTGCAGAAAGCATTTTTAGCGGCCATTGGGCTCCGTGGCCGAAAGCCATTTCAAAGTCCGCCCTCATGCCTCTTACCACGCCGCCAGTCAGTGATAAGATTGCGGCATCAAGCATCCAGAGTGCACCGACGCCGTCACGAGACGTCAACACCTTGCGTCCTCGCACCTTCCAACAAAACTCGAGACGAGGATCACGGGATGACATGAAATAATTGGCGGACTCCTCTCCCTTCCTCTCCTTCTCTCCACTCCCTTTTCTCTGCTCCAAAATAAAGACTAAAATCTGATCCCCTTGATCCCTTTGAACCTCTCTATCCCCCTCTACCCCCTTTGTGACTACTGATTCATTTGCCTAAAACTTTCGTTAAGTCTACCCTCCCTCATATACCTGTTTCGCTTGACGTTAAAATAATCGAAAACGTTCGTTCGCCTAACTACCTTCCTGAAACATAAAAATTAGCTATCAAAATCCGGTATTTCAACAAAGCACAATAATTGAGATAAAAAGTATTATTTAGTAATTCGTTTGAATGGAAATTTTTTTTAGAAAGTTAGTTGACATTTCATTAGACAACAAGTCTCCTGCATTTGCAGTTGACTTCATGGAGAAGCTAATGACCTGCACGTAAACTGTGTCTAATCCGTAGACTGAACATTGAATCATCCTTCTTAATAAAACGGCTGCAGGCGTTTCGCCCGCACTCAATTTTTTCTGCGCGGCATGCGAAATTCCACGGTCCTTCCCAACTACTGTGAAGTTCTAAAAGGACCTACTTTATTTCCTCACCTCTTCTACCTAGACAGGTACGACTACGATCGCCAAACGGAGCTGTGTTTTTAAAATATGCTGATGATATGGTTGTTGGTCATCCTCTCAAACGTCAGATACATTTCCAAGTACTGAACAATGGCCTGGACCGAGTCACAGCAGGGTCGTCAGCAGATAGCCTATTAAATGAGCGGAAGTCTGTCAAGTGTGTTTTTTTGACTGCGACCCCCTCACAGTCCTGAAGCTTTTGGCATTCTGTCCATCGAGCTATCCTGTTTCCAGTATCTTGGTCTTTTTAGGCATTTACCCTTTCGTTTTTTTCTCCCCTTGCGTTCAGATCACAGTCCGCAGGCCATAATCTTGCCATTAATGTATGTCTGTATTCTGCTCCTTACTCCTTACTGCTCTTTAGTCTATTGTCCAGCCTCACATAAAAGCCTGGTGATTATTAAACGTATTCTTCTAGTACCCTCTTCAGTTGACGGTATTTCTTATGTTTTTTTAGCTGACATTATAATCCAGCGACAAACAGGCAAGCAATCTGCTGATCGCATCATTAGTGAGATCCCTCACCCTCTCCACTCTGCAATAATGGCGGCGAAGTCTACCCGTACTATGCGCCGAAGCTTCCGTCATATTTCGTACCGTACATCCACATATCACCATTCTGTTCTCTCATTCCTAGCACGCTGCGTCAGTGTGAAGAAACGGAAATGGCGAATTTGAGAGCCGACCTGTCCTCATAATGGATGTGGATATCGCGTAAACCTTAACTTTGACTAATCTGTGGAATTTTACTTTATTTCCTGTTTTACCTTATCGCCTGTTCTCCGTTAATGACGTCATTTTTTTGCTGAAGTATTTGGATATTACCTTCAGAATAAAGCACTTGCCCCTCTTCTTATTTCATAGCCTACCTCATTGATCCCTAGCACTGAGTATTAACCTAAATGGCTTAGCGAAACCTAACAGGAATCATTATATTAGCATTTATGTGAGAACTGATAAGTAATGGCTCAAAAGGGAAGGGAGCCAATTTACACCTTTCAAAATGCTAAAAAGGGGTGTTTCTTACTGATAAAGGCTAGGTTGTCCAAACTACCGTGAAATTATCCACAGGCATTACGCTGAACACTCAAGACGCTAGGGTGGCACTGGATTACCTGCTTATTGGTTGATTTTTCATATAATTGGCATATATTCTATTACGAGATAGTATTACTGAACTTCAGTCTAACGTGGTTAATACGAGCTTCCCTAAGGCATGCACTATGTTATCTGCCTATTGCTGGACTGCTTTTTAGTGAGTAACACAACTTACAGCCCTGTTTTAACTCAGATCATAAGTCACATTACATATAAAATTGACGGAATTCAACACGAATATACACTTACAATTTCGGTCAACGCCTATAGACCTTATATATGCTGAAACATACCACGATCAGAAATTAATTTCTCTGGAGATTAAAAACCTGAACTTTCTTAATCGGTTTATGAACCAGAAAGCAGATAAGGAAAGCTGGGCGACCCACTGATGAGCCGGAGCCCTCGCAGCTCTTTCAAGCAGCGGCAGAATACCGGTGAAAACGTGTCTGGGCCTTTAACAAGTACCTAGGCTGTTAGTATAGTAAGTTACAACGTCAAATTTAAATACTGTCTGTAAAAAGCCCTACTGAACTTCAGCCTAACGCGGTTGATATTCGTTTGTATAAAGAAACTACTTGCAAGCATTAACATGTGTAGAGAAATTTCGGATGAGGTAATGCCCCCACTTCCCATATAAGCCAATCAATCACTGATCGTTTTCTACCCACAGTCCTTTACGCTATAGGCCACGCGTAATAATCAATCATGATTACGTTTTCAGATAAAGAGTCACGAAAAAGTGTCCCCGTGGACATCAAAGCATGATGCTGACTGTTTCGTTTTGTTTTCTGTTTACTTTCGCCGCACTCGGTAAGCTACTATCCGTGTTAGCAGATTGTCTGGAGGGAATGCATTGTTATATGGCAATACTAAAAATCTGTTTTTGTTCTTTGTGGTAGGCGTACCTAGCAGTGAACACACCATATATCTCAAACATGGGACAATTTACAAGAATTACGCTGTAACTATCCCCTTCTTTGCAAATGTATGATTCAATTTAGTACACATTCGTTTCCGTTTTCACTCTGAATACCTGTAATGTGGCGTTATTTTGTTTCTTTAATGAAAGTTTATTATTTTTTTAACAAACATGCCCCAATATAATATTTGTATTCTTCGTATAGTCTGAAGTCAAAGACTGCTGTGACAACTTCAGGGTTTGTGGGCAGATCAACGGTAAGAAACGTGATATTGCCACATCGTGTTTTTTAAAGTTTTCATGGAACTACAACTGCAAACATATTTGAAGGTTATCGGAAGACGTTTGCTATAGCGACGGGCGCAAGTAAAATAATAACAGTAAGCGGTAAGTGGAGGTTCCAAATGATGGAGCAATATTTTGCGCAAATTATTTTGCTGGTCTTTTTTAAAGAGAACCCGTTATCTTCCGGAGAGCAAGCAATCGGTCGATTAAACGTGACAGCCAATGCGGTAAGAGCAATGCCAATTTTACTGCATCGTTTCTTCTCGCCGTAAGTTCACGATTGCTTGACAAAATAATTATATACAATAAACGCAACTACTTCTTTTATTTTTACACCTTTTTTTAGAAAATTGATCTAAATATTACGCATAATTTTATTTTAAGTAAGTAAGATATAGTATCACATTCTTATTCAAAGCCTGATGTTCGCTCTATTGCCTGTTAGTATTTATATTATTTGAAGCACGCGATTGTGTTAAAATGTTACATTTCTAATTATAATTGGTCGTTAATTACGAATATTGATTATCTGCAGAACAACCAAGAATGAGCGGAAACTGATTATCTCTATCGTCATCTGAATTTTCGGTAGTATTTTAATCTATAGTCCGACCATTTCAAAGAGTTTGTATCAATAAAAATAATCAATTATTTTTCTTTGATTTTACGGTAAACAATTTTGTCAGTTATCCGTGGTCCAAGTGATCCTCAGGGAATTTAAAAATGAATTTTAAACCAAAATAAATTTACTTTTACACGTGGCTTTCGCGGTTAGGTTTTCTTTTGCATTTTCAACAAATAAGTAACACACACAGAGTGGATTGGTTTATATATAACTCTAAATATGCATAAATGTTCTCCATACTTTTAGATGAACCGGTTGTCTTACTTAATGCGCCATTCAGGAATTTAATGCTCCACATTGAATTCGCAGCAAATATTGATAAAACTGGTGAGAAATACATTTAAACTATATCCGCTGGCAACCCAACCATCAAAGAACTTTGGCTCGCACCGGTTTTCCTAGTGTCAGTAGTGTTACCATCTGAAATTTGACCTTTCTGAAATACAGACATCTGTTTGAGGAAGATTTTTCTTTTTGCAAAAAAATGTTTCGTCGCTTGAGGGTTGAAATAACAGCTTGGGTGTGCATAACCTGCGTCAGAATTAACGTGCTAACCTTAAAATTGTATAATTTACTGTTGTAATCGGTCTGCCTTAAAATGCATTGGTAGTGTTAGTAGATGGCATGACTGTAGCTCACCACAAAGGTACCAGAACTTCTGGTTATGTTTGCGTGTTCAACTGCAAATCTGTGGGCGAGAATAGAACTGTACATGATACTCTTTAACTCCTGGAGCATATACAGCAACTAAATTTTGAACATTTGTTGATCAACGTCAACCGAGTGCTCTTCTCTGGGACCACCCTTGAGTCCCGTCAGCAGCCTTGCAGATACTTGTAGTTTAGACAGATAAACATTACCGTGAAAGACAACGGAGATTGGAACGGCCACTTCTTAGCCATCCTCAGCCAGACATACCCAACCTGTAAGTTAAGCACCTCAACTTACAGCCCCTTAGAAAAAGCGACGATGAGAAAAGATGCAGAGTTTACGGGCTACGCTGTGGCTTCATAAGCAACCTAACTTTGAACTCTTATGGGAGGCAGTCAGGCTAGCATTGCTTCCTCTATATGAGCCCTGTAAGGTACAACATATCGTTAGTGATTTAAGTTGCCCTTTGTTCTAAAGCCTGGTTCACGTGGTGAGGATCAGGAGCATTTAGCATGGGCGTGTGAATTAGCATATAAGCTTAATCCCTTATGTGAACTCCGTTGCCTGCATCTTGACACAGTGTCCAGACTGGTGACAGACAATAGAGACTGGAATGCCCATTTCTGTTTCCATGGCCGCCATCAGCCATTTTTAGGATACAAAGTAGTCCGACCGCATAATACACAACAGAATTTATCCCAATGGTTGTAAGATTGTAAATAATATAAGGCGTGCAAGGTCAGTGTTATGGAGTAGAAGTGGAGTAATAGGAAACTGACACCCAGACAAGTGCAGTCCAGCCATGAGTGAGCCGAGTCCAGAGTCACGTTCCGGTGGGTGTAGGCACCGGATCTGGATGTCTGCAACCAGTTGAGAGGTCGCCAGCTCCGGGAGTGTCTCAGCATAAGCAGTCACCACACTAACGTCCTTTGTGAACTGGTTTTGGGAAGTGGTTGGCCAGTTAGGCCAGACACGCCCGTGATCTCGATCGGAGGTTTGAGACCGTCTGTTGCGCACGTGCTGGTGGACACGACCGACAGACATGCGGCTTGCCTTCAGACGTGTGCGAGGAAAGCATGGCTTAGAACACAAGGTCTTTGCGCAATCATGTGCGCGTGTTCGAACATCGATTTTACCATATGCACCTAAAAGTTTGGTGCAAGAAGTTGAATAGAGGTCAGGGAGTAAATAAAAGTGGTAGGAGACGTAGAGGGGACGAACCGCACTCCTAACGTACGTTCGGGGTCAGAAAGGCCAAATGGGATCAAGCGTAGGTCACTTTCTCCAAAAACACCGTCTAACTTAGGCTTAAGTGGCAGTAGACTTTGCGCGGCTACTAACGCACAATCTATGGTTACTCACCTCCAGTAGACGTGAAGACAGGCTCGCAGGGACTGCCACTGACATGGCTACTATTTTTCTACTTCTACTTACTAGCCATATAGCTGCGTTAATCTAGTACTGGTGTTATTTGCGACGCTGTTGTAAGAAATCAACGCTTTTGCTCATTCCCCTAAAACAATGACAGTGAATCTTGGCCTATCCTATTCCGGAGCACATCAGGGTTAGCCTTGGATTCCAAGTTCTATACCCTAAGCTCTGTCTTTTTCTAAGAAGTTTGGACTGCAAGCACTAGAAAAGCGCCGGTAGAATAATGTGCCCTTGCAAAAGTTTTGGTTCTAGTAACCATAATTATTCAGGTCACCAATATGATCCTATGATACTGCTTCTGTGTGCTTTTAAAATGCCAGCATCCAGTTTGCACTCCCAATCATGATGAAGTAAAAATCATGGCTTGAAAGTTCAAGAAAACGTTATGAAATAAATGGATCAATTTCTTCCGTGCCCTCACGTCGCAGCGTAGTGCCTTTATCCCTTTGTTGCAGGCTTAACACAGCATCAGGCTTGCATGCTGCTGTCTTCCTCTGCTACTAATACTACTAACTGGCAGTGCACCAGAATGTAAGTAGTACTTTTACTATAACTTTCGTTACCATAAGTCATATTTAACGCTGGTTAATGTCAAAACCAAGGAGCATGCCCCGTCTATGTCAACTAGCAGTGTTGACATGGGTTATTGCCATTCTGGGTCAATGCAAATGTAGACCTGATCATTTTCTACATTACCTTGCAAACATTGTTATGCCACTGTAGGTACAGTAACAAAGTGGTTTCTCCAGAATGGTTAAGGTAGTAGATAAAAAACCTATATCAATTGAACGAGTCCTGCCGACTGTTTCAGACTATATGACACATTTTTTAAATACAGCACATAGAAGCTCTAGAGGAGGTGGTTATCGGACAAGATGCCTAGACGGCACCTTGTAAGACTGTGACCTAACAGAAAACACAAAGTTTGATAAGCAGGTCCTGTCGCTCAATCTATGAATGATTCTCTAGCACACCTACAGGTTCGTGTCCAGAGTATATTGGCAATCTTCCGAAAAGTGAAGTTAGAAATCTGAATTCGGGATGCAAAACACGCTTTTTATTGTTTATTTTTTTAATTTGCGAAAATTCCCATTGAAAATGTAAGAAGATAAATTGATCAAAATACGTTTGTTTTCAATAAAGTCTCATCAGGCTCTTACAATTATACCATACGTGGATGGATAAAATAAGGCAATATTTATTGGATCCCTATCATTTACAGAACGCTTATCAGTTGCAGCCACTCCAGAGCGATGAGGAGCAACGAATGAGAAAAATACAAAATTGAACTGCAGAAGATAAATTGGTGAAAATACGTTTGTTTTCGATGAACTCTCATCAGGCCTTTACATTTATATGGTACTGAAATAAATAAACAATGGTGGTTAGTGGACAGATTTCACGTTATTGTTGTCAGGGTCGGTGGGGGGAGTGAAAGGGGGATGATTGTGGATGTTTGGGGAAGGTGCCGACAGAACGTCAATCTCTAGCCGGCCCGGCGTCCGAGGCAGGTGATAAGGTGTGCATGGTTGGATTTAAAACTTGTTCGTCTCTGAGGCGGTCCGTTTTCGAGGCCAGTGGTCCACCGTGTGTAGGCGTGTTAGCTAGTTTCGCACATGCTAAGTGTGGCGCCGCGACGAAGTTATTTAGGGCACACAGCACTGGTCGGCGTAGCCTAATGGCGGCAGCCTCTGCCGTCGCCAACAGACGCTGTCCGAGGAATTTTGAGTAGCTCGACGGCACCTTGTAGATAACTCGAACGGCCTCTTTGGCACCCACGCGATGGTCGGAGTCTACCAGGTGCGCTCGGATGGAGCTATTTATGCCCTTTATTTGGCTCTTATCACCTGCCTCGCAGGCCGAGCCAGCTAGAGATTGACCTTCTGTCCGCAAGATCCCCCCCCCCCCCCCCCTCCCCTTTTCCGCCCCCCCCCCCACCGACCCTGACAACAATAACGCGAAACCTGTCCACTAACCACCATTGTTTATTTATTTGAATACCATATACATGTAAAGGCCTGATGAGAATTTATCGAAAACAAACGTATGTTCGCCAGTTTATCTTTTGAAATTGTCAATGGGAATTTTCGAAAATTTTAAAATTGAATTGGTACAGAAAGGTCACAGGTCATAGTCACAAAGACCCAGTAGTAAAGAAAGAAATTTAAAACAAAGTGGAAGGAGGAGCAGAGGAAAATGTGTTAAGAGAAAAAAGGGGAACAGGGAAATGTGTACGTCTGGGATTCTGTTGTTACCAAGGCAAGGCTAGGTTAACCACATGCTCCAACTCTTCGCATAGGTCTGGTTTAGGGCGTCTTACATAAGCGGCCGCCAGATAATGCAAGATCCGAGGTGTTCTTGCTTGAACAAGAACTAAGAATGAGGTTATAGGGTCCACAGAATGACCCATGTCCAGCAAGTTTTCCGTAATGGAGGAACAAGGGGGTAGGATTTCCTGCTTGAATAGCCAACTAGGTAGGTTTTCCTTGGTTGTGGCTGCCAATTGTTATTGCTTTCGTCCTATGTGCTTGAGTCCGCAAGTGCACGTGAATTCATAAAGGCAATTGGAGATGGTGTGCAAAGTTAAGGCATCCATAGGACAAGGAGTCGGAAGGGGCTTAGTTGGAGAGCAGAATATCAGCTCAGTATCGCAATAAGTTATTTCTATGGGCTTGAGTGGGCGTCTCTTGATGTTATTACTCTTAAAGTGTAAAGATGAAAGTAATAGCTTTTTTAGAAGCTAAAAGTTAATACATTTTGGTGGCAAGGATTTACTATATTTGGCTATAAACTGAGGCGGATATTCACGCTTCAGTAAGTTATCATTGCGGCAGCATACTTCTGCGTCCAAACCATCTGCAGAACAGATTTTGCTAGTCCTCTGGAAAAGAGTACATACCAAGGTTTGTTTCTTTTGAATGGGAACAAAACTCCACATGAATACCTGGAAAGGTAAGTACTTACAATAAATGCAGTATCTTATGAAATCACACGATTGTTACAAGTAACTCCCTGTTGCTCAGAACTAAATTCTAGGAAACAACATTTTGCGCACCAACTCAACCCAATGAACTTAATAAACAACCTCAAGTGTGCGTTAAGTTCTCTAATCCTCAACCTTTTATCAGATATGCAATCTCCTGTACATTATCCAACAGTGACAGTTATCAACTCTCTGCACGTGTCGGGGATTTTTCCTCTAAAAACTCTATCCATCACTTTCCACTGCCTTTGCTTAACATTTGCGATTATATGCGAGCAAACTTGGTCACTTCTTTCTGAAACTGAATGCGTAAAAAATGCGCTCGAAATATTTTTTGGGGCAAAAAACGTCCCACTTAAGCAAAAAATATTTTAAGAAATGAAATTGTTCCCTGTTTCTGAAAATCAATGCAATTACATAAAATTGGGTTCAATGAAATTTGCGCCATTGAAGACTTAATGTTTCGGTTCTGTTAGGGATATATGCTAAAGTTATCTTACTTATTTTTGGATACCCAAACGCATCTTTCTTAAAAGTTCGGCTTTGTCGTACTCGCTAGCGTTTTAATTTTCTTCGATATAAAAATAATCCCAATTTCGCAAAAACGTATGCTTATTACATTTACAGCCCTTTTTACCCTGCGAAGACCACAACAAATGTGTACTGCTAGACGTCATTTATGCTTCCCGCACAAATTGATTTAAAAGCTTACATTTGTGGTGACATCCTCTAGGACAGATTTATTCATGTGCGGAGTGCAAAGATAAACGTTTGACAATGAAATGATGGATGGTCACTTATTTCCTCATATCTACTTTCGAACCACACGTTTACAACATTCCACGCCTCGTCTGCTTGATCGGTAGGTAATGATAAAACTTCATCGATTGTTATCATAATTTGGTCAGGAATAGTTAATGTTTAGCGACTGATAGCAAAAACAGCAGCAGTCCTCGGTAGGCGTGTTTATATTTCTCGCCATTCATTTTGCCGTATGTTGTCCTTGGTAGCTTTCCAAGTCTTTAGTTGGCCAAATGAAAAAGTTTTGCTTATTACTTTGGTTAGTATGATTAAACTGGTTACGACAGGCTAGATAAACTAACTGTGTGAACTAAACTTATGTGTGAGTGAAATACTGCATTTTTATATCAATCACTAAAAATTTGTTTCACCAATGCAACTTGAACTTTTTTTATCGAGGATTGAATTCGTTGAATTCATTTCAATGTCATCGATATACATGTATGCGTACACCGATCTGTCCGAGGAGCCACTTGTCCGCCCGGTGGCCGAAAGACCCTATACCTCAACAGGAGAAGTCAGGCGTTGTATACCAACTTCAGTGCAGCTGCGGGACGTGCAATTATGTTAGGGAAACCGGCCGACAACCTCAAACTCGGATGCAAGAGCATAAGCGGGCCGCTAGGAGGCTGGACCCAAAGTCAAAGGTAACTTTCCATGTTGCGGCGATGGGGCACGATTTCAACTTTGACGCAGTTTAAATTGTGGGCCTAGGTGATGATCACACATCAAGGCAGCTTAAAGAGGCCTGGATGTTGACCAATTTGTACGAATTTTAAACACTGGATCACCATTTTGAGTTCAAAAACAGAATAGTTATGTAAAACAGTAAATTAAAAACGAGGTTTAGCATAAGACTTCATGCGGGTAAGGGTCTTAGTATATGGTCGGTTCCTGCATGTAATTTTGCAGTCAGAAGGGCCAAAAATAGTTCTCACCTGCCCTTTATGATGCGATCGGCCAAGAAATAATCATTAACCGCATTTGCCCTTTTGATCTAGGTTGCCATCTTTCCCACGTTCTTCTGAGGCTGCCTGTTGGTACACGAGTCACTGACGTACATGGCTTCGAAAACCTCACGACCTGTCTTTCACGGCTGAGAGCCAACCATAAAAGTGCCGTCATGTTCAAATCGGTGTCTAGTTTCTATTGCGTGCATGTTGACGTTATGCAAGCGATATGGCCTCTTTAAGGCACTTTGGTGGCGTGTAAGCGTGTGGAGGCTGATATTCCAATCTGTCCGCAAAAAATTGTGTTACAGCCACCAAAATTAATCTTGTAAACGACTTCTTTTCTGTCCAAATAGCCCACCTTATTTTAAGAGTTAACAAGCTGATTACGCAGTGTAGATTATTTGCGCTGCTGTCTAACCACGGAAGCCACCCTTGCCACATTGTCCACTTTTCTACGATTCCGGAATTACAAGTTGTGAAAGAGAAGATTATAGAACCCACCGTTATTGAATATTGTTGTTAATGTCACATGCCAACAAACTTCTACCAATATTAATTCATGAAATATTGTTTTGAGTCAGTTTGCTTGACTAACTTTTGATGCGATTTGTTCAAAATGAGTTGTTATCTGGGAAAGTTGGTTATCCAGAAGGCCTTTAATATTCTTGCTAAAGTAAAAACGATGCAGGATGATTGGAAATCTCACTATTTTGCTTGATATAAGCAATACAATATTCTTGTGAACTTTATTTTCGTTTCTTTTCCTATGTCCTCAAGTGACATATTATTAACGTGCCTGATAATCTTCGGTGGCGAAAGGAATTCTGGTGAGCAAATTGCTTAACCTAATAATTCCGTCAGATAACGTTTGAATCGATCATTTCATACAAACAGGTATTTTATCGCGTGTTGATGACTGTGTTAAGATTATGACTCTGTTTAGATTCTAATAAAAAATGATGTGTCCATGATAATATGTTACTGTCTGTTTACTAACGACTTATATACTTTAAATTGGAAAATTGGCATCCCAAGAATCTTATTTTTTTGGACGAATTTTGGAAGTAAACGCTTACAAACTTTATTGTAAATGCTCGAATCTGGCAGAACCGTTCGTCATCAGAAAAGTAACAATGTGAACAGAACAGTGAGTATTTCAAAATGCCGAGAAAATTGAGAATTATAAGTCACCGTTGGTCAGTAGCAGGGCTTATTGTTTGATGTCTTTTCCGAACTTCCCTGAGATTATTGTACATCGCATCCAATTCGACACGTCCCAAAACATCATTCGTCAGAGTTACAGCCCTCTGCACATTCGCGGAATTTCCTAGATAGGCAAGAGCCAACAATGCGATTTTGTGTACGGAGGTTAACAGCACCTTCCGAGGTAAGGCCTATTACCCTTAAATAAAATGAATTGTAATGACTTGCTCTGTCGCGATGCTTACAGCTAGGTAAGTCGCATGCCCAGCAAATAATTTAGCTGCTTTACCATTCGTTAATTTAATACTAGATAAATTACGGAAATTATCCAGTCCCTTTTCACTTATTTTTTCGGAGGAGATGTGTTTTTTGGCTTCATGTATTTCCAATAAGCTTATTCTTCCTCTCATATTGCATCTGATGAATTTCCTTATGCACCAGTCGAACAGCTTAGTTTACAACATTAGCTAGTTTGTAAGCAACCGATTGTTCATTTTATTGTTAATGAAACCTCCGCTCCATCAGAGAACATCAAGAGCCCTCGAATCTGAAAACCCCTTTACGCATGTGCTCTAGGTAAAACATCCCTCATTGGCATTGCTTCTCCAAAGGTACTTTACCATTATTTGAGATGATGGTTCTAGTTCAGGACAAGTGTACGTCAGGCATGCCACCGGGCACGCATTAATTAGGAAGCTGCCTACACAAAGCACACACTGTTTAATGCACAAAGGTCGAGCATCCAAATTTATGGAAATCTATTCGAAATAACGTAAGCTGTCGGAGGGAACACTAAATGCAAATGAGTCAGAAAGTCAGTCTAAAATCCTTCGTCACTGTAACCAATCAGGTCGTGAAACCTGTTATTGTAAGGTAGTTTGCTCTCATCCGGATCCAGTTGCATGCATTTTCTACCAAAAAAGGTACGAATGGGCTCAGTAAAAATCGGACTTCAGTTGCCACATACTAAAGAGAGGCTGACTTTCTTAAAAATCTTGTGGAGCCCAACATGAACACAGACTACTTTGTAGGTTAAGATTTAGTTGGTGATCTGTAAACATCCGCTTAAGCGTAAAAATAGGTTACTAATCACAGGACACAAACACTCTCTATTCTGAAACCAACGCAAACGCATTAATTTAACCAAAGCAATTTAACGAGAGCACTCTCAGTAAATGAAACGGTTGAGTAAAAACGAAACTTTCAACTTATTTTAGAAATACTTGAAAGCATCGATGGGAAGAACGGTAGTTTCAAAAAGAAAATTTCATATTTTAAATGTCATTCAGCCTTCTTCGTGTAAATAAGAAGCTTACTAATATGGTACATATATATTTACTAGGACAAATTATTTTGCACAAAGGCCCCTTAACTGTTTTCCGGGGATAATTATTGCATCACAAAGTCAAGTGTGCAGTGACCGCTCATGTGGTTGAAGATGTTTCATTGTAAAATGAATAAAATGATTTGAGTTGACCCAAGTGTGAAAAACTCTAGGCGTTTGGCGGGATTTGAACCCTCACATCAGAGAAAGCCTTTGCCGGAGGCTAATGCTCTACCACTAAGCTACAAACGCCCGCTTCACGCCATGAGTTTAATCACACTTGGATCGATATTACCCGCTCAACTTTTCGCTCATATGGAATCCACCAATACGGGAGAAGGTTGACTGCCATAGCAGGATTTCCTAAGCAATCATCTAGAATCCACCAGAATGACTGCTAGGCTGACTTAATCATTAAGTTGGTTTGGCAGATTTGCTTAATTTGAGTTGACCCAAGTGTGAAAAACTCTAGGCGTTTGGCGGGATTTGAACCCGCGCATCAGAGAATCTGACGGCAAAGGACGGGGACGAGTATTCAAGACGAGCCACCGAGCGACCAATATGATAGTCAGTCCAAAAAGAAAAGTCAGTTATCGGAGATGAGTGTCTTGAAAGTCCTGGGTACAAAGATAATCTTCAGGGATAACCTAGTACAAAAATAAGCTAAAAGGGAGAACTATCTTTGGGAAGAACGCAGCTGAATCTTTGACCGGACGGGACAAGCCGCAACGACGTTGGGAGCGCGCTGGAAGTCGGGAGTTCAGGTCCTCAGTCGGCCTCGTTATTTATACCTGCCCGTCAAGGTCATCCAGGGAGCGGCCATTGTAGTACAAGGTAAAACAAAGGAAGTGATTAATTATCTTAGTGATTATTATTTATTTATTATTATTAAATTAAATATAAACCAAACCAACTTAATGATTAAGTCAGCCTAGCAGTCATTCTGGTGGATTCTAGATGATTGCTTAGGAAATCCTGCTTGGGCAGTCAACTTTCTCCCGTATTGGTGGATTCCATATGAGCGAAAAGTTGAGCGGGTAATATCGATCCAAGTGTGATTAAACTCATGGCGTGAAGCGGGCGTTTGTAGCTTAGCGGTAGAGCATTAGCCTCCGGCAAAGGCTTTCTCTGATGCGCGGGTTCAAATCCCGCCAAACGCCTAGAGTTTTTCACACTTGGGTCAACCCAAATTAAGCAAATCTGCCAAACCAACTTAATGAATAAAATGATTTCCTTTTTGGTTGAGAAAAATGTGATTATGCAGTAACAGCTGCACAGAAATACATCTGTTGATTCAGTCCCAATTTACCAGACCGGTCAATGGACACTCATTTTAAAATGATTTTGCAATTATGCGTATAGGCCTTAAGCTTCGTGTTTATTAATCTAACTTTTTTTCGTTCACTGAGGGGCAGCATTCTACAATTTACCGCCTCCTTCCAATACTACTAACACATTTAAGTGTTTAGTGTTTTGAATTGATTTTCTGAAAATATTTTATTTATTAAGATCCTCAAAGTAGCATATTTATAGGAGATCTTCTCAGAGTAAGAGAGTGCTTGAGCGTTCAATTCAAAAAGCTAGTAGTTCTGGTAATAAGTAAAGGCTCACGCAAGCGGGAAGCTCAACTATTTAAGAATGTAGGTCAATAAACAGAGTTAATGGGTAGCGAAGAGCAATAGAATTAAATTCACCTGATTCGTCCTTATTATTCTAAACAAATTAAATATTGATCT
Organism: Ligula intestinalis; assembly: GCA_036362985.1. Classification (NCBI taxonomy): domain Eukaryota; kingdom Metazoa; phylum Platyhelminthes; class Cestoda; order Diphyllobothriidea; family Diphyllobothriidae; genus Ligula; species Ligula intestinalis. Next base: position 4,248,801 of record JAYGXS010000009.1, read on the forward strand.
AGCTGTTTAATATTTAGAATAAATTGATATCATTTATATCGCGAAGGGAAAAATCTGTTTTTATTTCTTAATTTTAGAGGTTGTTGTTGTTGTAACAGTTTACTATAAGTACACTTGAAGGTTGTTATAAAATCCCTGACACAATGCTTAACAGATTTCCATTTTCCGCTTCGACAGGAAAGACATGCAGAAAGTAGAGCATTCAGTTAATGTTGCATGTGTTCCGTATCTTGTATCCGATTTTGCCATGTACATTTACCTTCATAATAATAGCCGGTAATCTACCAAGGTAAAACTACGAAAAATAACAGTTCCAAAAATAAGTCATTGTCCCAACGTAAAACAACGCGGAGGAGAGCTCCACAGCAGACATAATGAGGAAGAAGCAATTGTTTTCCATATGTTTTTTTTTCTGCTGAAGAAAACCCGATATGTTAGGAAAAAGGCTAAGCGCAAAAACAAATGCACGTTATAGATGACGGGAGTTTGTAATCTCAAAGGAGTTTCTTCTAGCATTTTGCCAGTAGCATAGCTATTCTAAGGATTATTATCTGTAATTTGTGGGTGTTCATCCACGGCATAGTCAGCTTTTGTGCAAAATGTTAAATAATAAAAATGGATCATGCAATGTAATCGTGTGGATGTGCAAATGATTTGATCTGGTACGCAGTGCTGTTGTGAGCAGCTAAGGGGTATTATTAACTTATCAGCCAATAACCATTTTGTCTCATTACTTTGAAGGTGGGCTAACATTAATTGACGCGAAATGGATTAAGCGTTTCAGGCGACTCCAGTAAGTCTCCGTACAATTGCAATTTCCGTAGAATGTTGGTAATCCCGTTGCGCAGTCTGCCGTATATATTTAACTACTTTGCCAGCAGGACGCTGCCCTCCTACAAACTAAGCCAGACCCAATCATTGACCAGTTGGAATGTGATTTTCATCCTTCTTGCATCGTATATTTGAATAATCCAGTACCACCGTTTCTTCTTTATTATAGGTCCTAATGAGAGTTTCTTCAAACTATAGAGCCACTCTGAGTTCACCAGTTTTATTGACACCAAAAACCCCACAGCACAACCCACAGCTAAGGTTTTCTCATTAACATTCTCAGATGAAAGTCCTCATGGTCTTCCCTACTTGAATGCATGCAAACAGTGACGATCACCTCTACGATCGCATCTGCCGAGACTTGCGGCCATAGTTTAAGTGGACCCGTGGTGAAAATGGTGGGTACTTCTACCTTCGTTAACTTGTAAGCGGAAACTGCAATTATAAGTGAATTAGTTGGGAGCATTTTTTGACATTTCTGTGTTTACCCCTGTGTCCTTTTTTATGCACCCTCCGGGTTTCGACCTTACATGCATACCTCCCAGCTGCGACACTTTTTCCTCCTTAAACAATCCAGTAACATCATTATAACTACCTGCTCTTTGTTCACGTGCTCTGCCTCAATGGCTCGAGATCTACAACATTGCCAATAAGCTGCGGTACTTCCTTCTTTAGATAACAACACGCATGTGCACAACAAAGATATTTGAGGATACACCCACATTTCCCTCAAATGAACGCATACTCAACTTTTATCAATGCTTATGAACAAATATGTCGGCATAAGCACTACCGCTCGATGACTGAACTTCGGTGAATATCCTTAGAGGCGTCATATGGGCTTACATCCTCTACTTCTACCAACTTTGCCTATATTCATACTGGCTGTTTATCGAACATAGCTCCACTTCTAAGGGACTTCAGATAATTTAATAACTTCAACAAAAGATGCAAACTACTGCGTGTTGTTTCCGAAATTGTGGCGGTACCTGAACGCTAGCTTGTATCTCTGTTTGTACCGCAAAAATTACGGGGATTAGAAAATTCGCTTTATTTTCTTCTCTTGCCTGTAGCTTGCTCTCTGCAATCCTCTTCTTATTTTTTCTCTATTCACATCAAGTCCACTCAAGTCAAGCTTTTTAAAGGAAATATAGGCTCATTTGAAATTCCTTTTGGTAGCATGTATTAAAGAAATTTATCAGCACAGCTGAATATTTTTAGGAAGTAGTTTACATTATTGCAGGCTACTACTCGCTCAGTTCAAGTAATAGACTCACATGAAGTGATGGCAGTTAAACGAGTCATCAGGTGTAACTGAGCAAAAAGAGCAGACACTGCTTTTTGACCTTCGAGCATCGCTTACATCAATTTCAGTTGCATTGTTATTAATGATCATAATGCTATGTGAAGTTTGTAAAAAATGACGCTCATGTCCTTTTTCTGATTGCTTTGCCTGTGTATTGCTCAGTACGCCTAACCTTGCCCTTTAATACAATTTAAATGTTCTAATTAAAAGCTATTTTTACATCTCCAGAGCCGAGGGATTATGAAGGAATTTTTATTTTTCTTAATGAATATAAAGTACTTCTTATAGTTCTTTTAAGTACTTATATGTATAATGCTTCTCATTATTGCTTCAAATTTTTCGTGCATGCGTTCTCGCGAGAAATAAGCAATTATTTACAAACTAAGACAAGTTGCTTGCAGGACTCACTATAGTGTATATGAGCTGGTGAGCGAATTGTATTTGATTTAACTGTCCTTCTGCTTCCCGACTACAAGAGATTTCGATAAAAATATCTATAGTAACTCCATCTAGTCGCGTGGTTTATACATCCGGGCATAAAATACAGTAATACGAATAATTTGTGAAAACGTCCTAAATTTGCGTAAGACTGAGAAAGGTAATGTCTAAAATACCATCACGGATGCCTGTAAAACACGTGCAAATATTAACAAACAAACGAATGCAATTTTTTTACTAAATAAATATAAATCCTACTTTATATTCATACACGAGTTCAACAATATTTGCGCATTCAAGCTTTGTCCCATAAACTTAGGTGCTTATGTTTGTAAATATCATAAACTGTGAAAGGGTTTCTCGTATAGATGAGTTTATTAAGTATTATTTCTGATGAAGATGGCATACAGCCCACATTGTCCTGTTAAAAAAGTCCGCAAAAGAAATCTTGTATTGTAAGTCCTAGGAGTAATTTTGAAAAATGCAAAAGTTGGTTACCTCTTTGAAAATCGAATGCAAAAAATAGTCGCCAAATATATACTAAGTCTTTGCGAATACTCGTTATTTTCTGTCTGTTCCAGTGCTATATTTTGCATACGGGAACTGATATTTTACAGGAAGTACGTTTTTGCGTGTTTAATTTTTAATAAGATTGGTTTTTGTCTTCACACACGCGAAATGCAGTTTTAGCTACCATCTAAACTAATTGATATGGTAAACACGGTTGGTTATGTATCTTGTTGCAAAACCTTCACTGATGGTTGAACTTAGTCCTTCTGTTTTCAAGGTTTACTTAGCTAAACATGAATTGCTACCGACACAGAATCCCTTAGTAACCTGTTGTTACTTTTGGGGTTGACGAAATAAAAAAAACTGCAAATAATCCTTTCAGCCATTTTGATGGCTTATGTCAACATACCTCTTCATGTCCCTCCCCCCTCCAATACGCAAATTCCTAAGCGACCAGCTATGGTGTTTTGCAATCAAAAAGTGCAAAACCTTGCAGTTTCCGTTTTCCGCTTTGAATGCTCATTTGCCAATATTTTCTGCAACTCTTATACGGAAATCTGTTGTGATTTGTTATCACGTGGAGATTATATAAGGTATCAGTTCTGTCGACACTGTATTGTAGCCCCACATGGAAATCTAAATTTTTCATAAACAGTGTTGATTTTATAATTATTGCTACATATTTCATCAACAGCGGCGTTAAACAATCGTCGCATGCGTCTAAGGCAATTAATTTTTCATATCTTTGCATCCGAATTAATAAAGTTGAAAATTTATCGGACTTAGTCATGCAATCGCATTTTATGCCTGTTATTCTCCTCTTGGCTTTAGTAATTGACCTACAACACTGCCTATTGTTCTATTAACTAAGTATTACTTAGTCATAAGTTTTCTAATAATGTATATTTATCACCAGTTATTGCACCATAAATGCTATTGTTGAGCGAACGTTAACGAATTCATACTTTTCGTCTTCAATTAAACTTCAACAGTCCACTTATTGGATTAGATGCAAATCAATCCTTTAAGGAGCCTAGAAAAGGCATCAATCAACAAAGCTTGTTATTGACGAAGGGTGACAGAGCATTATCAATTTGTTAGCGTGTTTAAAAATGCATCATGTTCTGCACACATTTCCCACAGGTCCGACGACTACCTGGTGTGCTGAAGGCAAACATTTTATTTCCGTTTGCCAAATAATTTCTTCAACCAGATGTCATGCGTGTATTGTACACAGAAATGCATTATAGAAAAACACATGGGAGACTACAACGCCCACTTCTGGCTTATAAGCTGTCGTCACTCAGACATACCTAACTCGGGAGTGCTTAACGACATCTTCTACGACATCAAATACACAAAGAAGTAAATACCGGACAACTGCTATTATTGGATGGGGTTTCCAGCAACACGGTTTATACGAAGGGTATAAATGGAACCCCGTGGTGCTCAGCTTTTATAGCAACCACCCAATAGCGCTTAAACGTGGCTTTATTAGAGCCTTTTTTCAGATAATGAAGGCATGATGCAAGAACTACGAAATCTTCGCTACTTTATCAGCCGTTGCCTCTGTAAGCACCCCCGGGAAACAAAATAACGAGAAACGTGCGCACTTTGGCACCATCTACCGAACATAAAACATGTGTCAGAAGAAACTGGCCATATTGCTGTAGAGGTCAGTGCGGGGTTTGCTCATTGTCCGACAGCCACCATGCTATCAAGAGTCATGCAAATGAAAGACACACAGTGCAGTTTGGTGTCGTTAATCAAATTAAATGTCGCGACTGTTCTTGCCATTATGAAGAGCAGACCGGGCGACGAATTTGATCGCGAATAATTGAAAAAAGGGCCGCGCAGAAAATCAACCCACTCGCCCAGATCGCTACTCCCACTCTGAAAAAAGGGCACAAATTCCACTTCATGGGCTCGCAGATAGTGGTACGCGCCGATAATCAGGTGGGACGAGAACTACTTGAGGCCTGAGTGTCAGATTCTCAATCCATTTACCGGCATGTGGATATACCGCTCTATAAGTTTGTCTTCCGTGCACACAACCAAGGAAGCACAGTCCAGTTCGTCCTCAGACACGCATGCTGCCACGCTAAGGACACAAGATGCGGTAGCATGGACGCACACAGACGCGAGATGAAGAAACGGCGTAGTTAGGGAATAATAAAGAATGCCACACCCTCTCCACCCCCCACATTACAATACAAATTGCTGTTATTTTACTTTTTGGACTACGGTCTCTTGTGTGAGGCCGAAAGCTCAAAATAATACAATTTCCTTTATAGTCCCCTAAAGAGGAATGAGGAGAGACGGCAAGGTCTGGGACCAAATTAATCTTATTTTGAAGTTTAGAAAACATGCTCGGTTCACTAGTCAGTGTGTCGCCTACCCTGCCACCGGCCTCCAATAAATGCGTCTTACTACCAGCCGTCTGGCATAGCCATGGTCAGTGCAAGCGTATCGATCGATATCTGTTGTTTGTTTGAATTTATCTTGCACTTGCGGATGCCACTGTGCGAAAGTATGTCACGCTGGTTATGTGATTTCAATTGCTTCCACCGTCTTCACTCGCGTGGATGCCGGCTTTTGGTCCTGCAGATCTGTCTTTGTCCGCTTTATTGCGTATCTATGAGTGGACGTGAGTCTTGTGTAGAGCGTCTGATATGCTTCCACGTCTTCCGTTGAAAAAGATACACGACTCCAACTCCCATAAACACCTTGGGACAGTAAAGGTGTTCCTTTCTCGAGAAAAAGAATGGGTGGATAGGCACGGAGATAAAATGTGAATCTGAGGCTCCGAAACCATATCTTCGCATTATTTGAAGATCTATGATTAATCACGTTCATCACAAGGAAGATAGAAGATTCTGCGGCAGGAGTTTCCTTGGTAGTGGTCTCGGATACATCAAGCCATAGGTTTTTGTCATACGCTTACCGTTAGAATGGGGTTTTTATGAGATGGTAAAACTGATTTACTAAAAAATGATTTTGTGAAAATAAGTAAAAGGATTCGTACAATTTTGTTGTAATAATTTAATGCTTAATGCCTAATGGCTGCATGTCTACGGCGTTGTGCGCCTAACTCGAAAGGAGGCGCGAAAAACAAATCGAGGTCGAATTAAGCTCGAATCGAGCTCGAATTGTCGTCGACAAACGTGGAAATGTGAAGTTTTATTCCTAAAACCATCCTTTGCTCGAAACCCAGTAATAATGCAATTTTTGAAGACTTCTAGTAGTATTAAGCAGAAACTTCGGGCTTTTCACATACGCTATCAAAATCCCACACTCAACCTAATCATAACCCTTACCTTATCCCTTTCCTTTGCCTAACCCTAACCCTTAATCTAAAACTTACCCTAAACCTAAACCTTACACTTACCCCAACCCTCACACTAACCCCCTAATCCTAAAGCTTACCCTAACACTTACCCTCACCATACCCCTTACCATAACCCTAACCATAACCCTAATCCTAACCCCATACCCATACCCTTACCCGAACCGTAAACCTAAAACTAACCCCTAACACTTACCTTAACCCTTACCCTTACCCTTACCTTAGCACTTACCCTAACCCAAGCCTCTAACCCTAACCATAACCCTCATCGTAACCCTTTACCCGAATCGAGCTCGAATCGCTGTCGACAAAGCTAGAAATGTGGAGTTTTATTCCGCCAATACCAAGGAAACTCCTGCCGATTCTGCAAGTCGGATAGGTAGAAATTATTTGGCCGAGTATTTTCGATTATCCGGATCTACCCTTTTTACTATCCAAATCATCGCCTTCGTGATTTCAACAAAGAGTAGTCTGATTATACTTGCTCGCCGCATGCTGTGCATGTTTAATTACAGAAGCCCATACAAACATGGGAACATAGGACGTCCTAATTTTAACGAAAGAGACAGTTAATAATGAAAGGATTTGCCGTCGAGAACAGTCCACCTACATTTGTGGGCATAACCTCCACTTGACCTTGAGCTTTTGAAGTGCACCCTTTATGACTAGGTGATCTGACTTTGCGTTCACAGGATCAATCGCAGGTGGTTGGATCGACAAGAAAAAGATCCCCAAATCACAAGTCAGGGAATATGGAATGAACTGGAACAGCTACTAAATTCACATTATAACAGCTTCTACATGCACTGCGTACAAACGCTTGTTTCGTTTAAAGTAATGTGCGCCTTTTGAAGCGAGTCGACCGGGAGTGTGGGAAAGGTAGGACATCGCGGGCCTCTCACAGCTATTGACAAAGAATGGGTGGGGTAGTTTGCCACATGGATCTAAACAGAGAATTGGCTTGTGAAGAGACGATGAGTCATGCAGCAGTACGGAGTACAGAATCCCACAGATCTGGGCTTCCGATATGACTAACTGATGAATCCAAATAACACATCAATGGACTTTTACATCTACAGTCGTCATATTAACACAATTCGACACAGAACCATTCCTAGTGTCCAAGGCAGTAATACCGTTTGACCTGACTGCGCAGAAAAAATCATAGTTTTCCGTTTTACCACCAAATAAACAGGTTTTTTGGTTCAATTGGGCATTTTACTGTCTCCCATAATCCTTAGTTCTCTTTAAAGTCAAATCCACTCATGAGGTGATGCTGGACGCGTCAGAAAACCGAATATCTTATGAGTTCTGATCAGATTAAAAATAAAGCAGAACCAATGGCGGTTTTCCTTTATTTTTGACAAGAATTGTGATTTAAATGCAAATGCGATCCTCAATAGAACAGTAAAGCCGGCTGAACCTTTAAAACTGTTTGGAATTTACCTTTTAAATAATAAAAAGTAATTCGTTTGAAACGGACCGCAAGTCTACTGCTCTCATCACAATGGGGCTCTTTGAGATTGACAACACTGCTGATCGATTAGTACTGGAAAGGGAAGCCCTATTCACTGCATAAATTGGTGAGAGTTCGAAGAGAGGTAAATGGCATCTGAGTTTGTTTTCCATACGGCGGGAAGATAAGCACACTTGGGATGCCTTTTCCTGATACATTTTTACTGGCTGTTGCGTACAAATGACAGATGAACATTCTGTTTTAAGGTATTCAAAATGCGGAAATGTACTCTGTGTGTAGATAGCGAAACCATGCCATCATCTGTAGCTACCTGTGCAATGAATGATGTTGGTTCCTGGAGGTGAGAATAACCAGATTCAGTCGACTCATAACATTGTGCGATTTGAAACCAAGAGGGAAGAACTGGGACGCCTGATTAAGGCTAAGCCCGTAGTTTCAAAGCTAACACGATCCGTAGGATGACTATGCAAACATTAAAATGTTAAAATATGTGCATGAGAAATGTTACTCACTAGTTGATAGTAAGAAATTTCAGGAAAAGAAGCGAATATGCCTGTCGCAGGTTCTTGTTGTAAAGAAGAGGAAGAGGCTATCTCTGGAACGGTATTTTTATTCTGAGCTTTCAGCTTCACACGAGAAACCATCGTCAGAGAAAATCAGCAACGAGCAAGCGTTAGCCATGCATGAGTTGCGTTTGCAGGGGGAGTTGTAATTTTTGATTGGTCCACGTCCACGCCATGTCTATTCTCACGCTATATTTTCCAGTATTTTCCACGCGTGTCCCTGGAGTTACAGCGCGTGACCTTGAAGTCATAGCCTGCACGCTCGTAGAGGAACTGAACCCTGGTTTCTGGCCACAGGCACGGATGGCAAAATAACAGGGCGGTATAGCCACATGCCTGTTTATGGAGTTAGGATCTGACACTCAGGCCTCCAGCAGTTCATGGCTCGTCTTATTACTGGCTCGTATCATTATCCATGTGTTCGAGACATCGAATTCATGGCCTTCTTCCAGAGCGTGGTTAGCGATCTGGGACTCTAGGTCGCCCTTCCGCACTGCCCTTTTGTTCTCCGTTATTCGCGAGCTTAGTCGTCGCGTGGTCTACCTTTTATAATGGCAAGGACAGTCACGACATGGTACCTGATAAATGACGCCAGACTGCTCACCTACATCTAGTGGGTCTTTAATTTGCATGACTCGTGCACGTTTGGTAGCTGTCGGGCAATGAACAATACCCACGCCTAGCTCTGCAGTGAAAGGCTAGATTTCTTCTGATATATTTTTAATGTACAGTAGAGGGTGCAAGAACGTTGATGGTTCCCTTTCATTTGCTCCACGTGGGTGCGTACGGAGGCGGCGGCTAATGAAGCAGTTCGGGTGTCAATTTTTGGCCAGTTGGTCCCGAAGATATCGTTGTTCTTGCATTCGTTCTTCTGGTTCACTGCTCCGGGTCTTTACGCTTTTAAATAATGCTTTAATACAGCCACGTTTGTGCGCTATTGGGCGGCTGCTATAGCAGCTCAGCACCTGGGGTGTGTTAGACGCCTTTCTGTAAACCGTGGTGCTGAGTTCCCCGTCGGGTCTGTGCATGACGAGGACATCCAGGAAAGGTATTTTTCCAGCACTCTCTTCCTTCTTTGTGAAGTGGATGTCGGGTAAGATACATTTAAGCAGGTTTTGGAAGTCTGCTAGCCTGCTCTGTTCGATTATAACGAAAGTGTCGTCCACATATCGGCACTAGAATGCAAGTTCAAATTGGTCGAAGGTGACGTTTTCCAGCTCCTATAAGACCAGTTCTGCGATGAGACTGGAACCTGGAGATCCAATCGGCGTCTCTTTGGTCTGTTCGTATGTTCGGCCGTTAAATGAAAAACAATTTCTTATGTTGACTATATTTGCATACAGTTTAAATATGGCCTTCAAAATTATTACCTGCTACCGTATATAAACTGAACTAGGTCACCACGTATTTCAGCCTTACGCTACGTGAATAGCTGAAATAGCTAAAAACACCCATTATTATTGTGGAGATTACTTAAGTCCCACTCAGACCGCAGGGTAAAAATGGACCTCGTTTACTCTAAATCTGACCTTCACATCGTCAGGTCGTCACATTCTTATAACTTTGGATGTGCCTGCTTTGACACTGGTTATATCTCCCAGTTCTATGTTAGGAAAGATAGACAGACAGGAAAGCAAAGAATACTGCATCGTCACAGCTCCTGCTTGTACATCAAATCGGTCTTCTTTCTGTCCGGCAACTTGTCCTGTGTCCGTCAGCAGTATGGCTTCTGCCGTCGGTCGTGTCACAAGCAGCAGAATGTCGTATCGCTAGCAGTAGAGCGCCACTTTCAGTGGTAGTGGCGTATCTAAGCCCCTACAGCCTTTGTTACCTATTGGCTCCTCTGCAGGCAGCCATCATGGGGCACCCTCAATGATGTGCGCATGTGCATGCATGCTTTCGCGGGCCCTTGTGATGTGTTATCTCAGAACCCGCCTGGCAGCTGTCTTTGCGTCTCCGCATGTCGGCCCTTGAAGGTCACGCGCCTTGGTTCGTTCTGCCTTAGTCCGCTGGCCTGTCGCTTTCGTTGTTCTTTTGACCGCAGGACGGCTACAGTGATGAATTGTGTGCTGGGTCGACCTAATGCCTCCCGCTGTTAGAAAACTGACTTGGCCGGCGGACGTTTACTTCTAGTTGGACTCCTGTAGTTTTGGTTATCATCTAATTGACTGACATACCTTTTTTGTTCTCTTCAATGATCTCGCGGCCGGGATTAATGGTTGAATCTTCTCCTCCACTGTTGGCATCGGGTTATTATCTGCTTCTAAAACGTCATTCAGCGCTGTAGAGTTTTGATTTACTGGTAGTTTTCTCGACCGCCACAATCGGAGCAGCCAGCGCCGAAAACTTTGTAGGGCCAATAACGGCAGGTTCCTGTGTGCGTTCCATTTTCCGGGGGAGCGTTTCTTGTACTGCAACTGGGGCACTTTGATTTTGCCGGAAGTTAGGCCACTTTCAAGGCTTCACCCTAAAATGCACAGTTGATTCGGTACTCTGGAAACGCCATCCGCTCAGTTTACTTATCCTTTAGGGTCTGTTCTGTTTCTTTGATGCTGCTATTGGAGTTTAGGCTAAAATTGTTAACCCTAACACCTACAATCTTCCAGGCCCGGTTCCTTAGGAGATGGGAGAAGTCTTGGGATGGCCAGTGTAGAAGGAATAGTTTACTGTGTACACAAAGGATCGAAGAATAGGTGGAGCGAAGTTGGACTTCGGAGCACACGTCATTCCGCTGGAGCACTTTCCGTGATATCATTGAGACCGGCTAGGTCAGACATGGTTAAAGCTGTATAAAGTACAAGTACAAAGTTCGTCCGAATAGAGTCGCTTCGGCAAGCAACGGTTGACAACCACATCCATCCATTCATCTCCGATGTCTCTTGAGGAAATTGTGCATAGACCCCTAAAGTGCCGTACATCAGGTAACATGCGTTTCGTCAAACGGATGTGTTTGTCAGATCTCAACTGTAATTTGCTTGAGTCGGTTTCCAAAGAGCTAGCGTGCCTGCTAGCCTATTCAGTTTAGAAACACCCGTAGCCGGGCTTCAAACGCGACTACAATATTTCTTTCACTTTAGAGCTATTTGTTTTGAGTGCGGAATTTCCGTTCACCATATGCAAGTTAATGTTTAATGATGTTAGCTAACCTTGTATCGTACCTTTGGTCTAATGACGCCTTTGCATGTTTTAACACTCTCCTTTGGTCTTTTCTAGCTCTTCTAAATTCGGACGACGGAAGTTATCGTAGTCAGTTTCTGTCCAAATTCCTCAAAAGTGCGCTCCCACCTATTAAATCTTTTGGAAAGGCCAAGTTGTCTGGGCGTGTTTGAAATAAAACGCCTTGGGTGAATTATTCACGTAATTTCACAATGAGTGAGGTAGATTTGTATTCTCATTCTTGCTTAGGATTTTTTTGCTGGTGTATAACATTCCTCCTCTGTCATTTTATGTTGTGGTCATGTGGTACACACGGACTTGCAGAAGATAACGCAGTTACTTAGAGTTCATAGGTGTCGCACATATTTCCTGTGTCATTACAGTCATAAAGACCAAAGTTTGCGCGGCGCAGTTATTGCAGCTAATGCTACAAAATGTTTTGACCTTGAGTAGACTTTGCACCGTCCGGCTGAAAGTTTATTTTTCCTAAAATGAGGGGTTTTATTGTAATGGTGGAGGAATCGACAGAAAATCTAGGATCAGCCTAGTAGAGACGCAGTGTTGATTTCCTCATTAGATCGGGACTTACAGATGACCGCGAAATTGCCAGTGTTTTCGGTAGTCAGTTCCCCAATTGATAATTGAAGACTACGTAGCCTTCTGCGAATATTCAACCACAAGCTACAAGATCTCTTCTTGTACATGCCTGAACAAAACGTCAGGACATAATTGAATTTCCTAAATGCATTGTACATATGCTTGGTACTGCTGGGGCTAATCCTGGCAAGCCTAGATTCAATGCTGAATTGGATCGTGTCTTTAAGCAGTAAATGATATACCAGCTGATCTATTATCCAGTAGCTACAACCAAATTTGAATGTCACGTCTTTAGCTGACCCCCCGTTGTCCTCATCCCCTCGCTTCCTGTTGACCTGCATCGGTTCCGGGGTAGCAGAATTAGACTCTTGTAGCGAACAACGAAAGCAGTACCTGCACTATCTCACACGTCTGTCCTCATGTGGTTGTCACTGTGGGTGCAGGATGCCTAATATGAGACAAAGTGGGCGTTTTTAGGCTGCCTTTCCATCTGCCTCCTTCACATTAGCAGTCATCGTCCTCCTGGGAGTGGAACATTTCGCTTGTGTTATTTCCTTGTCAGCCTTACCTCTCCAACCGACTCAGAGGTTTGACTTAAGTCCACGACCAGAGGCACCTGGTATCTTCTGAAGAAAGCTGAAAAAGGCCCGTTCATGGCGGTAATCAGCATACAAATGAAGGCAACATGGCTTTTCGATCCAATCGGTCTCTAAGCTTACCCGAGACCAATCCCGTTACTTCAAAACTGAAGTATGGCAATCTGGTGACGATGAATACACAAGAAGCGAGCCTGCCAGTTAGGAATGCAGATAAATAGGCAAACGCATTCGAGGACTGCGGACCCTGTGAAACTTTCTTTATACCACGCTGCCGCAAGCATGCGACCACGTAGCTACCATTCTCACAGGTACAGCAAAATGCGCCAACGCTTGAAGTTTAACGGTTGGTAGCCTGCCCACACCAATCCGATGTTAAAAAAATCACCTCCCTGAGATCGATAAACACAGGACTTCACTGCGATGACCGCAGTGATGCCCAGACACTTCGGACGCAGCTCCTCTCAGGACCAGACGCACGATCATCCGACAGTCCATTTCTTTCAACCGATTCTCCACTATCTCTGTACTTAATTGCTGCCCCTGGCATCTGACTTCTTCGCTTCCCACACGTACCCAAGGCCTGAAGACTGCAGCAGCAAGTGTCTTGCCTAATAACGTAATGCAGAACGATATTGGTGACCCCGACGTGATCTGAATAAGCAATTATTACATGTGGCTAAGTTCTAGCATCACTAACCAATCTCAGCCAAACGAGCCCAGACCATGGTACTTTTCCAATCCAGCAGAGCAGTGCCTCGATGTGTACCAGTACCCAGACCTCCTTTCCAGCATCTAACCCTACTTCTACTGTTGGGATTACTCCTAACAGGCGGTCCGAGTGAACTTTCAGGTCAAGTTAACGGCCCCCCTACAGACAATGAACGCGCGCGATGTGCGCGCGCCTAGAGGTGACACCAGTCGGCTAGGATGAAGTCGTGCGCGGCGAGGGCACCCAATGCGGCCAGGACCAAGGAGCCAGATGGCCAATCAAGTGCCTAGGCGAATGACAACAGTATCGGATTGGGCGCAGCCATAATCTTCCATGTCATATAGTCCCCGTCAAGGGAGGCAATAAACGACTTCCTTTCCCTTCCGACCTTGTTCGTTCATCTCTCTGCTGAACTGACACAGAGACTGGCGGCACTAAATAGCCTGGGAACCCATTACAACATCTACTGCAAACGATATCCCTTCTCATCCACTCAACCAATAGTGAAACTGCATACCGATTTGTTGTTCACCTACAACTAAACTACCAGCTTTCTCCGACAACTCCTTCAAGCTGGTTCACTCATGCCAGATTCGAAGGCCCACGCTGTCCACAACAGTACCGTTGGTATGCATTTCGTTCACTAGTTTAACTTTTCTTTTTCCACGCTCGGCCTGTCTGTGTCCGCTCCCCGCCCCAGGCTGTTCTCCCTGCTCTTATAACCAGCTTTTTCCTATCAACCCCGTACCCTATTCTCATGACTCACTTGTACGAAAAGAGGAACAAGTTTTAACTTGCACCCGTCCCCATATAAATGTACTGGCTCGACGAGAATTTATCGAAAGCAAATTACATACGCATGCCAAACTTGTCTTCTGTATTCCCCTTCCGGTCGGATTCTTTAATCAGCCGAACTTCAATCTGCGAAGGAAGCACTTCCACTGACCCTGCAGCGCTTTCCACTTTCCACGCTACGCGACCCATGGGGTCATGTCTCGACTCAACAACGCTCAACCTCTTGCGGCTGCTAGCAAGTGCGCATGCACTAGCCTGCCTACGCCAAACCGGTCTGACCAGTCACCTTCCTGTGGCTGATCCACAGACGATCTCACTGGGATGTCTGACACGCTCAAAGCATTCACTGTCAGTCATCATGCGATCGTCTGAATGGACGGGTCTGTAAACCCTCATCACCCTCAAAAAGGCAAGCGTGTTAACTCCCGCGTTCCTACTCGAAAATGTCGGTGTGGCCATAACTCTCGCGCGATCACGAAAACTACTTAGAAGAAATGCATGCAAAGTCAAAGATGCTCAGTATTCCTTTTAGTAGAAAGTATACAGTATAGACAGTTATCACAATTGCATTTACCACATGTAAAAAAGGATGTAATCGTAGGAGCGTCAATGTTTTCATGTTTTTGTCCATGGAAGACAGGGACGGGCAGGGAGAAAAATCGGGAAGAAAATAAAATGAGGGTGTAATAACAACAGTTGATTGATAAGAAGTGGCCACGCAGCGGATCTGGAGAGCTCTGGTGATAGAGGAAACCAGAGTATACGCGTCTCCGCCGCGTTCCCCCCCCCCCCCCCCCACCCCGGCGTAAATATCTTGTCGTACATCCTCGCTCATCACGGAATCCGGCTTGGTTCGGCCGCGTTCTGGAGTCAAGTACGGACTGGAAGCGCTTTAGAAGGACCATAGCGAAAGTCTTTTGATCAACATTTACAAAAGTTATGCCATAGTAGTTCTCGCATCTTGCCTTGTCATCCTTCTTGTGGACAGGTATAAGGATGCCTGAGCCCCAGTCATCGGGAACGGCCTCTTTTGGCCACGTCTGTACAATCACCTCATGAATCCTAGGAGCCAGGGTGTAACACAAGACTTGTTGAACGATTCGGAAATACCATCCTCTCCACACACCTTGATGTTGCTCAGCTTCTGCATTGCATAGGCAACTTCGTCTTCGGACGGGAGTTCACACGACACTGTGTAGGGTGGAGGTTGAAACCCCCTGTGTAGGAGAGTGGGGATGTGATGAGTTGCTCAGCAAAGTTGAGGAGGTGCTTCAAGTGTTCACGCCAGAGATCGGTCTTAGTAGAGATGTCAGCAATAAAGCCGCCATTCACATCGCGAACAAAATCACAGTGTCTGGGGCTTACCGCTAGCTTGGCGGATGATTTGGTACAATGTTCAACTGTCAACAACATTCAAAGCCTGCTCCATAGAAGTCGCCCCGCATGAGGTCATGCCTCGACCCGACAACGCTTTACCTCTTGCGACTGTTAGCAATTGCGCATGCACTAACTTGTCTACGCCAATCCGATCTGGACAACCACCTTCTTGAGGCTGATCTACGCACGACCGCACTTTAATGTCAGCCACGCTAGAAACACTGACTGCCAGTCATCATGCGAGCGCCCGAGAGGACAGTGGGCCAGGTCTGTAAACCCTCAACAAAGCAAACACGCGCACTCACGCTCTGCTATGCGAAAAGATCGATGCGTCGATAACTCTCGCATGATTACAAAAATTACTTAGTAGAAATGCATGCTAAGGCAAAGATGGTCTGTATTTCATTTGATAGAAAGCATAAGGTAGAGACAGTGAGTACAACTGCATTTTCCACTAATAAAAAATTTAAAAAAACCAATGTAATCGTAGGCGCTCAAATTTTGTCATATTTCTGTCTATGGAATACAGGAACGAGGGGGCGGGGTGTTAAATTTGGCAGAAAATCAAATAAGGGCATAATAACAACAGTCTATGGATAAGAAGTGGCCGCACAAATGTGAGACGCGTAGACAGATGAGGATCTGCAACGAGGAGATAGATGGGGGAATATAGGTTTTTTCTACTCACTAAAATAGCAATTTTTAACAAATGCTGGATATTGAACACCTAGCTGATGTGTGTCTACAAGGAAGAGCACGAGTCAAGTACTCTCACAAACCCGACATCACCAACCCAACCTTCGACGCGTAGTTGATACTGGAACACGATGGCACAGAGCCAATGGGCCAGTAATGAGACGACTGTACCTTGGTTAATCAACCACGTAGGTTCCCTACTGAGTAGGAATAAATCGTAGAGCCACCCAGTTATACGTAAAAACCGTTCAAAAATCCACATTTTCATTTTGAGAAAATTTCACCTTGAAAAAAGGTAACATACAGAGATGTTTGTCGGCTGAATATCTCAGTAAAATGCTTCTTAAAGAGTTAAACAATACTAACAAATTTGGTCGTACGGTCTGCAGAGGTCCTATGTGCCTTCGATTTATAGCAAAAATCAACAACTTTTACATTTTCAGCGATCAACTTTTACTTGAAATAATACTAGCCTACTTTTACATTTTCAGTAGCCCGAATTTCCTTTTTTCGTTAAACTCCGCAAACATGAGGTCAAATTCCCATCAATAGCCGCGTGAGTTTATGCTGACGGAATTGAGTCTACTAATTTCATTAAAACAACTACAAGGTGCTTGAATTTAATATTAATTGAGTACTTAAAATCAAATATTCATTTACACTCGTTAACCAAGAATTAAATGTTTAACCACCAATTCCGTAAGCGTTAGGCGGGCGAAACATATATTGTTGATCGTAGGAATAACAATAGCAAACCTATTTTGTGGACGTTTTTTATACTCGGCATCGTGGTTTGCCCTCTAGAGGAATTTCTAAATATGACTAACATGGCCATCTTCATAAGAACTAATATCAAACAAATCGTAAATGCTTGTAATAGACAGCTTATTTAAAGGTTGTAATACGAAAATCTAACAGAATTCAAGTTCACGATTTAAAGCTTTAAATACAGAAAACCCTCGAAAATTTGCCGGAAATAAAAAGGACAATCTGTAAGTAAGTGTAATTAAGTAAGGGGAATATTTGTAAAATATTCTGACTAAGGAAGGATCAATTTAATATAAAAAAGTGGTAAGATTATCCGTTCAGTTTATGAAAAGATTCAAATGTACTGTTTAAAATTATAGCTTATTTTTACGCATGAGGAAATTGAGTGATTCACAATTTTTTTCCTAACAAAATAGGCGAGTAAAGCTGCCAGTACTTTTAAAGCTCCTTTAAAGTAAAAAAATTTACCTAAGGTCTTCGTACAGGTGTCCATGCCGGTCGGGCGATTAGCCTCGGAACATCGAATCGAAGTGTCCCTTATTCAGTCTTAAACGAGTAAAACAACGCAGAGTTCAAGTTCAGGCATTCGGTAGTACAAATAGTAATAGTAGAAGTAGTAGTATTGGTAGTAGTATTAGTATTAT
>JAYGXS010000009.1:4271612-4289421 GCA_036362985.1 Ligula intestinalis
GATGCCTCGCAGAATTAAACCTCGACATTTAGACACTGGCATCGAAGAGTTGAAGGAACCATGCTGTGTGGGTGAGGTAACGCGGAGGTAAAATCTCTGCAAGTGTCAGCGTCACCCTTAGCAGACTCTAAGAATGAGCAAGAATCCTGTGCGGTAAGACTGAACACATGTTTGAGGATGCTGGCTAGTGAGTAAAGTCATCAGGCAGCCCTGACTAAGCAAAAGGGCTAGTCCTGTTCACAACACAAAGCTACTTGCTCAACCACTAAAAACGCAAGCACAGGCCAATAGGTAGAAAGGGGATAGAACAAAGCAGCAAAATGGGCAGTAGAAAACTTACTTTTTTACAAGTTTCTTGTAGTCTTCATGCCTAAGGAGAGTTAGCGTAAAGGGGCCTTCGATTACCGCAAGGATTTCCGACAGTTTAATGTCACTGCACCCAACGACATTTACGCCGTTTATTTCTACGATGTGTCTGTCAAGGGGCACACCGTTGTCACGGGCGCTCGAATTTTCGTCTAATTCACGAATTACACCTTCCTCTATTCGTAGTCCGATTGGCTGACCAGGTCTACGATAGAGTTGGACCCAAGTGCCTGGTGCGCTACAGAGAAAATAAGGATAGGCGCAATGCAAGTGCAGAAATAAAGGAAGGGGCGCTCCTCGCGGAAAAACATTAAAAGCTTCCATAATATGCTAAAGTCTACTCTATTTCATTTAACCTGAGGGAAATGTAGGTGTGTGTGTGTGTGTGAACTTCCTATTGGTTTTACATACATGTTGTGCGTGCAATAGGCACCCTTAGGGTTCAAAAGAAGACAGGTCCTGCAAGTTATTGACAAAAGCAGCATGACTACGCCCGCCTTTTTCCAAAAAAGTGCACCGCCTGGTGTGTTAGGAGCCGTCCCAACGGAGTTGCTCGCATGCAGCCCTGACGAGGCGCTCCCACGCGACGCCACAAATCCGCCCACATGCAGCGCAAGTGATGATGACGCGCAATCTGCGGCCTGGCTGCGTACTCTAACACACCAATCGGATAAGTCTGAAGGCCAATCTAGCCACTACTCGCTTGAGGACACTACCTGATTGGTCTGATATTGTACATGTTTGAACAAGCTTTGCATCACCTTAAATACGCTGTTACATTAACAGACTTCCATTCTTGCGCCCTTGCAATTGTTAGCAAGCTCATTTCGAGGCTGTGCATCTGAAGATGATTGAATCCATGACGCAGAAATTCGGTTTGCATTTTCCTGATAAAGAAGTCTCTGGAAAACGGTCCACTTCAGCGGAGACAGTTGTTGCTTGTGTCAACAATTTTACTTACGACCTCAATTCCGGCATGAATTTAAACACTTGGCTTAAATGTTAGGAAGACACTTTCAACGTGGAATTTGCCAAAATTGATCAAGTGTGAAAGGTGCACCTATTATTACACATATTACTTCTGCCGAAATATTCTCGTTACTCAGGTAGTATTTTGTACACATTATCACCGATCCCGTGGGCAGTCAGACAATTCTGTGATAACTCGATAAGCGTCCAATGTGTCCAAATATAATACAATTTCCAGCACTTGCGTTTCCTCGGAGGAACTGATCGGAAACTACTTATACGTAACTTGCCTCAATGATTCCATGCCTAACATCCCACAGAGAGGACTGCAGTACGACACTCACATTGGTCACAGATTTTCTGCAAAATGAAAATCCACACAGACAGGGTGCTAAGTATCGTTTAACGTATCCTCAATCCTCCACTTGATCCCAGAGCCGGCCAGCTTAAATCATCCACGGCCCTTTAGGAATGCTAACACACAACGAAAAAACACCAAAGCCGCTCCGAAAGGACGTTGTAAGAGAGCAAACCCAAGGTACGCCAATGGGATCACACCATCACAATTCAGGTTCATCGTCCAAGATGGTCAAAAACGTTGATAGAAATCGTTTCACAACCCGCGGAACAACATTTTGGGCACGGTATGTGGATAATACCTACGTCGCTCGCAAACGGAAAGTCATCCTGACAATTTAAGGTTGTTTGAATTCTTCCTTCACCTGACAGTTAGTTCACAATGGAGACAGCGGGAGTGACCAGCCGGCTGGCGAGGACGAGGCCGCCTCTAAGCGTGCCATCAAGCTCAAGATGGTCAATTTCATAGGATCACCTCGGAGCATCTAGCCGAGCAAGTGACAGCAACCGTCGCCCGCACATTCGCTAGGCAACAGTAGCCGATATTCACTCCTCTAGATCACGGAGAGAGGGAAGATGGAAGTTACCGGACACCCATGCACATGTCCTACAAATCCAGTGGGAACGCCAGATATACAGAACACGCCAGAACACAGATATACAATCAGCTCTAAGAAAACTGCCAGCGCACACCAGGCCGTACGTGCTGTGGTTTGCTTAATCGTGGCAGAAATAACGCACAACATTCTGAAAAAATCGCTATAACTACCCGTTTTAAAACATAGGCACCTATTTGCTCATCTTCTTGAAGAAAGCAGACATCGAGAGACACCGAAGTCTACTACTGTTGACTAGTGTTCCCTTGCGACACGTACCTTGGTGGCTTTAAAGAAGACAGATGATACCTGATATCGGCTACAAGGCCAAGACAAGAAGAACCGAAAGTCCAACTGACAGAAGTGTACAGTGCACACCACAGGGAATTTGAGGCAGCATTACGACGCCCGATCATGCAACGCTATGCTCCCCTGTCCCGACGCTGAACGGCCAGCGCCAACCATTAACTTCAGTGAAGTTTCTGCAAATACCGACGACCATCATGGATGAGCAAGCACGCCGGGGGGGGGGGGGGGGTAGATAGATAAATTAACTATCTCTGGTGGCGGGAAATTGTGGAACCCTTTGGCAGGCCCTCGTTGTCCAGGACGGCAACTTCTGGATGGAGGCAACGATCAGACAAACGACCGAAGTCTGGTGCACCATAATAACTGCCCTTAACTGTTATGTACTTCGTCCTGAAACCAACCCGGCCCTGAAGGCGTGCCAGTGGAGTCGCAGACGAAAAGTAGCTAACCAAGCCCTAAGAACGAAAGCTCAGATGTGCGTGTTAATAACACTTAAACGCAGAGGGCAAGAAATCAAGGAGAACTGGAAGCCGCGACAGCTATCATAGCAAACTGTTTTCATGTTGCATTCCTGCCGAAGAGAAGGCACCTCTTGAGATTAGTGGCTGGCAACTTGAAGAAGTCGACAGTTTCGAATACCTCGGAGCGAGATTGCTGCCAAATGGACAGAGTAAGGATGACATTGTCTCCCGAATTGACGCAGCACGACGAGAGTTATCCAGCCTTCGGAAGTGCTTATGGACCCGACGCGATATCTCTATCTCAACAAAGATCCGCGTGTACCGTGCATCTGGGTGGTCCTTTCTCTTATACGGATGCGAGTGTTGGGCTATGCGCGTGGAGGATGAACAGAAACTAGAAGTCTTTGACCACTACTGTCTGAGGAACATCCTTCGAGTGAAGTACACTGACTTCGTCTCAAATGAGACAGTCCGCACTCTCTGTGACAAAATCACAAGGATATCCCAGGCCATACAGGAAAGACGGCTGAGGTGGTTTGGACACGTTCTTCGTCGCCAACCTCAAGAGCTTACTGCTACTGCCCTCGACTTGAAACCGTTGCCTAACTGGAAACGCCAAAGAGGGAGTCAATTAAAAACCTGGCTCGACTCAGTCCGTCAGGACATGGAAGTGGTTCTTGGACCTTCAGTATTCGGTCTCCGGCGCTGGCGAAGAGAATGGCTTGAACTGTCCAGGTCTTCGGCCACGGACCGTCGCGCGTGGAGAAGCACCATGCGGGACATAATTCAGGCCGGCTAGATCAGTCATGATCGCAGCCGTAACAAACACAAAAAAATACCATACAGTGTGGACGCCGGTAGACGTAAATATCGACGAGGGAAATGGTCGACAAGACCCAAACGAACGCGCCGATAGTGACGCAAAATGTATACAAAAGGCGAACCTATTTAATGGCGGTTCAGGCTCGCCATGTTACAGTGCCGTCATTGGGACTTGCGGCATTTAATAAGGCAGTCAGTGTGCCAAACATCAGCCCATTACGGCCTGGTACCACTGTCAACGCTGCGTCTGTGGCTGCTTATAACCCAGTCCCGGGAGTCTGCTTGATTCGCAGCTAACCTTTACTGAAAGCTATTATCTTCACTGAAGGATATTGACATTTGTTGTGGAACATTCATCGATTGCTAACGGAACTCACTCGTTCTGATTGGAAACTACTTATACGCAACTAGGATAATTGGTTCCATGCCTAACATCCCACAGAGGGGACTCCAGTATGACACTCACATTGGTAGCAGATTTTCTGCAAAATGAAAATCCACAGACAGAGTGCTGAGCACCCTTTAACGTATCCTCAGTCCTCCACTTGATCCCACAGGCTACCGGTCACCCCTCACAACACGCTTTTAGGCCAGCATTTCTGGTGGACCTGTTCATAACCTGGCTATCCGAATCACCATCGTAACAACGCTCCTGAGCCTTCGGCCGTCTATTCGAGCTCTCTACAAGACAGCTGTTGCCTCGTCTCTCTTGGATCTACCCGTTGATGGCTCTACCATCAAGACCGACTTCCAGCGTCTTCACCAGTGAGCTGTTGTGGACGCAAAATTCAGCTAACACTCCACCCCGTCCTTCTGGGTGGCTATCCACCTCCGACTGTGGCCTCGGAACGACACCTCCCAAGGGTCACTCGTTGTACTCTGGCACAGCTACGCAGTGGCTACTGCATGTTCCTTCGCCAGTAGCAACACAGAATCGATCCGTCAACTCCAGATAGTCATCCAGACTGCGGCCTCTCGCCACATGATTGCCTTCATCTTATCGCCTGCAGCTCCCGGCCAGGCACCCAACTCACTCCCGTGGACCTTTGGCTCAAGCCGGCCGAGGCCGCGGCTTTCCTCCGTCTCCCAACTGTACCCAGGTTTGACTCCGGTGGGGACCCCTGATTCAACAAGAGCTCCAAACTAACCAACCAACCAACCGTTGAGTAGTGTTCACTTCCAACGCGTAGCTTTGCGGCTTTAAAGAAGACAGATGACACCTAACATCGGCTACAAGTCCAAGACAGAAACAACGAGCATCATGGATGAGCAAGCAGGGAAAGCAGATACATAAATTAGCTATCGCAGGTGGTGGGAAACTGTGGAACCTTTGGACAGGTGTCAAGGAGCAAACATTCTGGATGAATGCGACGACCAGACAACAAGAGGAACTACCAAAGTCTGTTCTCTAGTTCGCCCTGCAGTCAATACAGCCATTACGACGCGCGCGTTTGACACAAGGACAATGCAGACAAAAGCGATTACTGTTGATGCTACTCTCAGTGGAGTAGGAATTTACTTCGCACCGCGTCAGCAAGTACCTCCACGTACCGGGCTGTGATCAAGCCAGATCTAGCAGGCCTCGATCATATGAACGTTCACTGATAGCTAAAAGAAATCGTCCCATTCTGCTTTGGGTTTCAATATCGGGCTCCGATAGCAGTCACACAGCAGCTAGTAGTCTAGGCAGAGAGAATTGCCAGCAAAGAAAAGGAAGACTGAAATAGCAATTTCTGGCTTATCAGCCGTCTTCAGTTAGTCATACACAACCCGAAGTACTGTACAACCCGAGACTCGAACTCGAAATCCTTTCGAGCAGAGTCTCATGCTTAAATTAAACTCCTCCTAAAAATTAAGTGTGCCTAGTAGTCATTCTGGTGGATTCTAGGTGACTGCTTAGGAAGCTCTGCCTGCGCAATCAGCTTACTCTATCTGCATTGGTCGATGCCATACGTGAAGTAGGCTGGGTGGGCAAGGTGGCCCCCGTGTGATTAAATTCATGGCTCGCGGCGAGCCTTCATTGCTCAAGTGGTAGAAGGTTGGCTGTACTAACTGCACATGCATTCTTGCATGCGCGTGAGCGTGCAGGCATGAGCGCATGCTTGCGTCTGTTCTCTAACTTAACATTAAAGACGGGGCCTCACTGGCAGCCGTGAGTTTAAATCCACTTGGGGTCAGGTTTTCCGTCAAGCCTTACACACCCAGTCTAAAATCTACTAGATGACTACCAAGCTCATTTAATTAGTAGGTATCTTTGAAAATTTTGGATGATTCAAATGGTTCAATTGTTAAAATCTCAGCGGTCACTGGACACAAATAAACCAACACTATCGTTGTCGGCCGTAAAAAATATAACAGCTACAATCAGGTAAGAGCACATGCGTGGATTAAATTCTTGCGTCTGCTCTCTAACTTACCATTAAAGACAGAATGACTGCTTTCGTAACAGCATCGTAAAGCACTCATCAGGAGAAAAATTATTAAAAAATGTTGTCTATTCGACTGTGAGTGCAGACCTCTGCTGTGGATAGAAATTAGAGAAACTGTCCAGGCAAGACTACAAATGCAGTAAAAATAACTTTTGAGAGCACATATACATTCCATAGGTTAAGAACTTCTACATGTGAATTCTTTGACAACGATCGAAAACACAACCCCTTATTTTTCTGGTGACCAGCAAAGCACTGAAATCTCAGTGGCACCCACAGATAAAACGACTTTTAGCGTCATCAGAAACAACACAGGGGGAGAAGGGGCAGGGTGGGAGATAAAAGCCCTTACCGATCTTTTTTCGTAATTTTCCATGTGTCCTTGTTGGTCAGCATCCTCATAACCTCTGCTACCTTGACACCTGTCACTGGCTTCCCATCGATATGCGTAATCTGGTCTGTAAAACGAAGACCAGCTCTAGCAGCCGGGGAGTCCTCTCTCACGTAAGAAATATAAATTCCACCGTTCAGACTACAGATTTGTACGCCAAAATCATGTGATTGTTCTCGTTTCACCACCACAGCGGAAGTTAGACCAGATGGTCTATAGGGGTCGAACTTGATCGGAGTTGGAACAATGGCTTGTTGTCTGTCGAAGACCTTCTTCATAAGGGGATTGGTTCTAAATTGGTCCTCGTGTAAGCTTAGAGACCGATTGGATCGAAAAGCCAGTTCGCCTTCATTTGTTTTCACATAACTAAGACGAAGGCTTTTTGCATAAGCTGGTAAGGTAGTATTTTGATGGAGCTCTAGGAGGCCTAAGATGTCCTTCTTCTCGATATTTTCTTTTATCAAGTGATCTTCCAGGCATTCGGCAATTTTGAGTGTTTCGAAACTGTCGAATAAAAGAACCTACGGGGAAAAATACAGAATAAGTATCCGCTTAGGGTTCCTCAGAGTCGAGCTAAAACAACTTGATGAAAAAAGGCAACATTAATGAAAGCTGATTCCCGCCACGAACGGGCTTTTTTCAGTTTTCTTCAAAAAATACCAAGTATACTCCTGGTCGTGGACTTAAGTCAAACTTCTGAGCCGGTTTGGGACGTAAGGCTGACGAGGAAATAACACAAGCGAAATTTTCCATCCCCAGGGGGTACTGGACGATGACGTATAATGTCAAGAAGGCAGATGGGAACAGCCTAAAAACACCCACTTTGTCTCATATTAGGCATCCTGCACACACAGTGACAACCACATGAGGACAGACGTGTGAGATAGTGCAGGTACTGCTTTCGTTGTTCGCTACAAGAGTCTAATTCTGCTACCCCGGAACCGATGCAGGTCAACAGGAAGCGAGGGGATGAGGACAACGGCGGGGTCAGCTAAAGACGTGACATTTAAATTTGGTTGTAGCTACTGGATAATAGATCATATGGTATATCATTTACTGCTCAAAGACACGATCCAATTCAGCATTGAATCTAGGCGTGCCAGGATTAGCCCCAGCAATACCAAGCACATGTAAAATGCATTCAGGAAATAAAATTATGTCCTGAAGTTTTGTTCAGGCATGTACAAGAAGAGGTCTTGTAGCTTGTGGTTGAATATTAGCAGAAGGCTACGAAGTCTTCAATTATCAATTGGGGAACTGACTACCGAAAACACTCGCAATTTCGCGGTCATCTGTAAGTCCCGATCTAATGAGGAAATCAACACTGCGTCCCCACTAGACTGATCCTAGATTTTCTGTCGATTCCTCCACCATTACAATAAAACCCCTCATTTTAGGAAAAATAAACTTTCAGCCGGACGGTGCAAAGTCTACTCAAGGTCAAAACATTTCGTAGCATTAGCTGCAATAACTGCGCCGCGCAAACTTTGGTCTTTATGACTGTAATGACACAGGAAATATGTGCGACACCTATGAACTCTAAGTAACTGCGTTATCTTCTGCAAGTCCGTGTGTACCACATGACCACAACATAAAATGACAGAGGAGGAATGTTATACACCAGCAAAAAAATCCTAAGCAAGAATGAGAATACAAATCTACCTCACTCATTGTGAAATTACGTGAATAATTCACCCAAGGCGTTTTATTTCAAACACGCCCAGACAACTTGGCCTTTCCAAAAGATTTAATAGGTGGGAGCGCACTTTTGAGGAATTTGGACAGAAACTGACTACGATAACTTCCGTCGTCCGAATTTAGAAGAGCTAGAAAAGACCAAAGGAGAGTGTTAAAACATGCAAAGGCGTCATTAGACCAAAGGTACGATATAAGGTTAGCTAACATCATTAAACATTAACTTGCATATGGTGAACGGAAATTCCGCACTCAAAACAAATAGCTCTAAAGTGAAAGAAATATTGTAGTCGCGTTTGAAGCCCGGCTACGGGTGTTTCTAAACTGAATAGGCTAGCAGGCACGCTAGCTCTTTGGAGACCGACTCAAGCAAATAACAGTTGAGATCTGACAAACACATCCGTTTGACGCAACGCATGTTACCTGATGTACGGCACTTTAGGGGTCTATGCACAATTTCCTCAAGAGACATCGGAGATGAATGGATGGATGTGGTTGTCAACCGTTGCTTGCCGAAGTGACTCTATTCGGACGAACTTTGTACTTGTACTTTATACAGCTTTGACCATGTCTGACCTAGCCGGTCTCAATGATATCACGGACGGTACCTCTCCATGCGTGACGATTGGCGGCAGCGGATCTGGAGAGCTCCACCCATTCTTACAGGGTTAGTGACGGAGACCGAAAGTATGATAACCACTTTTATGTCCTGACATCGGCGTCGAGCCAGGTCTTCAGTTGCCCTCCTCTACAAAGCCTTTAGGTGAGTTGGAGCGTCGGATCGATGGCAGCATAACGAAGTTTGTGATGCGGATGACAGAGAAGGCACCCAAACTATCTCAGCCGTCTCTCTTGAATGGCTGGAGATATCCTCGAGAAGCGAGTGCGGACTGCCTCATTTGAGACGAAGTCGATATATTTCTCTCGAAAGATAGTCCTCAGGCGGCGGTGGTCAACAAATACTTCCAGTCTTCGCTCATGCTAAACGCGTACAGCCCAACATTCACATCCATAGAGAAAGACTGACTAGACGGATGCGCGGTACACACGGATCTTTGTAGAAAGGTAAATTTCGCGTCAGATGCATAGGCGCTTTCAAAGGATTCAAAAAAGTCAGCGAGCAACATCAGTGGGGCAGATAATGTCATCCTTACCTTGTTTATTCCGTAGTAACCTCACCTAGAGATATTTATAGTTGTCTACTTCTTCAAATTAAGGGTCATTAACCCTCAAGGGTGTCTTCTTTTGGCCAAGGATGCAGTTTGATAATAATTTGATCATCCTGATATTTATGGACAAGTTAACCGATGTGGTTATCTCATTCACCCTTGAAGCTAAAGACTGTAGATCAACAATGTGTGAAGCTTGCTTTATTTTATCAACGGCGTAGTCAAAATCAGTCAGTGGGCGTCCGAGTGCAAACCCAAAACTATCCTCTTTATGTACGGCCTTCTCAATAATCTACTCAATGGCATAGTTAAACAGAATGGGCGACAGGATGTAGCTTTTTTAAACAACAGACCGGACATTGGGAGATTGCAATTATTGTGGTCTGTACTCCATCTAGTTCCAGTATTTCCCACAGGGACTTACGATGGACGGAATCGAACGCAGCGCGAAGTCGACAAAAGAAGACAGCCGTTGGTTGTTGACAGCCATGAAGGAATTTTAGGCGTCACGATGTAAATACGCGTACAGACCGGAATCCAATTTGGTTGGGCCTCGTCCTAGAGTTCAATGCAGACTGCAATCTTATCAAAAGGTCAACAGTGAAGACCCTACAGCAAAGTCGATGGCGCTTATGCCACGATACTTCTCATACTTTGTTATATCTCCCTTTTTGAAAATAGGCATAAGGATACCTGAACGTTGGTCATTTGGAACTATTTCATTTCTCCACGCTTATTTGACCACCTCAGGAAGTCAAGCTACCAATATAGGAATTTTAGATTTCAGCGAAAACACCGCCATCTTTGGAGGCCTTGTCGTAGCGCACTCGCTGTATTGCATCGGCAACTTCTGTGTAGAGGGGGGGTGAGATGGTTTTCTCATCAAAGCTGAAGTGCTTTAAGTGTTCAAGCCAGCGATTGAACTCGACTGAGTTGTTAGCAGTGAAGCCACCATCATATCGCGAACAGAGTCAAAGTGTAGAGGGCCTACCAATAACTTGATGAATAATTTGGTAGAGTTTTTGAGTATTACCAAAAGGTGAGGTAAGCTTCGTGGAAGTTGCTGTTTTAGACCAAAACGTCTGCCGAGAATCCCTAGATGGTGTTTCTGGTGGAACGAAACATCGTTACGGGCCCTAACTCGAACAGCCTAGACAGACAGCTGAAGGGTTCTGCCGCTGATCCAGTCACTGCAGCGCCGCTGAGTAAATTGAAGAATTTTCTCAGCTGCCCCATAGACCTTTTTTAGCCAGCCGGTCGTTGACTCGGGAGACAGCTTACTTCGCAGCTAACCTTTGCTGAAGGCCGTTCCAATATCCGCCACCTGTGGACGCGCCTGGTAGCCAGCAGCTAAACTAGCGAGTAATCCGCCTTCCTGGACAAAAAGCACAATGGAGACTACATTCTTATGACAGTGAAACTTTCTGGGAAGCTTATAATGCCTAGAAAAGCTGCTCCAACCGCAAAGATTTATGTTCGACAAAACTTCACCAAGTCAGGTTTTTCTGAAAAATAGTAACTCGTAGCCATTGTACTTGACTAAAGAATAATATCTACATAATGGCGCAAGCTTAGCTAACGCACATTAATAACAACAGACTCGATACGCACGGCTAGATACCAGCTAAAATATTCCGCTTCAAATTATGCGCGGTGTGACCAGACGGTAGGGAATTAAACTTTTGAGATGGATTCGACAATTGGCGCTTTCGAGCAGCAGAGCAGCCAACCACAGACGCCTCCTCGTTGATCTGATGATAAACTATTCAAAAGCCATCGGACTGAATTTATCTTTGATCAAAGGCAAGGGAGTTACGACGGTTCGTATTGTACGTTGTTTTGGTTCCTATCTCGTGTATCCTGCCTGATAATCGCTTTACATTGTTCTCATTGCTATTTATTGTTGTAATTTTACTAGCGTTTCCTGCAACTTGTAGTAAAAATGTAGGTGATTGCAAACAGTCGCTAAAACTGTTAACGCACAGATTTTGTGTTCTTTTTGGCGAACAACACATAGTTTACAATATGCACGGCATTATGCACATTGCAGCTGACGTAGAACCGCATGGCTACTTTAACACTTGTTCTTCATTCCATTTGAAATTTATATAGGTAGGTTAAGGAAAATGCTTATAATTCCTTCACAACATCTACCGCCGATTGCTCTGAATCTTACAAATACAGTCTTCATAGTGAGCAGTTTACAGGAACTACAAGAAAGACGTGGTCGTAGCGATAGATGGACCATCCACATTCCGTGCCCGTTTTTTGTATGATTGTAGATATCCCGATGGCCGACCTACCTGGTCGAATTGAAGCACAACACCCATGGGTGCCCGCTATTGACGAGGCCATCTACATGGTGGGAATCGAGATCATGTCCTCAAAAGAATGTAATGGCAATGAACGTCATTCTTCATAGGAACCACAGGAAGAAGCGGAGGACTCGTTCGACATTATTGCAGCGGGCCATGAAGACAGTGTGGACGGTTATTAGTTAGTTTTCACACAACTTGTTTCAGAGACTTATCGAATACCGCTGTAAGTCCGAAGAAACTCGATCGTTGAATGCAAAGAAACCTGATCGTGCTGCTACTGAAGTGCCTCCATATGGTGAGTTCAGTCGCGACATTACACAAAACTTTCGGGTCATTAGAGAAGCTGGAACAGGAGCAATGTACGGGGCTCGGACGCCTGCGGCAGCTGGAGGAGGTGATTCGTCAGCGGCCGAAAGGCAGCACCCAAGACATTCCGTAACTACGGCAGAACCCCGTCTCTGAACCCATGAGCCTAATAGAATTTTTTAGATCTGTAGAACTTTTAACTCATGCACACACAATATCTCACGCGCGATCTTCAGCTATAGCTGCATGCAGTCAGCTATATAGCCGACTTCCGGAAGCGCTTGTGGTCACAAGTGGGAAAAATTTATTGAAAATTTAATGCAGCTTGCAGCAAGCATCAAATTATATAGCGAAATCATATCATTATCCACGAAGTTTATAACCGTAAATCCACATTCAACGTCTAGAATAAAGGAGGAAACGTTTATCGACATATTGACGTCCAATGTCCAACCTATCGGCGGTAAGTGTGAGTTATCTATTGGCTGTTAATGCTGCTCGTTAATTGGTTGGTTAGCCACCGTTCCATGAACATTCCGCAGAAGGTCTGTATCCGAAACGTAGCAACAATGCAGTAATTACATTAATTACCATCTTGCGGTTAGTAACAAGAAGTCACAATTTCGAGATGGAAGTTTGATTTCAAAATTGATTATCCTGCCAGGAGCTCAACATCAAGCCTGAATGCTTGTACCTTTATGTTCATGCTTTTTATAACCCCAAGTTTGTTCTAAGCTAACGCTTAGTTAAGTTTGGCTCAGATTATTTTATGGGAAGTTAATTATGCACCTTGAAAGTCCCTTCTTGGTACATGCTGCAGGGCATGTCACAAAGTCAGAAAATACAATATCAATAACCTGGAAGAGATCAAGAATTGTATGGATATGTGATTAATTTGTGGTCGACCCTGCCAGCACAATCACCGTTAACCCCAACTTAGGGCAAGTGGAAAACAAGGGTAAACGGGGTTATACCCGCACCTACGATGGGGCTTAGAACAGGGATTTGTGGGCTCTTGGCCCTACTTATGTGTTGTTTAAATTTATCAATAACCAACTTTG
Organism: Ligula intestinalis; assembly: GCA_036362985.1. Lineage (NCBI taxonomy): Eukaryota > Metazoa > Platyhelminthes > Cestoda > Diphyllobothriidea > Diphyllobothriidae > Ligula > Ligula intestinalis. The sequence goes on from JAYGXS010000009.1 coordinate 4,284,862, forward strand.
TTAAAACTAAATACAACACACGTACACACTTTCGGTTTTGACGCGTGCTAGCAACTATCTTGCTAATCACCCTCCATGGCTCAACTCTCTCCTCACCTGCCGCTGTTTATTTTGCCCTTCAACGACACCTTTCTGGTGATCACTTTCGGGCTCCAGGAGAATCCAGCGACAATTTGCAAACGAGTTTACTCTCCATTTTTGCAACTCGCAGCCCAACAAACTTGGATCCCAGTCCTCGCAGAGTTATCCTTTGGCAAGTCGACTACTTGACTACTGCCGACTAGGATCGTGAAGGATCTAAGTGAGTTGTATCATTTCTAATCTTCATCGTCAATCTCGTTACTGGATTTTACAACTTTTCCACTAGAATAGTCTAGTAAATCTCTTATTAGCAGTTAGTCTACCCTCGAAAGTTTTCCATTGCGTATTTGCTAAGACGTTTTGTATATTTGTAGTGATAAAGTCTCTACAAATTTGGTGACCCCGTTTCTATTGTTATCCACATCTTATTATTGATTCCATTCACCTGTTTTTTTTCCGTTTGAGTCTGCCGTTCATAAGTTTTTCACCATGGGCGACGAATACCACCAATTTCACGATTGCGACGAAGATGATGCTGGTTCTAACAACTCGTGTGCACCATCTGCTCGCGACGAGCCTCAGGCTTTTCAGATATCTATTAAGCTTCTTCCTTACGAAGTGTGCGACCCGACAGTCTGGTTCAAACAGATCGAAGCTGTTTTCGCCTCACGTTAGATTACTGGCGAGCGTTCGCGTTACGCGTACGTCGTGCAGTACTTACCGTTCGACATCGCTTTCGCCGTTCAGGATCTCCTTGATCCTATCCCTAAAGTCAAACCTTACTCTAGCTTTAAAAAGGCTATTCTCGAACGTACGGCACAATCTGCCGACAGCAAGCTTCGCCAACTCCTCAGCAACGTCGAGCTTGGCGACCAAACCCCCTCCGCTCTAATGCGCCACATGCGTCACCTGCTTGCTGGTCACACCTTAGATGATTCTATTTTTCGTCGCATTTGGATGGATAAATTACCCCATCCAATGCAACAAGTACTCGCCCTACCCGATGATGATGTTCCGCTAACCAAACTCGCGGAGCACGCAGACCGCATCCAACAATGTTACCCCGGTACTAGTTCGTACGCTGTAAACCAAGCCTCGACCTCAGTACCTCAGCATGCCGTCTCCCAGGTTTCGGCCTCACGTAAACCTGACAGCCGTACACAGCGAAAGTCCACTAAATCGCTTGGTACCTCATCCCCGCGGTCTACTTCACCCACTCAACCGATTCGAGACGTTACAGACCACAGAGATGACGACCTGCAGGATCTTAAAGATACTGTCAGGTTATTGTGCTCTCAAGTGTGTTCCACACTCAACCGGCTTCAAACCGGTCGTCCCTCTACAAGCCGCAACCGCTCTAACTCAAAAGAGCGTGCAGACGACAAAGTCTGCTGGTACCACCGAACATTCGGCCCGGATGCTATTAAATGCGTCCCGCCTTGTTCTTATGCTCGACGTTCACGTTCCGGAAACGGCGCCGCCAGCCAGTAATGGCGACGACTGGTGGGCTTTCGAATTTGAGCTGCCAGTTTTTTTTGCTCTCCATTCACGCGGGAATTTATTAGTGTATACCAGACTGTCTACTTTTCTACTTTGTTTTTCTGCATTTCTGGACATGAGGTCATCTCTGCTGTACACTTGTACCTTTTTGAATGCTCGAAGGACAAATATTCTATCGACGGAAATTCATAACGAACATTCATGTACTTTTGGATTAATTTGCAGAACCTGCAGTACATCAGCACCAAATGTTATCCAATGGAATGCAATACGATCGCGTAAGCACCGATGCGGTTGGAAACAAGCTATGAAGCGTCAACCATTAGCCTCAATGTATCTTCCGGGTCTAATGTCCACTAATTGCAGGTCTATTTTCAATAAAAGTCTCGAATTGGATGCACTGATGTTGAAACAGGAACACAGTTAGTGCGGTGTAATCTTTCTTCAAGAGACGTGGCTCAATAGGGATATAGAGTCGCAGCTCATCACACCTCCAGCGTATTGCTGTTTTCGTTCGGACAGAAAATCTCGATCAATCAGCAGAGGTGGCGGAGTAGCAGTTTTTGTAAACCAGCAATGGTGCACAAACTGTAAGTCCCTTTTTTCTTACTCCGAAGACCACATAGACGTTATTGCAGTAGTTTGCAGGCCTAAATTTTTACACAACTCAAAAGGCATCATTTATGTTAGTATTTACATACCCCCTTCCACTTGTCAAGATGCCCTTACCCACTTTTTCGATTTTCTTTCTCAAAAGCTTGCCGCACTGTCTTGCGAGCATGTAATTATTTTATGTGGGGACTTCAATCGAGTAAATCTACGTCCCCTCATATTGTTAGGATTTAGTGACTTAGTTAATTTCAATACACGAGATGACGCCCCACTCGATCATATCCTGACTAACTATCCAAAGCTTTTTGCTGTAAAAAATAGAGCTCCATTGGCAGGCTCAGACCATTCCGTACTGCTCTGTCAACCAAAAATCTATTCTAAGACCAACAAAGGGCTATAAGTAACGCCCGAGAGGAAATTACACATTCGTGACACGTCCCCACATAATATTTCCTTGCTTCAGACTTGTATATCTGAATGCATTCCCATCTTTCTCGAAAACAGGAATTTCGAGTCGTGTTCGAGTTATCTTACAACATTTCTCAACGGAATTTTTAACATTTGTTGTCCTTTTGACACGGTCATGGTTAGACCAGACCGAATATCTTCTCCCCACTTAAAAACTTTGAGAAGACACAAGGAACTGTTCTACAAACTAGGTTTACGAGAAAGATTGAAGGACGTTAATGCCCTTATAAAACGCGAGATCGCAAGACTAAATGACCTTTTTGTTAGGCAGTTATTTACTTCTTCTACATCTTCGTCTCCTCTCTCTTCATCCGAAATATGGAAAAGTCTTAAACGTCTGACTGGTCAACGCAACACGCTGGCACATGTTGACGCTGACCTAGACAGCTTAAACTCAAACTTCATCCATACTCCCACCGAGTCCTATCTCCCGACAAATGATATTTCGTTACCACCGAGTGATTTTTCTCCAGTGTCTGTGGCAACAGTGATGAAACACCTAAACAAGGTTAAAGGTACAACAGCTGCCGGACCAGATGGCATCTCCCCATTTCTCCTTAAATCTTGCTCTTTTCAATTAGCTCCTGTCTTGGCACATCTTATTAATTTATCTTTCATGGAGTCCAAGATTCCTGACGGTTGGCGTTCGGTCAAAATCACTCCTATCCCGAAAAAAAACACTTCAACGGGTCCCAAATCCTTTCGCCCAATCGCCTGCTCTTCTGCACTCCTCAAACTTACAGAACGAGTCGCTTTGGACATCATTAAGCCGTTTTCATCCAATTTTTTTGATCCCTTGCAGTTTGCGTATAAGGCGAGGCGTAGTACACTAGATGCAGTTGCTTTAGTAGTCCACTCTGCTCTTAGGGACTTGGATAAGGGATGCCGTGCTTACGCGTGTGCTTTTCTTGACTATTCCTCAGCCTTCAACACGATCCCGCGCCATCTTCTTCTTAGTAAAACCTCTGCATGTGGCTCTCCTGGCTGGGTTGTCTCATGGCTAAGGGACTATTTTTCTTCCCGCACCCAATTCGTTCAGACCGGGAAGCGAAAATCCACGGTCCTTCCCAACAATTGTGGAGTTCTGCAGGGGTCTATATTATCCCCTCATCTTTTTTCCCTCCATACTGATGACCTACGATCTCCAAACGCATGTTTGTTTGCCAAATACGCTGACGATATGGTTGTCGGCCATCCTCTCAAAAGCCAGACCCATCTCCAAACACTGAAGGATGGACTGGACCATGTCACAGCATGGTCGTCAGAAAATGGCCTTTTACTTAATGAGCGGAAGTCAGTCCAGTGCATTTTTCGGCTGCGACCCCCTACCAGCCCTGAAACCATTGACTTTCTGCCTAACAATGTATCCTCCTTCTGATACCTTGGTGTAACATTTGCTTCCAACCTCTCATTTACTCTTCATATTGAAGACCTTTTTATAAAAATCCGCAAACTTTTGTATTATGTCCGCCGCTTGCGTTCATATCGCACCCCACAAGCTCTCATCTGGCGTTTTATAGATGCCTGTATCCTCCCTCTTATTCTTTATTGCTCTCCAGTTACTTTTCCAGCACTACTCAAGAAAGACTTGCTTATTATTAAACGTATTCTCCGCATGCTCTCTTCAGCTGCCGGTTATTCCTATGTTTTTTAGCTGACCTCATCATACAGCGACATTTTAAATCGGTCAAGAATTTCGTGGACCGTATTCTAAGTGAGGTCGCTCACCCTCTCCACTCTGAATTAATGGCTGCGAAATCTTCTCGTACCATGCGCCGAAGCTTCCGTCATATGACCTGCCGTACATCGGCCTACCAGTACTCGGTACTCCCATTCTTAGCACGATTCCTCACGTGTGAAGAAATGGAAATTGAGAAGCTGAAGGCAGACCTGTCTCCA
>JAYGXS010000009.1:4304979-4323884 GCA_036362985.1 Ligula intestinalis
GTCACACCACACAGTTCGAGCTCCAGGCCCACTGCAGCAAAGGTGGCGAAAACCTCAGCTAAGGGCTCACGACACCGAGAGGATCATGAATACTGTCTAGTTGTACAGGGGTTAAAAGAAGCCATTTCACACCGCTCAAACGACCAGAGCGATCCGGACTTGGTTTCCTTTAACGATGTCCTGAGCGATCTGTTCCCGGCAGGTAAAGAATTTGAAGTGCTCAAGTCATTTCGTATCGGGAAAAGGCCGGCAGATACTGCAGAAATGCCCCAACCCAGACCGCTAAAAATAGTATTTTAAAACAAGGAACATGTTCAGGTAATCCTGTCTAAAAAAACTAACCTACGTCACGCGCATAAAGAGGTTTTCTTTCAACCAGACTACTCCCTTGAGGAACGGCTTAAACGCCGAGAACTAGTAGCGGAACTACAGTCGAGGAACAAAAATGGCGAGGTAGGCCTGAAAATCTTCAACAGGAAGATAATTCAGAAGAAAACATTGAACCAAACCGTAATACTCCGAACGACGGTCAGGAAGTGACTGTCACAACCGGCTTACACCGTACAAAGAAACTAAAGTGCATGTACACCAATGCACAAAGCTTGCTCTCCAAATTAGATGAGCTTAAGATTATTACGTGCCAAATGGAACCAGACGTCGTCTGCATAATAGAAACATGGTTGACCACGAAGGTAGGCGACCAGGAAATTGCTCTCACCGGGTTTCAAGTTTTCCGAAGAGATAGAGTCGGGCGTCAAGGTGGGGGTGTGCTAATCTATGTTAGACACGGTCTGCTCGTGTCCGACAAATCCGAAAACCTTTCGGGCAATATAGAGGCAATATGGCTCACCGTTAGAACACCGGGGTCACAGACCCTTGATATCATGGTGGTCTACCGTCCACCATCGAGCAACCAACAGTCGGACAATAGTCTGATAGAAGGAGTCGAAGAAATTGCTAGGAGATCCGATGTCATGGTCATGGGAGACTTTAACGCCCCCCATATCGACTGGAATATGAGTTCTGCGCCCGGCTCAGAAGTAAATTTCGATCGACGACTCCTGCGCACAGTACAGGCATCTTTCCTAACGCAACACGTCCTATATCCGACCAGATTACGCGAAGGGCAACAAGCTAATTGCTTAGACCTAGTACTTACCAAAGCACCTGATAGCGTGAACATTGTAAATTGTTTACCACCTCTCGGAAAAAGTGATCACGTAGTGCTACAGTGGGAATATTCACTCTTCTCTGTGCCCGATCGTAGTGCGGTAACCAGACGCAACATCTGGAGGGGGGACTTTACACAAATGAAAACCACAGTGAGCGAGATAGACTGGAACGAACTATTCACCGGGTGCGTTCTCGATGATTGGTCGGCATTCAAAGCCGTATTACACGGACGAATTACCGATTTCTGTCCTATCACGGTAAAGAAAGTAACAAATAGGCCTCGATGGCTACCACCGACGCTAAAGAGGGAAGTAAACCGCAAAGGAAGGATGTTCAAAATCTATCGCAGAGAGAGGACCCCCGAATCGTACAATAGGTATAAGGTGCAGAGAAACAAGGTTAAGAGCCTGATACGAATTAGCCGCCAAAACTTCGAGAGTAATCTAATAAACCGTGCAGTAGGAAACCCAAAGCTTTTCTACAGCTACGTTAGGCAATGTACTCGAAATAGAGACCCTATTCCTCTGCTAAATACAAAAGACGGTGTAGAAATTTCCGAGATTAACGAAAAGGCGGAACATCTATCCTGCTTCTTCCAGTCCGTCTTTACGAGAGAGGCTGAGTTCACCGCTATTAACTGCAGTGTGGGTGTGATCCAGACCACAGACTCGGTTGCACTCACGGAAGCTACCGTTCTGCGGGAACTTCTTCAGCTCAAAGAAACGAAGTCGTCAGGTCCGGATGAGATACCTGCAAAGCTGTTAAAAGAGCTAGCCATAGAGTTGGCAGTACCCCTTTACCTAATCTTCCGAGCTTATCTTAATACTGTACAAGTGCCACCCTATTGGAAGGCAGCGTGGATAACACCCATCCATAAAAGTGGGATTCGGGCGAACGCAAATAACTATAGACCGGTCAGCCTCACCTCAATATCCTGCAAGCTTATGAAACGCATAGTCAAACGCGAGCTGATGCACTTTTTGGAGCAATATCAACTTCGTTCTGATAAGCAGCACGGATTCCGCAGGGGAAGTTCCTGCTTGACCAATCTGCTCTATTGTCTAGAACAATGGACCCGAGCGATCGATGAAGGGAATACGGTGCATACAGTCTTCGTAGACTTCAAGAAGGCGTTTGACACGGTGCCTCATCAGCGTCTCTTATACAAGCTCAGCCGCATAGGGGTAAGGGGAAACCTTTTGCAGTGGATCGCAAATTTCTTGACTGGTCGTACCCAGACCATATGTATTGGCGAACAGCGGTCGGCGGAGGTAGCAGTTGAGAGCGGGGTTCCACAGGGATCTGTTCTTGGCCCTATTCTCTTCCTTATATATATATATATATATATATATATATTAATGACTGCATAAGCGGACTGGACTGCGAAATTGCAATGTTAGCTGATGACATAAAACTTTGGAAGGTCATACGGAACCAAGACGATGAATTAAACCTCCAGGCAAATTTGCATAGACTGGAGCAATGGTCAAACCTTTGGCTCATGCCATTCAATGTGGCCAAATGCAACCTAATTCGCTATGGTAGAACCAGCACTACGCCTCGGGGGGTGTATTACCTGAATCAAACGCCGCTTCCAGAGGTACAGGCTCACAAAGACCTGGGGGTGTGGTTCATGCCTTCACTGAAGCCATGACTCCACGTCCTGAAAGTGGCTAAATCCGCAATGACGAGCTTGTATCTAATCAAGCGCGCCTTTGCTAAGTTTGACAAAGTTGTATTTGGCAAGGTATTCAGCACGTTCGTGCGACCTTAACTGGAATTTGCCATCCAAGCCTGGAGACCTTGGACAGCCGAAGACAAAAAAACCTCGAAAGGGTACAAAAACGCGCAACAAAATTAGTACGAGGCCAACGGAACCTCCCTTATGAGACCCGATTGGTAAATCTTGACTTGTTTCCTCTGGACTACAGGCAGCTACGTGGGGACCTAATCCAGGCATTTCGCATGTTGCGTGGTCAGGATTGTTGCCTCCAAACAAATGACTTCTTTGAGCGGGCCACCACCTCTAGGCTGCGAGGACACCCCCTCAAATTACGTGTGACTGGGGCAAGACTTGATCCAAGAAAATTCTTTTTCTCTAAGAGGGTTATCCAGGCATGGAATGCCCTTCCTGCGGATATTGTCATGTCCCCTTCCGTGGATGTTTTTAAGGCAAACCTATACCGATTTAATGAGTATCGTCACGATTAAGTACTCCAAATCCAATCACTGAAGTGTTCCGAATCCAAAAATTGAAGCGCTTTAAATCCAACCCCGAAATGCTAGAAATGCTATAAATATATACTAATAGTAATTTGTAAGTAGTATTATTATTATTAGTACTTAACCAAATGAGTTTCAGCCATTATCTAGCTATGACGTCTCTGCTCACTATGCGAACTGAGCTGATCGCGTTTGAGGTCGCCTCTTCCACACCTATGGTCCTAGGCTACGCGGACCTGTCACGCCAATTCTCGTATCAACCGACTGCTGACGACGTGGCGGGTTCCTCGGCTCTTGGCACAACAAAGGCGAATCATGGTCGCATCTCCGGTCTCCGGGACGTTCTCGTGACTCCGAGGTCTCCTCCTCGTATGGTCCTTCGGATGTAGATATTACTCGTCATGGACGCCATGGCTGCCGTCAACATTCACAGAAGCATCATGCTCCTATCATTCACATACTTCCCCCACGAGCGACAGTTTTTCTCCTAAAAACCACAAATGACAATCCATTTTGAATTATGAGCCAGCCTTAGGAGTTTTTTCACTGTCTGCTCTTCTTCCTCAGTTACACTGCTGGCTCGTGTAAACTGAGTGTGAGTGTATTACTTGAAACAAGCGAGAAGTCGTCTGAAATTGTGTCAACGATATCTTTGGAATGTTCGGCTATGCCGATGCATTTCTTAAATCCTATGTACCAAGAGGGAGTTCAAAGGCGTTTGCCTATATTTCCTGTAATAAATTTGACTTGACTTGACACGACTTCCCATTCATCGGGCCGAAAGACCCACTAGGAAAGTCTGAAGTTCTTTATCCAATCTGAGGGACATGTAGGCAAGCAAAACAGAACCCTATCTTTGAGTTTCAATAGGAAGGCATCTCAAAAGACGGCTTGGTCTACATAAGTGATATGCGGAGGCGTAAGAAATCTCCATTACGTCCATATTGGCGGAAAGTAGTGACGGTTCTATTGGGGCTTGGCGGTGCGACTTGCCCCAATGCGGATTACATCCCATTTTAAAAAGATTACATTCTAAATAACTGTGCCAATTAAAGCTAAATATAGGATGCGGAACTGCACTGGCTCATTGTTATAAACGATCTACTAATTATATTTAAGTATACGTTCCGTTACGCGATTATAGCGGCCATCGGTTAGTTTAATTCACAAAGCTCCTGCCACGTGGTCGCCTTCTGCTCTTCACTAGCACGCCTTGGAATAGTAGTTTTCCCTCTTGAGTTATAGATTTTCCGCCAAACTGACCGTCCTTCATGCTGTTAACTATCTGGAGCAGGATGTGATTTAATTTTACTAAAGAAGGCAAAGGTGCAAACAGAGATGAACTCAATCCGTGCTCGCCCCATAAAACTGTAAACTGCGTCTTACGACCTAGCGTCGGCCCCGACAACCTCACTTTAGGTTGTTACTTTGATTTTAACGGAAAGCTTTTTTGGCTCAGTAATGCAGCAACGATCGTGAGGTTATTTTGTTTGTTTCTTCCGACTGACACGAGTGAATAAATCCCGCCTTTTGAGGTAGTTAGCAAGATGGCATGCACTGTCTTCTGATCGTGGAATTTACAGAAGAAACTTCTGTCCCACACATTCGATTTCTTTTACCTCTAGGCTCTGCTTGTAACTGACATGTATTCTCTCAAGGACCTTCTGTCCGACCCAGCGCTGCATAAACCTTTTTAGCAGCCGGTTTATTTCTTAACGCACCGGTTATTCAACTATTCAAAAGTCTTTTCAAAAAGTCACTACTGGTAAGTACCTCTGTCTCGACAAAGATGATAGAGGGGTTCGAGTCTGTCCAATGCATCTTCGCTATACTTAAAACGAAGTCCATTCCGACAATCCGGGGATCCCACAACTCGTCGCACGGGAAGCCGCCCAACGACGGTATAAATTGGTTCTTAAGAAGGTAGAGTGGAGGAGGAAGATAAAAACCAGCTGGCCTTCCTTGATGTCTTCGTCTGTCGCAAAGATTGTGGTGGGCTAAAGACTAAAGTATTCAGAGAGAACGACAAACACGAAGCATGTACTGAATTACAGTAGCAGCCACAAACGAAGTTGCGTAAGGACGTTCTATCGGCGTGTTAAGACGCACTGCGGCGAACCAGATGACAAAGTTGCCAAGGTACAGTATCTTCGACGGGTGTTCAGAGAAAATGGCTACCCGCGCAGCTTCGTCAAACGGTGCTTGGGCAAATGATATGGCCAAAAAATCGCACAGACCCCAAAATTAGGCGAACGGTCCCGTACGTCATAAACGTATCGGAGGCTGTCGGCCGCTTTCTCGTACCACTTAGAGTCGGAATCGCACTAGGGCTGGAGGCAACCACAAGGCCTCAAATAATGAAACCGAAAGGCCCACTGCCACGGTGAGAAATATCTGGTCGTCTACAAGATCTACCACAGTTGCAGGCAAACCAGCAAGGTCGGAGAAATTGGTACACTTCTCAAGACGCGAATTGCCGAACACGCGACAGCAGTGTGGCGAAATGATGCCAATTCTCAAGTTGCGGCTCATTCGACGAGACCCGGCCACACATTCAACTATGATGGGGCCGAAATTCTCGCAAGAGGTGACAAGTGGGTGAGTCGAGAATTACTTGAGTCATGATTCACAGGGCCCCTAAGTGCAAGGATTTGCCCAATCCATATTCGGTGCTGAGGCTCAATTTGCCCAAAACAAGTCGCCACTTGGGGAACGGACAGGTCACCGCCTCATCTTACGCCAACACCGGATAGTCAGACAGCCGAGCGATAATCACCAGAGTCCACTACGCGTGATGAAAGTTCAGCAATTCAGAGCCCGCATGCCGGTCGACAAACTATCAACGCGCAAGAAGGCAATTACCATTGTCATTGCATATTTGCAGTAATGACTGTATCCTATAAATACTACAAACTCTTTTACATATGCTACCCGTATCTGCTACTGCTTTCTGCTTATGTCTTTGATGATGAATCCCCGATGGATCTCGAAACCTCAAGCGAATAAAAGCATTGTCCCAGCGATCGATTTGTCTTCTTAATGTAGAGCTTTGTGAGGATATGGTAGGGAGAGGGGCTGGTATGTCGGCCTGTAAGGGGTGTCTGGTTGCAGTAATGGGACGCGCCGATCTCGGCTCGCCATCAAGTTCTGCAGGCAGTCGTCCAGCGGCGAGTAATGACTACCAAGGGATTGGCGACTAGCAAGTCGTCATCACCCAAACCTGGGTTGAAACGGTTTGCTGTTGAGTAATGGAATCATTTCGCTATTGGTTGCAGCAGAGGACATTAACTATCCAAAAAAGGGTAAGCCCGTTGGAGTGAGAGGCATGTTCCCCTTAGTTTGCCCCCTGCACCCAATTTTACATCAGTGGCAGAGATTAATATGGGCAGGATACTGCTGAGAACAACAGAGCGTTCCGTCTGGTGCTGGAAGACCTGTCTAGGCATGCCACCAGAGCGGAATATGAACTGAAAAGGACTGGTGAGTCTGCTACGCCACAATTTCTATACCTAGCCCGAGTGGCCTAATTCGAGTGTCTGTCAGGTGGCGACTAAAACAGAGCAGACCATAAGGGACCCGGTAGGCGGCGGCGGTGGTGTAAAAGAATCTCACACGGTGGTGTACGCACACACAAAAAATATCTAGCATAAGATATATATATATTTTAGGCAAATACATCGTCTGTGGGGTCCATAACATGCAGAAGCTTTCGGGCCTTCTTGCGGCGATGAGTTGATTGTTCTTTAGCAGTTTTTCGCTCCATGTACTGCAATTTGCCTTTCAATCGAAGGGCCTGGCGGATCTGAAAGACGATAGAAAAGGGGTCGGGGTGAGATCAACGTCGGCGGCGGCAGAAGATACCACAATACAGAATCTATTCATAGTAAGGGATATGGGTGAAGATTCGAGGTCCACATATCTTACCGCTTTCACCATCCCCCAAGGAAGAGGAAGAAGAAAAAGGTACAAGGACGCGGCCCGTTTTATTTTGAGACTGACGTTTCGGACACTCGCTTGTTTCCATCGTCAGAGTAAGGTGGTGGTTGTTCCTGTTTGCCGGGACTGTTTCCGCCTTGCCGCGTTGTAGTGAACCGTCCTTACCCTCTTTTGTTTTAATTAGTTTCCTTGGTTTTCAAGTTCAATTTTTCGGTTTTAGGCTGAGTCATCGCAGACTGCCTCGAACCTTCCACCCTTCGTCCTCGCGTTTGATAAGTCTTGACGTTTTTCTACAGCTCTTTCATTCTACAATTTACTATTCATTCGAGATTACTCAATAAACATTGTTCGTTCATTTACATCTCTCATGAACCACCATGAACCCTTTCAGTGATAACCATACTTCTCCATTTGATGAAATGGACACTCTTTTAGGCAACATCTTTCGTGAAGCTCCCACACCTGACCCAGTAACTCTACTCCCTATTTCGGTTTCTCAGAATCAACCCGGCTGTGCCTGATAGGACGCTACAGCATGCCCGTTATTATATCCGCGCTCGACGCACCAACTTTGACCTGCCTGTTCGCTGCTGACTGACTGTGAGTTTGATCGCTGGTGGGCTCGTGTGACCTCTGCCCCCTTTGCGGCTGTCGCATAGCTCTCGTCAATCGACGGAGTAATCAAGTGTTGCTGCCCGCATGAGTTGATGTCAACCTCGTGGGCGCGGCAGACGCAGTGTTCTCCGCTGGCTATGTGTTGCCTGGCCGGCTTCTCCTCTATTTTCCTCTGACGTTAGTTGCGTTCCACGCTCGAGTTTGCATTGCCTTCTTGTTGGCCTTGTTCGAACGGACTCAAGCCTTGTGCGTAACGCCCGGTAGACGGAATGGCTCTGTTAAGTGTGCCAGTCGACGACCAACATTCCAGCAGCAATCCAGGCATTTTGTCATTTGCTCGGCCTTGCTTTTTCAAAGGCGAAAACGTGATTCTTCTGCTGTGCGTGGTTATAGATATCGTTCCCCTGCCCGCGGAAAAAAAGGCGCTCAACGGTCGTCATGGATAAGGTCGGCTACTGTGCGAAGGTAGATAATATACCGATGGGCAAGGATTCGTGTTTGCCGTCGACCGCCAGCGAGTTCAAGAAACTCTAAAACGCCATTAATAAGACGATCGACAAGTGGAGAAAGACAGGAGCCCTCACAAAAAAAGGAAGCGCTGGCTGCAAAGGCCGCCGACGCTGCAACGGCACGTTTATATGGTCTACACAAACCAGAAGTGCCCTTACGCCCCCATCGTACCCTTACACAGCACCCCAACATTTGGGCTTTAGCAGCGACTGTGCTTCCTTCCCAGGGATTCCGAGTGGACAGTGAAGGCTGTTCGAGTTTTTGGCCCGCATCCGACACTTGGAAGTTGAGGCAGACGAGAGGATGATGTCGTTTGAAGTGATTTTATTGTTCACCTCTATTCCACCTAATCTGCCTATCGAGACTATTGACAGTCTCCTCTAAGAGGAATATGATGAAATCGACCAAAATCTTAAGCGAGTACACAGCACCGAGCTCATGGAACTGTGTCTAAAAAACTTTTATCCCGTTCCATGGCTAAGTTTTCGAACAAAAGAAGGCGGCACCAATGGGCCCGCCTCTGTCTGGCCTGATTGTCTAAGCTGTTTTGCAGAGGCTTGAGCGGCTGGTCTTCAGCTCGTCTCCCCGAAAGGTTGGGCCAAATACGTCGACGACACCTTTGTTGTCATCAAAAGGAGCAAAGTTCAGGCTTTCGACGCACTGCCAAATCCCATCTTTCCTGACATCTAGTTTATTATGGGAGAGGATGTCAACAATCAGGTACCCTTCATCCCGCCTACCGGGCGTTACGCACAAGGCTCGAGTCAGTTCGAACAAGGTCACACGCACGCTCCCTCAATGGCAGAATTGTTTGAGGTTGCCGTAGGGACTAACCCGGTTGAACCCACATCTACATGTGGCATACATGCTGGCGGATGATGGGCATCGGTGGCTCTGGGACCCTCTATCGGACATAAAAATGTGTCAGAAGCAACTGAACGTATCAGTGCAGATCTAGGCGTGGGTACTGCTCATCATCCGATAGCTACCATGCGTGCACGAGTCGCGAAAATAAAAGACCCATTGTATGTATGTGAGCCGTCTGGCGTCGTTTATCAGGTGCCATGTCGCAATTGTTCTTGGCATTATATAGGGCAGACCGGGCGACCACTAATGGGCGATCGCTAATAATGGAGCACAAACGGGCAGCGCGGAGAGGCGACCCATTGCCCCAGATCGCTACCCACACGTAGGATAAAGACCACGAATTCGACTCTTCGTGAACACGGATAATGACACGCGCCGCTAATAAGACGGGGCGAGAACTATTGGAGGCTTGGGTATCCGACTCCAAGTCCATCAACAGGCATATGAATATACCGCCCCGTTATTTTGTCATCTGTGCTCGCGACCAGAAACCACGGCCCAGTTCCTGTCCAAGCACGCAGGCTGCCACACAAGACACGGCGCCTAGGTCTCACGCCATAACCCCAAGGACGCGCGCAGGGGAGACACGATAAAATGACGTTAGTATGGACCAATCACAAGTACCACCCCCTCTCAGCCTCATTTACGCGTAGCCACCGTTTGTTGCTTTTTCATTTTCTCTGACGATGGCCTCTTGTGTAGAGTCAAAAGCTCAGAATAATAAAATTACCTTTTCAGAGACCGCGTCTTCTACCCCTTGACAACAAGAACCTGGAACACGCATATTTGCTTCTATGTCGGACTTTATAAGTTTCAAAATACATACTACACAAGTATATGTTATATTTTACAGACGGAGATTTTTCAGGCAATAGAAAAAGAAGCCTGCTCGAGAACCCGTATCCTTACATGACTAAAATATTTTAGGATGATGCTGCGATATAAGTAACACTACAACCCTACTTCAGGGAAGTTTTCTAATCAAAAATACATTTCTGAATTTTGGCTAACACTTCATGAGATCGCCAAGAGAACGCGGACGGCCAACAATTCTGCCCGACTTCCTTGTTCAATGCCGACTGCTTAAAAGTCGAGCAACTTCGCAAGGAGCGCCACTTTCCCCTCGCTGACCTTAAGACCCTTGACTGACTGCCCGCGCGCACACACGCACGTCCAGATGGTCGCGGCTGCCAAAAGGCCACTAAACACGACAACCCCTCGGGCAATGCAAAACACCGATCTTATACTGCTAGAACTTGCTCCAAAATTGTATAAAAGCAGCTCACATCTCTCTCTCTCGCTCTCTCTCTCTCTCTCTGGCTGATTCTGTGCATAATAAAGCCCTCATTCAGGTGCCTTCTGCCTACCGCCTTGATTTCATCCTGTAGTGCCCTAAGTACAACCACTTCTTAGACGCTACAACAAACCAGAGCCAGTTAGTTGTTCAAGTCAAGCAAACTGGGAGTGAGATCGAGCGATATTGTGGAGCATGCCGTACCAATATATGGTTATCTGCTAAGAAACTATCGTGGGGTCCGCACAGGGCGCGCGAAGGGCGCTCCACTCCAATAAGGGCACCTGGTTTTAGGGGACAGAATTGGTGGGGCATATTGAGGTGCAAATCAGGACGCACTAATCATGTAATTTAAGAACTTTACACGCGTAAGTTGAGGGGGGTGTTCGTTGAACTTGGGCGAGGTCACTGAGGTACATTTTTTAATATCACCACCAAACCCAAAGAGATCAACGCCGCCGGACGAATAATTGGAAGATTATGGAATTTACTCTACTTATAATTTGTAAGTAAGCGCTTATTCCTATGGTTAATTTGAACAGCCACTTTGCCTAATGAACTAACTTAGGCGGTTATTGTACATGTTGGCCTTCCGAGGACCCCTCTATAGTTCAATAACATCACCAACCCTCCCCCCTCCACCCAAGGAACCAACGGTTGGCGCACGAAAAATTGGAGGATTTTGGAATATTCGCCCTGCTTAAAAGTTGCAAGTAAGCGATTATTGGACACGTTGGCCTTACAATACAGTTCTCTGCGAGTTATCTTTAGGGCTTAACGCGATAGGGTCGCCCGCCTAACGCAGACCACCGAGGTCATAGGCAACAGCAAAGTCCTCTCAACTTTCAAACGCCAGGAGTTAAATGTGTGAGTTTTTTATGGCCAGGCCTAAACCCAACAATTTAGGCAAGAGGAGACGGACGGTTTGAATATGCACTAGGAGGAAAGCGGCGAACAAAGGCCGGTCATGCGGCTTATCTTAGTCTATCTGAAGACGATTGGGGTCAAGTGCCAACTTAGCATAACAGGACAGCCCAAAAGCTAGGAGCTTGGCCTGAAATTAGGGTTGTATGGGGAAATGCTGGGGGTGTCAAACTGATAGAAGAGGCATCTATGAAATTAATCAGCAGGTGAGCCAGATAGGCGGGCTCCCATAATGGAAGTAATCAAAGCCGCTCGATCTCCGTCTCCACTGCACCAGGACGTGTAACGCTCGGGACGTGCCTAAATATAAATAAGTCGGCGCGACCAAATATGGAGGATAGCGGGAGGGTCAGTAAAATTAATCGGCTTTCCAATCTGTGCAGTTCAGTTCAGTTTTATGAAGGGGAAGGTAGGCAAATGCTCTTGACAACCCCTATTAGTAACGTAGTGTATAAGAAATGGACTGGTACAGCAGACAATTTCGAAAGAGGTTGCTTACATAATTGCAGCTGTCGGTTAGTCGGAAAGAAGACATACATGACTACTCATTCGTTCAAAGTAGTGTAGTCATATGTGTAATTATTACGCCGGGGGAGTACCTCGGCTTTTGGCGATGCCGAATCAAAGGCGATTGAGAGCCATGCAGTGACAATAACGTTCGGCGGGGATAGACACCGGTCTGCCAGATTGGAGATAAAACCGAATTTATACAAGGATCAAACAAGGCAAAACACCATTCCGGGTTGTCGGAAAACGGTCACCCATCGAGTGGCTAGCATACCACCACCATGCAAGACTTAAGTTGGGCGCTCCTGAACCCACCCGTAATGTTCGGCCGTCTATTCCAGGTCTCCACAAGGAAGCTGTTGCCTCATCTCTCACGGGTCTCCCCGTTGATGGCTCTGCCACCAAGACAGGCTTCCAGCGTCTTCACAAGAGAGTTGTTGTCGAGGAAAAACGAGGTTACCACCCCCCCCCCCGATCCTTTTGGGCGGCTATCCACCTCCGACTGCGGCCTCAGAATAAAAACTCCCGAGCGTCACTCGCTGTTCTCTGACTCAACCACACAGTGGCTACTTAATAGTCCCTCGCCAGTACCAACACCGGCTCGACCCGTTCAGACCCAACCGCCGTCCTGAATGGGGCGTTTCTCCGCATGACTGTCAGCATCTGTTCACCTGCAGTTCCTGTTAAGGCACCCAACTAACCCACGCGGATCTTTGGCTCAAGCCGGTCGATGTCTCGGCTTTTCTCCGTCTTACGACTACTACCAGTTTGGATTCCGGCGGGGACTCCTGATCCAACAATGGGCTACGACACACACACACACTTAACCTGGCTGTATATTTTGTGCCAGCATTGTACAACCTCACCGGCGTAATCCGCTCGGTACATACCCAGATTACCATGAAAAGTGGCCAGGCGTGGTAAAAAAACTCCCAAGGTATTGAGTTGAGCCTGGTGTCGCAAAAGCTTCGAGAAGATTAGCCGCCGAAGCAGGGTTCGAGAAGAAACGACCATGAAAAATTTGAATGGATGTTAGGAAGGAGGTCTTCAAGTGTACAGTCCGCCTGATTGGCTGACATAACAACGGCCCAGGTATAGCGCAAGGAGCTGTTGTCCAGTGACAACAGCAGTGCAAAGTGGACATGCGGTAAAAAGGTCGCCAGTCGCTGTCTTGATGATTGTAGCGCCCTGCTAGTCAAAAGGGACCAACTTATAGAACCTCTATTGTCTTAGAAGACCATCTGCACGAATATACCAAAACAGATACGAATCATACCTAAACAGATCAAGAACACGCATCTGCATCCAGTGCAGCCTGGTCAATAATCAACTGGAGCATCTGTGTAGTGAAATGCACGCTATGCCTTTGGATCGGATGATTATAAATAAGTGACGCAGCCAAGCCCCTTTATGAAAAACCAAAGAGAATCAAAGCCATGCAACTCACCTTGTTGGGAGATATGTACTTCGGGTTTTCCCAGATCACAGGACCACCAAAGCTGCCCAAAAAGATTTTCATGGGCAGAAGGGAGAAGCGTGGACCTGATGAATGTAATAGGAAGCAGTTGCACGTAAGCAAGCAAGTAACAATACAAATTGACTGTGCGTACGATCATCTGCATAGGACCAAAAGGCTGCTCAACGATGCCAGGGCAAGTTCCGGGTTAGACGGCGGCAACGCAGACTAGGGTGGTTGCTACTGACGTGTCAGCGGCGTCAGCTAGCCATTCCAATTTCAGGTTTGAAAATATCTGGAATTTGGATAAGGATTATCTGGTCACTGACACGACACGATTCGTCACACCATGCAAATGACCTTTGAACCCTCGACTTTCGTCGCTCAACTCATATCCACTGCTGAGACTTCGCTTAGCCAATGAGGGCAGGCAAACAGGCCATCGTTGGCCGTTAAGCCATTAGCGCACCAGAGGGAAATTATCCTCCTCGATGAAAGGGGGAGCTGCTAATTAGCACAGGTATACAGTAGCCATGTCTAGCGATTTCATCTTAGAAAAACCGCAAGTCCTAGTGTACGAAGCAGCCTTATTTGATGCAGTCTCTGGAAATGGGTTCGAGGTGGAATCCGAGACGTTGGGTGAATAAAGTTCTTGTCTCCCCAGCGGTTGCATCTACAGCGGCAAACAGAATCCGACGAGAACTTCACAATTTCCTGTATACTCTAACCTCTCTATTTCTTACCACAATTTAGATTCTGCTCTAGATAATAATGATGATATATACCGGACTAGGAACATGAGAATGCTAGAACTAGGGAAAAATTGTACCTTATGCAACGTACCGATTTCTGAAAGCGCAGCGCTCTCCTCAACAATCTGATACATCCGAAACCATATACGGCCGGCAAAGTAGGATATAGACATCACCTTGTCAAGGTACGGCTGCATGCGGGGATGGTGATTGGGTGTACCAAATGTTTGAACAATCATCTCTTTATAGAGCTGCAAGTGCGGCATTTCGGCGTTCTCGAAGCTGGGATCGAAGGAGAGAATAGGGCGGCTGTATTTGAGTGCATTGCCAGTCATCTTGAGTTCAGCAGTTGTACTCATATTCTCTACCAAAAACTTTGCTGACGGGCCATCCGGAATACAGCTCATCCATAGGTATAGATCGTGTTTCTTCCGACCTTCGAAGAAAATTACCTAGACGAAATGTAAGTAATCACATAAAAATTAGAAGAAACCAGCAAACAATATATGATCAGGCCTCTTTTTCGCTTTGTTCGGAGCATATTATAACTGATTCTGAGTATGCATAGACAATTAATCTATCGTAAATGACAGCCAGTAGACAAGTTCGAAAAAGCAGTTCAGAAGAAGATAAGATCGCTAAAACAACAAGGGTACTATAAATTGACGTTGTAACTTACCATACTAACAGCCTAGGTACTTGCTAAAAGGCCCTAGCAAGTACCTAGGCTGTTAGTATGGTAAGTTGCAACGTCAATTTATACTACTAACGACTGTATGATGGCAGCATGTGTATATTTAACAGGGGCTGACGGGTTTCAACACGAATATACACTTACAATTTCGGTCTACGCCTATAGACCTTAAATATACTGATATATACCGCGATCAGAAATTAATTTCTCCGGAGATTAAAAATCTGAACAATAGTACTTTTCTGATTTTTAGATGCTCAAGGAAGCCAACGACAGAGACAGTCACTGATTAGGGTTCTGCAAGGGGCAGCTGAGAAGATTCTCGGATTCACTCAGCAACGCCGCAGTGACTGGATCAGCGGACGAACACTGCAGCTATCGGCCTGGACGACTCGAGCCAGGTCCCGAAACGATGCCTCCTTCCGCCAACTTGGAAAGCTGACAGCAAAGTTGGGTAGATATGACCGGCAGAAGTATTGGTCCGAAACGGCGACTTCTATGGAGCAGGCTTCTAATGTTGGTGACACCCGAAAATTGTACGAAATCATCCGCTAGGTTGGTGGTAAGCCCCTGAAACTGTGATTCTGTTTACGACGTGAATGGAGGTTTTATTGCCGACAACTCGGCCAAGGTCGATCGCTGGCATGAACACTTCGAGCACCTACTCAACTTTGACGAACAATCCACCACACCCTCCCTCTCCTCCACAGCATAGTTTCAATCCTCTCCTGCCTACGCAGTGTCGTGTGACATCCCTTCCGAAGACGAAGTTACCGATACAATGCAGAGGCTACGCAACAACAAGGCGTGTGGAGAGGACGGTATTCCTGCAGAAATCTACAAGTCCTGTGTCGACACCCTGGCTCCTCGGCTCCATGAGGTGATGGTACAGACGTGGCGAGAAGAGACCGTTCTCGAGGACTGGGGCTCAGGTATCCTTGTACCTGTCCACAAGAAGGGAGATAAGACTAGATGCGAGAACTACCGTGGCATAAGTCTTATAGATGTTGCTGCAAAGATCTTCGCTTTTGTTCTTCTCAAGCGCTTCCAGTCTGTACGTGACTCCAGGACACGACCCAACCAAGCCGGATTCCGAGCTGGGCGTGGATGTGCGGATCAAATATTCACACTGAGGCGCACTCTAGAATTCCGCCATAGCTACCAGCAACAGACGGCCGTTTGCTTAGTCGACTTTGCCGCCGCATTCGATTCCATCCATCGTGAGTCCCTGTGGCGAATAATGGAACTGGATGGAGTGCCGACCAAACTCATTGCCATGATTAAGGCCTACTATCGGTCTACCACCACACGAGTCCTGGTCCACAACAATCGCTCTCAGTCGTTCTATATCCGGTCTGGTGTCCAACAGGGCTGCGTCCTTTCGCCCATTCTGTTTAACTACGTCATTGACTGGATTCTCGGCAAAGCCCTACATGGAGAGGACGGTGTTGAACTTGCACCCGGACGCCAACTAACTGATCTTGACTACGCCGATTATATTGCGCTGTTAGCCTCAAACTTTGATGGTCTACAGTCAGTAGTCACGGTTAAATGAGATCGCTATGTCGGTAGGCATGTCCATAAATTCCGCAAAGACGAAGTTCTCGAGCTGCATCCCTGACCAGAAGGCACCCTTGGGGATTAATGGCCATCAACTTATCGAAGTAGACAGCTTTAAATACCTCGGGGTTAGGCTGCTACCGAATGGGTAGAGCAAGGACGACATCCTCTCCTGTATCAATGCTACTCGCTGGGTTTTCTCAATCCTTCGAAAGCGCCTTTGGATCCGACGTGATATCTCCATCGCCACGAAGATCCGTGTATGCCGTGAATGCTGGGCTGTGCGCGCAGAAGATCCGCGAAGACTAGAGGTCTTTGAGCACCGGAGCCTGAAGACGATTCTGTATAGCGACTTCATCTCAAATGAGACAGTCCGCATCCGCTGCGATCGTATCACGAGGACATCTCAGGTCATTCAAGAAAGGCAATTGAGGTGGTTTGGACAAGTTCTCGGCCGTCTGCCCCACGAGCTTACCTATGCTGCCCTCGACCTGGCACCGCAGCCCACCTGATAACGTCGAAGAGAAGGGCAACTGAAGACTTGGCTAGACACCATCTGTCAAAACATGGAAGCAGCTCTTGGACCTTCTATATTTGGCCTCCGTCGCAGGAGAAGAGACTGGGTGGAGCTTTCGAGATCCGCTGCCGCCAATCGCCACACATGAAGAGGTACCGTTCGCGACATCATTGAGGCCGGCTATATCACGCATGATCACAGCCGTAACAAGTACAAGTAAGTACAAGTGGCTGCCTACACGAACGAGACGGGTCACTAGTTTAACTTGGCAGCCGTGAGGATAATCGCCTACGCTGGCAGCAAAACAGACCGATATTTTATTGAAGCCTGGGGTTTCGATGAGAACGAAGTCAATCCATTTATCGATCTGGCACCGGCATGCATAGCCCTGCGCAGGCATCCGCGGACTGACGTCACTCGAGGTTTATTGGCTGATGCTCTTATAACTATTGCTTGTTTTTCGTTGAACCTTTATCTCTGGTGATGGACTCTAATAAAAGTTTAAGAGTCTGGACGAATAAAACAATAAATCCGGTGATCGGTGTGCCTTTTTCTTTACCTACAAACACCTGGGGTTCGAACACTCGTCTCAATTCACTGAGGAAATTTATTGAAAAGCGTTAGCCTAAAGACTTCACGAAAAAAGCAACTTCTAGATGGTAAAATCACAAAAGTCTCAGACTCTAGGACTTGCACTTTACCCAACCATTAATATTTGATCCCATTTTATGAATC
Organism: Ligula intestinalis; assembly: GCA_036362985.1. Classification (NCBI taxonomy): domain Eukaryota; kingdom Metazoa; phylum Platyhelminthes; class Cestoda; order Diphyllobothriidea; family Diphyllobothriidae; genus Ligula; species Ligula intestinalis. The sequence goes on from JAYGXS010000009.1 coordinate 4,322,743, forward strand.
GCATTTGAGAATAAACGAATTTTGAATGCAAATGACAGGATGTGATCGCATCGAACGTCTACTTACTTTTCTGGTGTCTCCAAGACATACACTTATACCCTTGCTGGCGTGACTGACCAAGCTGCATGAAGCATTTAACGGTGTCATTCAGAGTATCTCGTTTGCCGAAACAGGGCTAATAATTTAATATAGGCAAGGAGTAAGTAACATGATGACGGCCGGTAAACAAAAACCAAAGTCATGGGACAGTGACCACACCGGTCTAACTACGACGTGATATTACATTGGTACTGTGTTTTACGAAGTTGATCACAAAAAATATTACCTTAGTGGCATTTCGCATATCTGCCAACTCATTAATCAAAGGCAAATCCTTCTTGGTGTCCAGTTTGGTATCAGTTTTCGACTGCGCCATCATCGAAACAAGATCTTTCATAAGATGCCTTCCAAGAGCTGAAACGCCTCTCGAACAAATGAAGAGAGCTCTCTCGCGATTGATCCACAGTGATTTCTTTTTAGGTTTCTCGTTGGACTTTCGTGTGGCAGCCAAAAGCTTAGCTTAAGTGTTTCGATTAGGGAAAATAATAAAAACATACGCCGCTTGGATAGTGAAACTTTGTTAGTCTTTGAGACTGTGGTACCCTTCACTTAAGCAAAATAAAAGTAATGAAATATTTTTACCGCTGCGTTTTCCCATAGCTGTCTGTGAAATAGAGGTGCTTCAGACAACCAAGTTTCGTGGTCACGTTACACACTGACTTCTATCTAACCGCTCACGAAAAATTGTAATTTAAAGGTACTCAATTTAACGCAAATTTATACATGTTGTGCGCCCTCATTATTTAGATGCCTTCATTGTAGTGATGTTCGTTGACAATTTGACTTTCTGCTTTCTCTCTGAATATGTTGCATACGTGACTACGTTGTGTTTGTATTCTATTTATTAACCTTTTGTTATGTAGGCTTAACTAGTCCTCGCTCAATAAACAATCGTTAAAAATCAAAACGAACGTATTGTACTGGGATTGGAGATTCATAAAAATTTGCTTTCCCGCCAGTTATAGATAAATTAGGTATAACTTATATCGCAAAGGGAGTTGTTGAGGCTACGAAGGTTTAACCCTTACTACTGTGATCTTCAA
>JAYGXS010000009.1:4335555-4356628 GCA_036362985.1 Ligula intestinalis
CCTTTAGGAGGAATTTCAGATATTCTTTTAATAATTTCCTGTCCTTTGCATATGGAACGCGAAGGGGTTAGCTAGTGACCTCAGAGCATGCAAGTGAAAGCAAAATCAGAAATTTTAATGGTCAGGCTGTCTTAAATCATACCAATAGCAGTTTAATTGAGGGACATATGGGTACGCAGGTAGGTAGATTACCTTTGAGTCCTCTATTTGTAGATTATTGGTAAGGCACCTATTAGGCACCGTCAAAACCCTTGAAAAACAGGAAAAAAGTAAACCAAACCCTTTCTTTTGCACTTCGATATTGGCTTTGTTTTTTTATGCTTAGTCAATAGTGTGCAAGCTAGGGAGTTTGTTCTAAGTGAAAAACATTTTTTACAATAATATCAAAATTGGAAAATAATAGCCATGCAGCATATGTGTTAGAGGTTTCAAAGTAAGAATATTTTAGGCCTGGAAACAACCTGTCATTTACGGATTTTTGATTGATCCTTCTGCATAGGTAGATTCAGCCGCAGTCAGTTTAAAAAGTAACCCCTTCCAGTTGGCCTACAGAAAGGCATAAATCCAGGGTGAAATTCGGCATGCTCTCTGCCTATCAGTATTGTACACTGTAAAATTTCGGCAACTATTTTCGAGGGCAGTCCGGATGGCCAAGAACTATTTGTGAAGCATCGTCGTCACTCAGCATGGAATATCGAAGACGCCAACCCGAACATGTGTGTCGTGGTAGCAGTAAAATGGTATCACAGTTTGTTGGCGAGACCAATTGTCCTGAGCCATTAGGTGGTATATAGTTATTTTAAAAAAGTCAGCAGACAGTGAAAAAACTCCTAAGGATTTTTAAGAGAAAAACTGTCGCTCTTGTGCGAGGGAGGTGTGGGGTTTAGGATAAAATACGTCCGCTCCTGGGCGATGGGTCCAACAGGGGGGAGCACTGTAAACGTCACCGGGATCATCACCGGGTGCGGAAGCTGCAGCCTGATACATCCTGGCTAATTGCAGAGTCCGTTGAGAAGGTTGGCAAAAGAGAAGCATCCACCCAGATTGTCGACAGTCCGCTGTGTCGAACCAAGGGTGGGTGTTTAGCCGCCGGGTTCGGATGATGCGATCGCTGACGGGCTCATCATGGTACGCAGATAGCTAAATAGGGAAGACCGTGGAGACCTTCGCATGAGATTAATTGTTGGTGAGCTAAGTCATGTGTAATAGCCTAACATACAAATATTACTTAAATATTTAAAATAGTAGAAATAGTTGTAGTAGCATTTCGATTCGCCGTTGGTAGACAGGCAGATTGTAGCGGAACCTACTTAAAACGTTATGATATAAATGAATACTACTCAAACATAGAAAGTAGTATTGGTTTTGTAAATTTTTGGTAGTGGTCAGTTCATACTGCTATATTAATCCAATTTTTGCTTAAAAATCTCTAGGGATTCCGACATAATGAGATCTAGAGGATGAGCATTCCAAGCTTCGACAACTCTTTTGCAAAGAAACAGTTTTCGGGTGTCCAGCATGGCCCCGGTCACACGTAATTTGAGAGTATGGCCTCTCAGATTTGTTGTTGTTGCTAACCAGAAGAAATCTCCTGATACAAGACAATGGTCCAGAACACGTAATATGCAGAATGTTAGTATCAGGTCCTCCCGAATTAACCTGCAGCGTAATGGAAAGAGGTTGAGATTCAACAGCCCTGTTACACAAGACTGTGAACCCTGCCCAATAACAACTTTGGTTGCACACCTTTGAACCCTTTCGAAGATATTGACTTCTTTCGCGGCCTAGGGGCTCCAAGCTTGGACTGCAGATTCCATTGGCGGCCGTGCGAAGGTTCCAAAGACTTTTGTGAAGCAGTCGTCGCTGGAGGCAGAACAAACTCGCATGACGAGCTATAGAACAGACATAATAGACTTAGCCACCCTTGCGCAATGCAGGGAGGGCTTGAGCGAGGACATGATCCAGACTCCTGAGTCCTTCTGGCCTCCTACCTCTTTCAATGGTACGCCATTTAGCCGGTTCGAAGTGCTGACGTTTCCGACTCGTACGATGTTGCACGTAGTCTCATTGAACGGTAAGAGCTAGTCCTTTGACCATTTTTCGAGCCAATTTACATTTGCCTGCAAGTCCTCTGATAAAGAGAACTTGCGTTTCACTCATGACCAAAGAGAATAAGACTAAGGTTCACTATGCAGGTTACATAAGCCAAAATACTTGGACTTTTAACCATTTAAGTGGCCCCCTCTAATAACTCTGGCAATTCAATTTTTCTCTAGGATTTTCGATGGTCTGCAAAGTTGTGTGATGTACTTGACATCCTTTTCCCAAAATGTTTCGAGAATCTTCATGCCCATTTATAAAGGCTCTATTGAATGCGTTAAAGACAAAAGGTACATTATTTGCCTCTCCCGAGCAATAAATGGACAATTTTTCGAACTTTGTTCTCAGTATACAGCGATATTTTTGGGGTCTTCTACGTTCCACAACTCCGTGTGCTTGATAAATACTTTCGTATTTAAGTAGATCTGGTTAGTCTTTCATACGAAGTATGGTGCACTTGCCAAAAATGAACAACAGAAGACAACGATTTGCACATAGGATCACGTGCTGTTTTCTGGGGTTAACTGTTGTCCGATTCCTGAGACGTTTACTGATTATGCCTCATTTAGTTGATCCAATTGGGAAAAACTCGCGGCTTTCGGCGGGATTCGAACACGCATAAGAGGGAGGGCCTCCTGCACAAGTCAACGTTCTACCTATTTGAGGTGCTAATGCCACGCTTCATACCGAAAGTTTAATCAAACTTGGATTGATATTACCCACGCAACTTTGCTACTAGTATGGAATCGACCATTTTCAGGGTAAAAAACATTTTTGCCGTAAGTTTATGTGGTACAATTTATTGAAATGTTAGCCCTATTATTTTTATCACCTTTCTGAACTATACTCAAGATTAGGTTTGAGGATAGTTCTAATGTCCGTTTTTGGTTCAGAGAAAACAAAATAAAGAGGATATGGATCTCCAGAAAAATCAACTTTCAGACGAGGAGAAGAAGAAGAAGAAGAAGAAGAAGAGGAAGAAGAAGAAGAAGAAGAAGAAGAAGAAGTGATCACTGGAATTTTTTTTATTTTCCTGACGTTACTGATTCTGTCGAGAATTCCCAACCATAGTTTATCACAGGATAGTCTGAGACATGCGCAGATAGGGATGATACATGCACACATTGCGCAGTATTTATAGTTCATAGCGGTCATCCACATCAGCTGATGTAGCCACAGCTTGGGGCCTAATTTGATGTGGTGATGGCCTGACGCTTCGTGTTCAAATAATTAATTGCCACGACTTACTTGCCCATGTTGGATGTGGCCTTGATAATAACATGAAAATTATTCTTGCCGTAGCATGGGTTGTTGCTGGACCCAGCCCTTCCCAAGTGATGAATTCCCTTGCTCAGGCAGTACGCAGTATGGGAATGCAAAATCGTTACTCCTGTTAATGGACTAAAAGCCTGATAACCATGACTTAAGCAGCTCGTGGCTCACGTGGTTGTCACCTCTTGCAAGGATAATTGCCTCGTTAAACTTTAAAATATGGCCAGGTCCCGTCGAGTGAGCTGCAACATCGTAGTTATCCTCTTTCTTCCTCACCGCCGTTTCATACTCGGCTATTCACGTCCAAATTAATCTTTCGGTTTTTCCGTCGGAATTGCTTTGTCCCGTAAGCGACTCCAGCCGCTTCCTGCAGCGCAAACTTTGCATGCATCACCCCCACCAGCGCATGTCTCAGGCTATCCTGTGATTACCTATGATTAAGGATTCTCGAAAAAATTAGAAACTTAAGGAAAATAAAAAACGTGTTTCGGCGATTAAACCTTCTTCTTTTTCTTCTTCTTCTTCTTCTTCTTCTTCTTCTTCTTCTGCCCTTCTTCTTCTTCTCACCTGATTCCTAGAACTCGCGTCATCACTTCTGTAAGTCTGCGTTCTGTGTTATAATTAACTTATTATGGCCCGCTTTTCTCAAGTGGCTTGATTTTATGGGATTCGTGTTTTCTCTTAATAAAAATGGAGCACTGTTTGAAAGATGCAGATTTTCTTGAAGATTGCAAGTTTTCGATCCAGGAAACTCAAGATGCCTTTCAAACCCTGTCCTGTCTTACAAAAAAATTGATTGTTACAAAGGTACCCCGCGAAGTCTATACTGATGCTGCTTCAAAGGTAATCTCTCCCCATTCTCTTCCTATCTTTTAAGGCTCTTTTCGAAAGCGTCTTTCGCCACTTTGACGACGCTTGCAGCTTTGTCTACCTCCCTAGTTTCAGTCGAGTCTTGGTAAGTGTTATTTTTATGATTTTACTCCATGCTTTCATCTGATTATCATGCACGGTAATATTTAGTCTGGTTACAATAGAAATGGTAGATGCAACTCCACACACCTATCAACCACTGCCCTTATTAATATTCAATGAATACCAAATGTCATAGAAAACCGCGCTTTTTGACGTATGTTTCCTATGAGAATATACATGCTGGGTGATATTTGAGGCTGCTAGTCATGTACATGCATTATTTAGCCTGTTTCATGGCTAAGTACACAAAACCCTTTGCGCTATAGCCTGTCTGATTTTTTAATGACGCCAAACTTTGTCGTTTGCTGTCGATATATATGGCTAGGAAACAAATCAGGTATGCATTTAGGTGCATTCACGAACAAATTACTTTTTGTGGTTTGTTCCACCAGGCACCAAACTAATGCTTATGGAACTGTGGCGTTATTTCCAGCGTCGAATTTTTCACTTCATTAGATGGGTTGATCGGGCCACTTCAAGTATACGCCCGTCTACGATATTCCTTAGTAAATTATGGTTGGTGTATTGAATCACTGTGCAACATGCAGTCTAGGGAAATATAGCTGATAAACTGTATAGTTGAGCGTTTTTCATGACTTTTGAAAGTTCACAACTGCAAAACAACAACTAGATGGAGGCGGAATGGACATTTACTCAATATAACCCAGTGTTTTCCCCTATTGCATTCGCTTTAGCCGGTGAACCCTTCTTCGTCCGCGCATCCCCCAGCGCCTTAAGTGATATCAAAAGAAAATAAAAACAATACCTTCCACATATTTCGGGACCTTAAAACATTGCTCTCTTATAAGGACATAGAACTCCACACCGCCCACCATAACCTCAAGGGGTTGGATAGGGGTTAAGAAAATTATTCTGAACACAATATCAATTGCGTCAATGCGTGTAAGCACAACTAATGCACTTGCTTACCTGAACGACTCGAGCGTCCTCTCTTCAGTGTTTGTGGCTGCCCCCCCCCCCCCCCAAGAGAACATTGGGTTACATCCGCTCGAAGGAGATTATCTACCGGATCCAACCTTAGTTGGTGGCTATGGAGAGTATTCATACCACGCGGATATTTCGCACACCTGTCCTTATCCGACATAATTACTTTCTGGTCGAGGCTGAGTGCGTTCACGCAGTATCTGGAAAGAGAGAAGAAAATCCTCCAGTCGGTCTTTAGAGACATCCCTCATGTCGAGATAGAACGTATTTATAACATCTGACTTTTATAAAGAGCTTTGACCTGCAGAATATAATGGTCTTGCCCCTTTCTCCTCCGTAGGTGACAATGTCTTCAACGGAGGCAGCATTCATGGCACGTTTCGAGACTCAGGGTTGGCGGCTTCCAAAAAACACCCCTTATGCTGATGGCACTGACGATGGCCATAATGAGGCAACGGCAGACCAGGGTATCCGATGCTATTTTGCAGAAATAGACGATCAGGATGTGCAACCAACGCGTCCACGGCCAAAGTTGGTGCTTGGTGAGGCCGGTGCCAGCGCGAAACAGACTTCCTTCGAAGATGAGGAGCTAACCGATGAGAACACAGAGGAGGAAATCGACGAAGGCTACCTCGCTCCGCCTAAACCCTCCCGTCTATTCCTTCTTTCTCCGCCTGCCTCCCCTCCTGTTGGTTGGGAACCTCGTGTAGAAGCCGAACCTTGCATCAATTATGATCTCCTAAGTGCTATCGCCAGTTTGGAACCAGGTCGGGTGCCATTTTTTGTTGTTGTTTCTACCACCACCACCACGACTTTTGTAACTTTTTATGCAGTTGATGGGTAGTCAATCGTAGTGGGCTAAAGTAGACACCATATCTTTTTGTTTACTTTCACGCTCTGAAGGTTGGCCGTTGCGCCAGTAGTTCGCTAAGGTGTGCTATGCTTCTGGAGGGATTTAGTGTGATGTAGTGGGAAGTACTGCCTTCCATTTTTGGGTAAGTCTAGCAAAATATACCATCTATTTGGAGTCACTGACAAGCCTTCAATGTTCCTCTATTCCGGCCGTTCTGTTGAATGGTGACTGGAACTTCGTAATTAGTTCTTATCCGGTTTTATGACCTCTAGAGAACGTTTGAGGTTTTGTAGTCGTGGCTAACTATTTTGTGCACATCTCTAGCCTCAAATATTTAAAAGTTGTTGATCTGTACAGCTCGATACAAAATGTAAGCAGCATAGAAGCCATACGAAATCTGCATATATTGCACAACTGTTTCCTTCTTTTTAATTTATTTCTCGAAATTGACAAAAGTAGAATCTATTCACGCCTTTTCAGTTTCAGTTTATTTGGTGAGGATAATAGGCAATGCCTTTGAAAACCCTATTCATACAGTGTACAAAACCTATAAAAATTTACAACTACTAACATAGTATTCGCCAACAGTGAGTAGCATTGTTTTGCTATTGCACAACTGTTTCCTACTCTTTGATTTATTTCTCGAAATTGACAAAATTACAATCTATTCACACCTATGGATGACCACAGCTAGTATCAAACTCGAACGCTCTAATCTCATGTAAAATCATTGGACTAACGTCCACGGAATATCCATGTTGTACTTAGACCTGCAACTTGATTAATTGAACTTACGGTTAGTTCACACAAGTGTGCAGTATCCAAAGGCAATTTTTTCTGTCAGTGCATGCCTTAAGAGTACGATGTCAGTACTTTGTCAGTATGTAGAAATAAGCATGGCTTCTACGAAACTGCTCGTCAGGTACACTGTTCTTTTGGCGGCATTCTGCATGACATTTACTCAGCCAGCCAATAAAAAGCGATCAGCCACCCATCTTACTTGATACAGTCCACCTGTTGCATTTATGATCAAAAAAGTTACAGCTCGCTGAAGGTGCATTTCGAGGTGTATCGGAGGTCAGGTTTGTCTGAATGTTCGGACTGTGACCAGGAGAAGGCATTCCTGTGGATTAACGGCCATCAACTTCAAGAAGTAGACAGCTTTAAATACCTCGAAGTGAGGCCACTACCGAATGGGCAGAGCAAGGATGTCATCGACCCCCGTGTCGATGCTGCTCGCTGGGTTTTCTAAATTCTTCGAAAGCGCTTATGGATCCGACGTGAAATCTCCATCGACACGAAGATTAGTGTATATCGTGCATCCATCCGATCAGTGCTCTATGGGCGTGAATGCTGTGCGTGCTGAAAATGAGCAAACACTGGAGGTCTTTTACCACCGTTGCCTGAGGACCATCCTGCGAGTTAAGTATGGCGACTTCATATCGAATGAGACATTTCGCACCCGCTGCGATCGTATCGCGAGAATATCTCTGGCCATTCAAGAAACGCGACTGAGGTGGTTTGGACATGTTCTTCGTCGTCCGCCCCATGAGGTTAACTATGCTGCCCTCGACCTGGCGCCGCAGCCCACCTGGAAACGTCGAAGAGGAGGACAACTGAAGACTTGGCTAGACACTGTCCGTCAACACTTTCTATCTTCGGTCTCCATCGTTGGAGACTTGCTAGAGCTTTTCAGAATTGTCAATTGTCACACATGGAGAGGTACCGTCCGTGAAATCATTGAGGCCGCTTAGATCAGGCATGATCGCAGCCGTATAAAGTACAAGTTTAGCAAGTACTGTGACGAACGTTGCTCAACGCATTTATACGCAGATTTTGTGATTGATTCTTATCCCTTCCCCCCTGTTGAATTGTAGCCCGTGTAGTATTTGAGGTGGCGAAACAAGATGAGATCGTTCCTGGATCTTGAACATCCTTCAAGTAAGAAAGTGCGACGAAATACGAGGAGTGTTGGTAATCAGGTCTCGCCAGTATTACCGTAATGGCTTTTGTCGCAGTTATTCTTAAGTGGTTTTTACTTAAAAGATAAGGTCCAACCAAACCGTGTCGGGAGCTTGAAGTGCATGCACGGATCATATAGTTTCGCAGTGGGGCATTCTGAAATTTAAAAATGACTACTTACGACCTTCGACCGCCGGCCTTGTTGGCTTCACTATAGCCCCCGATTCTGTTCATATGAAGTTGATATGGCAGCTAGCGCAGCTGCCTCTAACGAGTTTCCCAATGACTGTTTGATAAGCCTTGGCATAAGTCTCTAGAAGTCGGCCACTATTAAAATAGCCAAAGTTTTGCGGTATACGGAACCATAAGGAATACATAGGATAGTCTTACAAGACGATGATAGACCACAATTACTTATTATGTATCTTCAGTTCACTTTTATTTAGGTGTTTTAATGCCCAATAAATGTGGCTGGAGGTTTGTATATGCATTTACTCCGGATGTAGGGTTTTTCTTTTGTACACAATCTGAAGGCCTGACGGCCAGCATACGGCCTCGGAAATAATGAAACGGAAGATTTTTTTGGATTTGGTAGTCAGTTTGTTTGTTTGAATTTATATGGTCAGTACAAATCACTGGACTAAATGCATACTACTTAAGTGGTCATTTATTTTCCAGAATATACTTTTTGCAAGCGGTCAGATAGAAGCCCTTTGAAAAACCGGCATCCCGGCGTGACTGAAATGACTTGAGGTTAGGCTGCACGATAATCAGTATTACATCCATGCTTGATGTCGATTTGCGAGTGATTATCAACCTCTTGCAGAGTTTGGCATTTTGCATGAAATACCGACCGTACTTGCGCCTTCAAACTGGGATCCAACTCTGTGGTCGTTATCAGGGCCAAAAACAAGGCTGGAAGCATTCAAGCGCCGCAGACGAACGACTCAAACATCGGACCCCTGTTTGTATGGCCAATGCACATCAAAGGCCTAAATAGACCCTGCTGAACATCGCCAGGCCCAATGCAATGTCAACATGATCAACACGCCTCCCCTCTCCCAAATTACTACAACCTTGGTCACCGAGGCTGACATCGTTAGCAAGAACACTCGCATAGGACCACGCATCTGTAAAACGGGAAATATGGTAATGTTTGATGTATCAGTAGAGCAAATGAGCGAGCTGAAGCATTGAAAGGTGCTGAAACAGAAGTACGATATGAAATACGCAAATTATGAGGCGTGTAAAGAGGCGGAAAACAGAAAGTCCGACGTTCTTAGTATGCAAACGGGCGAATAACAAGAAATGTTGTGTTCTTAGTTAAGGTAGGTTGGATTGGGTAACACGGTCCGCGACAGGCAAGCCTGACCCTAACACCAACCGCCACCTCCCGAAAAAATAACCCTAATATAACACATCTACTTAATTAAAACAAGTAGACTTAATATGGTAATTAAACCGAAGGGCCTACATATTAGATCACCACGAAGTTTTCCTTTTATTTCGCCTAATTGATTCCTGTTCCACCACTTTTGTAGGCAAAGCTCATGAGCTACATCCTCCGTGCACTGAACGACAGCATCCCAGCATTGTTGTGACACCCTGCGAGTCTGTGGCCTCAAAAGGCGGCCTAAGGATTGCTCCTACCCCGTGTCCTAAGCGGACCGAGTAGGTATCAGCTGCCTGCACAAACGTTCTACACAGCCCCCCCTCCCCCTCTTACCAGACACCGTAATCGGCCCAAATGGATCTCGGCAGGAACAGCAGCCACACACTCAACTCATGTTCTGGTTGTTTTTTGCTCTCCTTCTTCTTCCTAATTTTTTTCTGCAACAAAAACTCGACGCAGCCTTCAAGGCGGCACCAAAAGAGGAATTTCTGTGCAATCAGTCCTTCCGCTTTCACTACTTTTATCCTGTTATTTTTAACCCCCTTCCGCTGTCCCGCTTTCCCTTTGTGGCATTTTCTTCATTTGTTTTTCTAAATATCACAGTCTGACAGTAGCCACACTTACTCCCCTCCCCTTCTCCCTCCACTTGCCGGAAAATACGACAGAGGGTTTTTGTTTACTTTTATTTGCCAATTGTAAGGTCGCTCTCTTACGTTGACAATATCAGCCACCTTATTTAAATTGCGTTCATCTTACTCAGACGATTATCGAGTTCTTGTGGGCAAAACAGAGGGGGGGGAGGGAGCAACTGACGAAGCGAAGTATCGGATGCTATTGTTAGAAGTTAGACTGATTGACTGACCGCATAACCTTACAGGCTGTCCTGATGAATCGTTCCTGTGGCCTATAGCCAACGATGATTCCCTGTTCAGTGCGAGCGGACTTAAGGTCATGTGTCGTCTGCGTTGCTGACTGTCCCCACTCAATGACCTTAGACAGCTTGACGGATAGTCCGTTCTGTATACAATAAATCCCTCTCACAAGTGCAAAAAGCATCAATTTGTAGCGTTCTAAGTAGTGAGTATACTAGGATCACTACAATCATCAGGCCGAAATCTCAGGTTGGAAGTTAACAGGTAGAAGGCGCCAGAAGGAGTGATTTACTGGTACATAGGCGTACACCGATCGGATAAAGGGCACACCCGCCCTGGTTTGTGATGTCCAATGTCTTCGGGCTCCCCCGAAACTTGCCACATGGCTAATTGTAATGTTTCTAAGTTGCAGTAAAATTTTTGTTATTTTTAGGACATCTTACCGTAAGACAGAGAAGTCAGAATGTTCATTTCTGCCTCATTAGGCGTCGTCAGCTGGATATACTCTGCTCAAGTGTAGCAGCGGAAATTGCCGCCACTCTCGAGTTTCGAACCTGCGTCTTTCCGGTCAGAGGCAACGCTCTAGCCATCGGGCCCGATGTCTTGACGGTTGTTGATCGGGACTATTCATTAGTAGATAGGCCTACATCGATCAGATACAGGGCACACCAGATGAGTGGTTTATTATATACAGAACTCCCAATCGCCGTCTCAGGTGGCAGTGGCCACTGGCGAAGCCAGGGTTATTGTTGACTGCATCCAGCCAGACTTAAGGCAGCAGCTGCTTAAGTAGGTTTGCGGAGCAAGTTCAAATTTTCTGTTGCTGGTGTGTTGCAATTGCTCAAGGGGATGTCGCCTGCGAAGGCCCCTGCTGCGTTGGCCAAAGAAGTGGCGTGGTAAGTGGCCTTAGTTGAGATTTGCCATGCTCAAGCGTTAACGCATTTCACCTGACACAGACGTGCGTCGCTTGATTTCGGCATTATTCGTTTCCAATTGGTGCCTTTCTGGCATTTCGAAAATGCCCCTAGAATCGAATGCAATTACAGTGTGAGTTTTAATAATTCCATGTGGGAGTTAAAGGCTATCGGAGCCTACACAATATACGTAGCGTATAGAGTAGCGTTCTGGAAAGAAGTTAATGCACGCAGAGTTCGTTTAGACATTTTATCTTGCGTCGATGAATGTCTCGGTGATGTACTAAATTCAGAAGAGTCATGAGGTGCACTATAAAAAAAATTGACAGTTTCTCCAACGAGGTGGACGCGCAGAACAGGCCGAGGATGACGACTTGAGGAACTAGTATAGGGCCCGCATTTTTGTAGTGTCTAGTCTCTCTGTCGGTAGTCTGATATATGAGTTGGCTTCTTTCTTAACAAAAACAAAACCATGGTTTAAACCCGACTTAAACCGCTTTGCTTTCAAACCTCATCAACTAGGCCCATGAGAGCATAAGGCGGTGCATCGCATTAGCAGTCCTCCGCAAGGAAGTGAGAAACAACGCAGTACTTCGGATGATGGATTTGTTCGTCCGAATTTTTCCAAGCAGAGCAAATGCTAAAATCGGCGCAGTAGATAGCTAGGTCAGTCATTTGATGGGAATGGATGCCCTGGATAAATCTGGGGCCAAGCGTTAGGTGCACATTTTCCTTAACACCCAGATAAACTGAGAGAGTTTGCTGGGGTAGGAAGGGAAGGTTGAACAGGTGGCCGATTCAACCCGTAGGGAGTTTTCCATTTACGCAAAGAAACGTGCGTTGAACCACCAAGCAGAGTACCCAACTGCCAACAGATGAAACTGCGTGATTCTATCCGAAAGTGAAAGTCTGGCTGCAATGTCCCTGCAGTGGCTCACCTGCAAGTTCAGGCTATCAATGTTGTCACCTTCAAGGATGTCTTCCGTTGTGGTCATAACTAATGAAATATCGGAGGGAAGGGTGATAGAGGCGTGCTTGATAAACGTCATGCACGGAGTAGAGCTCTTGAAAGAATTAACTGCACAGAGTTCTTTTACACATTCACTCTTGCATAGATGAGTGTGTTTGTGATGCACTACATTCAGACAGCCGTGTGTCTAAAGAGATGGTGGTGCAACATAAGTTAACTTTAGTAGATAATTTGATAATGAGACAGGCTTGCGTAACATCTACCGCACTCCCCCTCCCTCTCTCTCAATCACCAGTTTCCAACGGCTAACATTTACCAAGGCGCCTAGAAAGTTGGCTATGACGCCGACAGGGCTTAAAAACCGTCTATGCACGGCCCGTCGTTCTTGTGCAAGATGCAAGCTCCTCAGAGAATACAGAGTGGCTAGAATCTAACGCATTTTGAAATGCCACAGCGGTCGCGTTAAGTTGCTGAGCATATTTTCCGGGCTGCCAGTCAGTTTCTCCACACATGCACTGACAATGCTAACCAAAAGGAGGAGTGATCTAACTTGTTTAAAACTTCCCAAACAACCCCTTTTAGCTCCTTTGGATGGGGTCAAGCACGTCCAATTAGTAGGGGTCAAATATATGGCCCCACCTACTCCTAACTTATGTTAAATACCTACTTAAATCGTATACATTTAACTTAACTGCCCTCCTTTTCGATTTTTCCACGTCAAAACTTCCTCCAGTATTAGCATTAAGATTTGCGTTGGACCTAGAGTTGAGATTAAAAATTGAAGTTTGAGGTTTGGGCTATGACGAGCGTCGCGTTCATTCTTAGAGATTGCAGGAAGAACTTTTCACGTAGGCTTAGGTTTAAAAGTTGGGTTATCAACCTTGTAAACTTCAGTTGGTGTCATCACGAAAGAACGATCCAAGGATATATTCTTCACACTCTCTCACTCAATGGGATTGATCATCACGGTCTAGGATCAGTTCGCTTGGAACATCTAACCAATGTCCTCAGTTTCCATTTCGTCCGCCTGGCTACCTCCACCTCCTCCTCCCATAATTGAATTGCACGCTCACGTTTTAAGGCTGTATTGGTGCATTTAAACAGGCCCACGGCAGATGTGTATTTTCTAAGCTTCTATATTCCGAAACCAGCTTTCTGTCAGTTTTGTCTTCCCGGACTCTCCTTGCCCACAGCTCACGTATTGTATGAGTTGTTGCACGCTAGTTTCTGACTGGGGCCACATACCCCATCGCCACTGTCGGATTAATTATAAGTAATGCATGCACTGAGATGCTGGGGAGAGGAATATTTAGTCCACAGTTTCGACCACGCGTCCGACCCCAACTTCTTGCATGATAGTTGCTACATTTATTAATTAAAGTCAGCCTCAATGGAAGACCTGTTAACGAGATTTCTGGTGCTTCATCACTAGCTAACATGCCTCAGTGTGAAGGAGAAGCTTACTGTAGCCAGTTGTGATACTTTTTTTGATACACAATTTTGTATACTTATTCGATTCGTTACGCACTTCCTCGACTTGTATTTATCTCAATTTGTTTAAATTTCATGTTTATTAAATGTTACGTGCCAAACTTCATCAGGTGTGAGTTTCGATTTTGACCCCAAGCCTTTTTTCTTCACCGGCTGACATAGGCAGTCAAGTTTGCTATAGCGTGGCTACCTAGCTTGGCTTGGTTTATCTTAACTTGTTATTAGCGTGGAATTGCATTATCTATCGCTCCTAATCGCTGAAGGCTTATAACAATTACTGAAAATTTGCTGCTGATATTTATGTTATGGAATGAGTTATCGCAGAGTTGTTGGCACAGACATTGTTTGTAAAATGTCAACCTTTCAAAATGAAGTCATGCGTCTTCAGTTGAGAAAATTAATCATTAATTCCCATAGGGGTTGGCAAGAAACGAACTTAATTTTAGTAGCAGGCTGTGTTAAGTCGGGCGGGTAATCGAAATATGAGCTGTCCATATGCCAGACTGCATTTTATATGTGGCCACCCTCACTTTTAATCTGTCATTCTTTTTTCTCCCAAATGCGGGGCGAGGACGGCAGATAAGGCTTCCAACTGATTTCAAAATCCTGCAAATTAGATGTGGGACGGGAGTACTGCTGGCTTTTACAAGCAAAATAAAGGTGAACTGATTTAAGAGAGCTGTGACTCTAGTGGATTTAAACCACTGCTGATCCAGGCTGTACTTTCTGGCCAATCACCTACAAGGCTGACTCACACAAGACCGGTGGTGGAGACGCTGTGACGACTTCTCGTTATCTCACACCTTGGAGGTTAGCTTAACCTGCAGCGACATTTGGAGTGCCGATGTCATCGAACATGCAACTGCTTGACGCAGCTGAGCTCAACCAATACACATATCCCCCCCCCGAATTTAAATACATTTTCATGTTTTGTTTAATACGACCTCCAGATGGAGAGTTCAGTTACCAACATCCGCAAAACCAATTTGTAGGGTCCCTCTATCTCTCCCCCGCCCAACTGCTTAACGTATTTTGTGGTCAAGCATTTAATTCTTGGCTAGTGAGCTTAAAGTAATGCGTAATTAGGGTGGAAGTGATCAAAAAATATGAAATAAAATAAAAGTGTGCTTGTCCTAATATGCTAAAACTAAATAAAATTCGATCAATATGCACTTCTGTTGCACAGGTTACGAATGTCAATTCAGGAAAGTTCAACTTATGCAGGCTGGATTTAACAAAAGTGGAATTTCGTCCTTTTATTGAGAGAATTGAACAGAAAAATTCAAAGTCGGGCTACTGAAGATGTAAAAGTAGTTTTTTTATTATAAGCCAACGGGATTTTTGGGGCCTGTATAATCAGTCCTGCCCAAAATCCAATTGGAGTTGCGATAGAGGTCAGCAACCACTCTAAGTCCATCGAGCTCAGGCCATGGTTTTTCTTTTCAATCAAACAGACCAATTTTTTCATTAGTCTAAGAACCAGAATCTTCTTTCCGATATCAGATTTCTACTGCCAGCGCTATCTCCTCCCTCAACCAACCAAATATTGACACATTAACCCGATTTGCTGTCGAAGTCCAACTGGCGTTCTCTGGCTCTTTACTGCCTGCTAGCTGCAAGTGCCTACGCTTCGCATAACACTATCTTTGGTAAGTATCGCATTCACTAACTTTAACTATCCTTCCTTTTTTCAGATTTATTACCTGAACCCTGGCCTGAAAAGGGAGTACTGGTGGTGGTCCAACTCCCAGTGCAGTGTTGAGGATCTCACGGCTACTCGCACATGAGCACTAGCGGCTGTCGACCCGTACCGCCCTAAATGGCCAATCACCTTCGAGGCTGACTCACACAGTACCACGCTGGAGGCGATGGGACAACTCTGCGGACATGCATTCGAACGCCGGCCTTGTGGCTCCGGATGTGAGCTCGCGTCCAGGCCCAAACATAGGTAAGGAAATCCCGTGGGATTCCCACAGTGCGCGCGAAGCGCGCTCCACTCCAATACGGGCACCTGGCTTTATAAGGTGGGGCATATTGGGGTACTAATCAGTGCGCAATAATCATGTAAATAAAGAAAGTTACACGTGTAAGTTTGGAGTGTTCGCTGGCCTTGGGCGAGGTCAGTGAGGTACATTTTTTGATAGCATTACCCACCCCAAATGGATTTATGGCGGGCGAGCGAAGAATTTGGAAGATTGTGGAAATTTACCCTCCATAATCTTTCTAAGTAAGTGGTTGCTCCCAT
Organism: Ligula intestinalis; assembly: GCA_036362985.1. Classification (NCBI taxonomy): domain Eukaryota; kingdom Metazoa; phylum Platyhelminthes; class Cestoda; order Diphyllobothriidea; family Diphyllobothriidae; genus Ligula; species Ligula intestinalis. The sequence goes on from JAYGXS010000009.1 coordinate 4,351,545, forward strand.
GTTTAATTTGAAAATCCAGTTGGCCTGATTAGCTGACTTAAGCAGTTTTTGTACCTGTTGGCCTTCCGAGGACCCCTCTGCAGTTCAATATCATCACCGATCCCCACTGAACCAGCGGCCGGCGCGCAAAAACTGGAAGATTGTGCAAAATTCACCCTACTTAAAATTAGTAAGTAAGTGGTTATTGCACATTATAGCCTTCCAAGCACCTCTCTATAGTTCCCTGCCCAAACATCTACAAACCCAGTCTCTCGAATGTACTTTTCCTCCAAACTGGCGTTCAACTTCTCTTTTTACTGGTAAGCGGACCCGAAGGTCATATTAGCTGGGGATCTCCCGATAAATGAAGCTGCCGCGTTACGATCAAGTGGCATGGGTAATCATCATGCAGCATTTTCAGATAAAAATTGAACAGAACAGATGGCTTTCATGCGCTTTTTATAGCTGTTGAAGAGCATCACTTCGATGCCTCCTATCTCAGGTAGGAAGACTTATAACTGAAACGTGAGCATAGTGCCAACTTGCTTAGCATCCAGTCCCTGGGAATTGAGTTTCTTTGCGAGTTTTCTTTTGCTTTGCTTTTGGTTATCAGTTATTTTTTCAATAACGATCTCTTAAACCTTCCTGAAAATATGTGGTGTTTCAGAGTTATTCTCATTTGTGAGGATACCGGCCCGCTTACATTGTGACCAACAATGCTTGACCGTTCTGATAGTTACACACACAATACAAGCGAAAATGCGAGTCCCAAGAAGTAATTGAGAAGATGACTCAATTGATGGGACAATACTTTTATTTATCTGACGTTTCGAGATCCGTCGCGGATTCCTCATCAGATACATAGTCAGATAGCAATAGCAGATACGCATAACGTGCGCGCAGGAGTTTGCAGTATTTATAGCATACAGTCATTACTGCAAACATACAGAGACAATTAACGGTAATTGCCTTCTTGTAGATTGATAGCTTGTTAAACAGCGCGCGGAGTTTGACCTGCTGAATTTTCATCACGCGTGGTAGACTCGGGCGTGATGATTGCTTGGCCGTCTGGCCCTCCGGTGTTTGGCGTAGGATGACGTGGTGGCCTGTCCGTTCCCGAAGTGGCGACTTACTTTGACCAAATTGAGTCTGAGCACTGAGTGTGGATTAGGCAAATCTTCGCACTGGTTTATAGATTGGGGGTCCGTGAACTATGATTAAAGTAATTCTCAGCTCACTCGATTGTCACCTCTTGCGAGAATTTCGTGCTCATAAAATTTATCTGATATCAGGTAATGCAACCGGAAGACCCACTGCCAGGTTAAGACACATCTGGAGATGTCTGCAGGATCTGGTGCAGTTGCGGGCAAAGCAACTATGTCAGAGAAACTGACAGACCTCTCAAGACGCGAATCACCGAACATGCGGCAGCAGTGCAGCGAAATGATGCTTATTCTCAAGTTGCGGCTCATTTGACGAGATCTGGCTACACATTCAAATTCGCTGTGGCCAAAATTCTCGCAAGAGGTGACAATCGGGTGAGTCGATATTTCTTGGGTCATGGTTCACGGGACCCCAATCCATAAACCAGTGCAACGATTTGCCCAATCCATATTCGGTGTTGAGGCTCAAGTTGGACAAAGCAAGTCGCCACTTGGGCAACGGGCAGGTCACCGCGTCATCTTAAGTCAACACCGGAGGGTCAGGTGGCCGAGAAATCATCACCCCAAGTCAACTGTCAACACGTAAGAAGGCGATTACCGTTAATTGTCATTGTATGTTTGCAGTAAGGACCATATCCTATAAATACTGCAAACTCCTGTGCATACGCTATCCATATCTACTATTGCTCTCTGACTCTGTCTCTGATGATGAATTCACGATGGATCTCGAAACTTTAGATGAATAAAACTATTTTTCCTGAGATCGAGTCGTCTTCGTATCCGGTAAACATACAGCTTTAGCAACCACCACTCGCTTCATTCCGATCTCTATCATGCCTTCAGCTCGTCCTCTGTCGTGCGCGCTTTGCGTCATCAGAAGCCTAGACACGGTTTTTCTGTCGGGCTTAGAATTTGCTCTTATATCTTTTTTTCTGTTCTGCAGAGTAAACATTGTGAACGTTATGTGTTTAAATACCATCTGTAACCGATGAGGTTTAGGAATACATAAAAATTAATGCTGATTGTTTGGCTCTAAAAAACTTATGTAACTTTTCCACAGTGTAAATACTGTTGGGACACTCTGTATCTTCGGCGTAGTGAAAACTAGCCTTGCATCCAACCTAATGTTATAAAGCATGCAGGTTATTTTTAGCGCTTGCTGTTCTCTTTTTGCCCGCATATCATCAATTTCTGTGAGTTTCAGTTAACCTACCGCAATGCCTACGATGCCTAAAGGAAGATATGTGGACTAGCTTAATCCACCTCTCTCAATTCCAGTAAATATGGGTATGGGAGTTCCTGAATTTCGAAGCAGAGCTTCCCAGGTGCAATTTTATAAATTGCTAGAAAGGCAGGATTTACTGTATCCATGAATTTTAGAAGCACTCATCAGCTGCTACCTCTCATTGCGTAACACGAATGACATAAGATAACTACAAAATTGAATTCATACAGAAAAATCGATAAAAAAATGCAAAGTCTTAGGATGCGGCCAAAGGGCAAATCAATAACGTAGGAAAGTTAAAACACAGTGGGCAGCAAATCCGGCTTCTAGATGTACGCAGACTCCTTCCCAATTGTTTTTGCATTACACGTTTTTTTCTATTATTGCTGTTCATTGTGTTTACACTTTCCTACCTTATTTTTTTGCCTCTTGGCCACGTCCTATAACCTTAGAGTTTTGTATCGATTTTTCTGTATGAATTCAATTTTGTATTACTCTTAGGTCATTCATGTTATGCAGTGAGAGTTAACAGCTGATGAGCGGTCCTGAAATTTATGGATCCAATAAATCCTGCTGTTCTTGCAATTTAAAAATATGGGAGTGCCATCAAGCACTGTACCTATTTGACTTACCCGGGCGCTGCTCATACCACATGAGCACTAGGAGGACGCGTAGAAGAAGAGATGGAGCATTGCGTATTTATAAAGTTGCTCTTGTGTGTTTGCTCAATACAAGCCTATCAGATGGATTAAATAGCACACCCAATCGCTGGGCAACAGCTGATTGGCTACTTGATCGTGAGCAGATTAGTAAATCAATTTAAAGGCCTAAATATTTTGACTCCGCATTCATCGTCTCCCAAAGAAGAGAAATAAGAAGAGGAAGGCGGATTATTGGACCAAATAACTTTGAACTGACGTTTCTGAACCCTAAAAGCATCCATCGTCACATTATTGTGGTTGCTGGGTTTCGTGGTCTTGAGTTATTAAATCAACAAATGGCTACATTTAGCACCCACTTTCATGAATGTCAACTAAGCAAACGCTGTACAGTGTCCATTTTGTGTTTATAGTAGACAGTCTGCCGCGAAAAACATTCAACAAACAGTGAAACAAAAACGCTTACGAATTTGGGTTGAAAAGGGCATAAGATGAAGAGGAGATTTTAGGCTTTGCATGTGAGATTGGACCACCCTACTGGGGGGAGTAAATAATAGTTTGAAACTGTCCTCATGAAAGGCACATTCCTAGACTGCACTGGGCTTTTTGTGACCGTCCAATTTTTGGGGATGTCAACAGAAGCCGCCACAAAGGCAGCCAAACAGGACGAACCCACCGCGACCGTTGGCTTAGAGGCGAGGCGAGGAGGAGGAGGTATTTCCAGGCGCGGGGATCATCAAAACCATTAGGCTATCGCAAATAATAATTTTGGCCACCGTGGACTGGCACAAATTGTAACTGCCAATTAGCGCTTATACGTATATATATACGCTTATGCGTATATATATATATGTAGCAGTAAGGGGGTATGACAGCATTTTTGGGTAACTTGATACAGAACTGTCTTGGGCTTATTAACCTTCATCAGCCAAGCATAACCCTGAACACCAGCTGGTCGGACAACACAAACAAACGCAGTTTTAGACGGCGCAGTTGGTCCACCACTGGTGTCTATCTGATGGGTCATAAGCACTTCAACGGATCGCAGTACATCAGCGTCTTGCCACCTGCCATTTGCTGTCACCGCTGATCAGGTTTATGTTCAATCATAAATCTGCGAACTCCTATCGAATAGGCTTTCGAACGAAACAAAGTTCATGTGGTGGTCAGAGGTTTACAATGAGTGAGCGTTTCCAGGCCGATTTCGGCCAAGTCTTAATAACAGTAAGGAGAGTATGACAGCATTTGGGTGTAACTTGATACATAACTCTTTCGGGCTTATTAGCCTTCATCAGACAAGCATGACCCTGAACATCAGCTGGTCGGACAACACAAACAAACGTAGTTTTAGACGGCGCAGTTGGTCCACCACTGGTGTAAATCAGATGTGTCATAAGCACTTCATTGAACCGCAGTTCATTAGCACATCGCCACCTGCCATTTTCTGTCACTGCTGATCGGGTATGTATTTACTCAGAAATGTGAAAATTCCGATCGAATAGCCTTCCGAACTAAACAAAGTTCATGTGATGGTCAGAGGTCTGCAATGGGCGACTGCCTGCCAGGCCATTCCCCTTTACGGCGACAATGATTTGGCCGGAATCGGCCTGGCAGGCGGTCACCCGTTGGGGACCTCTGACCACCACATGAACCTTGTTTAGTTCGGAAACCTATTCAATCGGTGTTCGCACATTTCCGGCAACGGAACAACCGCAGTGGTCTACAGCATACCATGCCAAACTTGCGGTGCAAGGTATGTTGGTGAAACAGGTAAACGCCTCTGCACAAGACTGCATGAACACCAACTTGCAGTCGATCGCGAGGATAAACTGTCACTGGTATATGGCCACATGGACCGGGAGAAGCATAAGTTCGCTTTAGAAAACGCCAAAGTCATCGGCCGATCCAACGACAAGATGACCAGATTAGTGCTCGAAAGTTGGGCATCCGTGGGCACAATCAACAGAAATGTTGATTTAAATATCAGCCTATCAGGCCCTCCGGACAAGACTTCAATCAGCCCCGACGAGGCCGCCGGCGCTAGCGAGCGACTTGCAA
>JAYGXS010000009.1:4361628-4396783 GCA_036362985.1 Ligula intestinalis
CAACCTTAAATGTGTGTTAAATCATCCACTCAAATTCTCATCTTCCCATTTCACCCGATATGCAATCTACTGTATCTTCTCTTGATCCAATTCCTGCTGCAGCTCCATGAGACTCTCAATGGTCCATTTATTAATGTGTTTCTGCACATCAGCAAAATTCACCGCCCCAGAGCGACCCACTTGGCGGTGAACACAAACACATACTGACAACTCATTAACTGAATGAAAGTTGGTCAATCGAAACAAATATTCTTAGTGGCTAGCTAGTTATCTGAACTGCTCGTAGATGGGGCTTCGCTGCATACTGGTTCGAAGCATTCCTCATCAAGGTCAATTTCCCAAACTGGGTGGAGCTCTGCCCTGCAATTAAATGTAGGATGATAGCAGAAGTACAGTAGGTTGCTAAACTCATGCAATCCTACGATTTTTACAAGTAACTCCCTCTTACTCAAACGCAGCTGTAGCTGTGGCCCCCAAAGTCTTACAGCAATAAAGTAAGGATCGTTCTTTACAATAGGGCATATTATGATTTATGAAGGACTATAACGTTTTATAGAAACACCAGCTTTGTTAACGAAGTGGAAAATTCCAAAAAAGTGAAAATCGGGCGTACTAGGTAAACTTAAGATTTACATATAGAGGAAGTCCGTTCATACAAAACCACTGAGTAACTAAAGCAGCAAAAGTAAAATAACGTTGTTAAATAATCGTTTTTTCAAGTTTTCGAATAAATATGCTTCCATATTACGTGCAATATAGTGTATGGATGTTACCGAAGAGCCTAAAATTTAAGTATGTATTCTAACACGTTTTCATGAGAATTGCTAGTTGTTTCTTTCGTTTATGCATCACTTGGGCTATGGCAACCACGTTTTCGCTTGATATGCCCCTTTGGGAGATCATAGGAGTAAGATATTGCTTAAGCTCACTTGCGGACATGCCGGTCGGTGATTAAAAAATTTAAATAGAATTGTCGGGAACAATTGCAGACGTACCATTTTTTGTACACTAAGAGTTATTGCCTTTCGCTATGTTGTTTGTAATTAGTTCGATATTTCTATTACGAAGAGGTTCAGATCTTCCATGAAATTCTAATTAAGAGTTTACGATTTTCACTAGCTTTAGTCAATTGATGATAAATAATGAGTATATTTTATGTGCGTACCAAAAGCTTCAAAATACGATATATCTTGAAGGCTTATGCATAAATAACCAGCTTTTAAACATTTTTTTCTCATACAGCTGTCTTTGTTTGTCATTGTTTCAGAACCACCCAATCATGTGAACTCTTTCCAAGAAAAATAAACGTCTCCTACAAAAGTTGCGAATAAATATGCTCAATATCGCTTTAGAAAAATTCTGTGAAAAGTATACTCTTGAAAAAACTTTAAATATATATTTCGGCGTCTATTGTCTGCGTACTTTAAATTTTTTGATGATAAAATCAAGGTCAGAATGTGAAATTTTGGCCAGTGGATTGATGATCCTAACAATAAGGGTTATACTTTCTGTTATTAATGAAATAGCTACTTGTTTTATGTAAAACGGAACAGTTTTCAGCATATTTGGTTACTTATAGACTAAGTTCTACAATAACAAATACAAAGTAGAGTGGCAATAATATCAACGGCGATTTTCGAAAAAAACTGTTTCACAATGTCGCGTGACAACTCTGTCAAATGTTTGTTCTGTTAACTGTTTCCAACTTAATATCAATTTTACTATTATTTTGGTTGCCATATACTTATAAAGTTCTCAAACGCATTTCTTGCCTGTAACCCCTTAAATATAAATTTAATATGAAGTAATGCAAAGAACAACTTCAAATGTTTATTTCTCAATTTTTTGGCACAAAACTTGGCAAATTAGCAAAATAGAAATTTAAAAAAATTTAGCTCTTCTACTCCCAAAAGTAATGCGCTATCTTCTAATTACACTTACCTCAATTCATGGATGCAAAACAAAATTTTCCGTTTTGTGAATAGATATTATTTTAAAATGTCTGCTCTTCATTAATGTTCCTTTATAGAGCAACATGCACACACAAGTTGTTCTGTTCCGCAGCGTGTAATAGCATAGGAAATTTCTGAGATATCATCAAACGCTAGATTTCGCCCATTTTCGCCTCTTTTCTCCCAGTTTTCTGATCTGAACGTAATTAAATTCTAGTTAACAACATTCGGTGACCCAAGTCAACCCACTGAACTAAATAAACAACCTCAAATGTGCGTTTAATCCTCCTATTCCCAACCTTGCATTAGATATGCAATCTACTGTAGTTTCTAAGATGGCAAGACTCAACGGCGAACATGGTAGTTTGACCGTCGCTATCGACGATGTTCACAACGTGCTTTAGAAAGCTAAACCAGCGCGGTGACCGTGGCTAGATTACTGTGAAAGCAGACCCGTGGAGAAGCTACCCCACTTTCTCACCACTCACACACACACACCAAACCCGCTGTCAAGACAAATTTCAAGAAGACCGGAGATGGGGAGGGCGCAGGTGGCTGGCGCGACCAACACTAAACAGACGCACCAACAGCACACCTGGCTAGGTACGCCATCTGTTAAGAGGCAGGTCGATTAGATTTGCAGAAAAAAGCGCTCAAACACAGGGCAGCAACAGAGATGCACCGCGCGCAAAATGGTGGGTCAGCTGTCCCGACTGAGGTCGTAGACTTCAGAGGAGAGGTAAAGTCCCATACTGTCTCCACGACAAACGCCCAGCAGCGTTTGTCCTGTGCCGGCGCCACCATAACCTGCCTTTGAGACTGCAGCTGCGATAGGTATTACGCTCCTTCAGTCCATTCTCGAACCAAGAAAAGGCCGTCTTCTACGAGACTAGGGAAGGAGTGCCAGAAAGGCCACATTAAGAAGGAGCCCTTGAGACTGACTCTCAGCTCGCAGCAAGCCACGCCACGCCACGCTATAAGACACACTGGGCCGACTGCGGCGTCCAAGTTATCCCGTCAGTTGGTAACCCTCCAAACCACGGCCTTTAGCGCACCGCGATAGCTTCAAGTGCATCAGATTGATTAAAATGAGGAAAGAAATGCGCTAAGAGTCGACCCTACCCTCTTCCTCGCCGTCTAGCCGATCGGTCGGAAGAGGAAAGGTAGAAGAGCACATATAAATATTGACAACTCACTAACTGAGCAGAAGTTTGTCAATCGAAACAAATATTCTACGAGTGGCTCGCCAGTTACCCGAATTGCTCGTCGACGGGGCCGCTTTATATCCGAGGCTTTACTGTGTAATGGTTCGAAACCTTCCTAATAAAGGGTGAATTTCTAAATGGGACAGGGCTTTTCACTGTAATAACATTCAGAATAACAGCAGAAGCAGCCAACAAGGTGACGAGACAGGAAGCACTCACTGTGATCAATCAGAATCCGCTTGAAGTCGAAGCTAGGAGGAGGACATTACCAGGCGTGGGGAGCTGCTGGACCCGTCAAACCGTCAGCGCTTCCTGAGCAATCCACCTGCTCTAGAGCGACTTTATTCTAACTAATAGGAGACGAATTATTACCACAAAATCTTGACTGGAGGTGTGCGATGAAAATTCTCGTTAAATTGGATTTTTAATACCAAATCGTATACAATATTGCCTCAAATGCTTTAATACGACGAAAAACGCCGTCTTATATTATAAATATTATTAAAAAGCATTCCTTACTATCTTAAATGTGAAATCTAAGTGGTCTTTTTCAACTTTTACAACAAAAAAATCCATTCTCACCGTCTGCCATACAGGGAAGACTGTTAAGTATTGACCGTTATTTCAAAGATGATCTAACACCGACCGTACTCCAAATCCAGAAATACTCAGCAATCAATTTGACGAAAGAAAAATTATCTTAATATACACCACCTGGTATGATAACAATTCTATATAAATTAATAAGACATTGAGCGGCCCGTTAGTTCGAAAACTTTTATCCCCGTGATGTATCTATAAACGAAATAAAACAAAACCCGTTCTGTCTTGGTCAATCTCATCTTACACAATAAAACACAAGAGGAATAAAGACAATTCTTTTGAAACCATGGTGACATCTATAGTCAACATTTGGGCTGTGTGCTAACGGTCTTACTACATACTGATTATCTCAAACTATTTTAGTAACGTCCGGATGCCAACATTTCAAAGAGTTTCTATTTGAGCGCTTTATGTAACAAGTGCTAAAAAAGAAAAATAAATTTTCCTGATAAATTTGACAGCTATTATAAATTCAAGTAAAATTGGCAGGATTTTCCTTGGTAGTGGCGGAACAAAAACTCCAAATTTCCAGGTTTGTCGACAGCGATTCGAGCTCGATTCAAGGTCGATTCAAGGTCGATCTGAGCTCGATTTGAGCCCGATTAGGGCAAGGGTTAGGGTTAGGGTTATGGTTAAGGTCAGAGGTTGGGGTGAGGGTAAGTGTTAGGGGTAAGGCAAAGGTAAAGGTTGGGGTCAGGGTCAGGATTAAGGTTAGGGTAAGGGTAACTTTTAGGGTTAGGGTTAGGTTAAGGGTAAGGGTATGAGTGGGGGTAAGTTTTTAGGGCTAGGTTAGGTTTAGGGTTAGAGTTAGGATAAGGTTAGGGTTAGGATAAGTGTAAGTGTTAGGTTCAGTATGGAATATTGATATCTTATGTAAAAAGCACAAAGTTTCTGCTTAATATTACAAAAAGTCTTCATCAAGTCCATTAATGCTGGGCTTTGGGCAAAGGAAAGTTTTCGGAATAAAATTCCACATTTCCAAGTTTGCCGACAACGATTCGTGCTCGATTCGAGCTCATTTCGAGCTTGATTTGTTTTTTGCGCCTTTTTTTTTCTTATTTTTACAACATCCTTGTTTTGGTTAATTAGGTTTATCAACCTATAAAAGCCCTTTTCACTGTTACCGTATGAAAACAACCTACGGCTTATTGTATCTAAGACCACTACCGAGGAAACTCCTACCGTAATATTTATACATAGTATGCATAAAGATTGTCCATCTTGTACTTACAGTAGTCGCTGAAGTTCACAATGCCACTTTTTCGCTTATCGGCATTGACTCAGGTTGTGATACTGATTAACGTGTATTCTTCTTTGAAGTTATTTCAATCATAATAGGATGTGGGCTTTTTAGCCAGCTTCGTTCTCACCAGTAGCAAAACGTATACATTGTAAAAACTTACTACTCAAGTTTTATGCCTTTTTGAGATTTATTTTGACTGCCTATATAGATTAAAATCAAGGTACCTCCGCTGAAATAGATAAAAATATATTTTATGGAAAACACGCATGAAAAAATATTTCTTGTACTTGTTTGATAAAAATTTCCACATTCTTTAAATTTTATACTCAAAGGAAGGGAAGCTTTCGGTTTTAAAATGTTACTCAATTGCTGAATAATTTTCTAACCTACCAACGGCTACACTCGAATTCAAGGTTTAAAAACTGTGCACTGTGTAAATCCTGGTTAAGGAAAAGTACTTTTTCGCTAATAGTTTGAGGAAAAAGTCACATAGTTTTCCATAATACGTTATATCCGTTAATTTATTAATATCGTTTATAAACTATACGGCTGGATCCAAACACATTGCAAAAGTATATGAGCGTTTTCTGATTCCTCCGTCATCCCACAGGGAAATGTTTATTGTTCCGTTCACGGAAGTTGCGTGATTTGGCACCGTGATGTTGAGTTTAATGACCGGTAATGTTTAAACCTTATTGGGTAATTTAAAAAATTTCAACCGAAAAAAATATTTTCTTGAAATACAAAGTTTAAAGAATCCATAATTCTCTACCAACTATGTACAAGAAAGAATATTCTTGTGCATGTTTTCATAAAATATAAATATATATTCAATGGATCTGACAACGTATGCTCATGACTAAGGCAAAACCATCTTTTAGTACTTGGAGATGTTTCTGACTTTTGGAAGGATGGCCAACAACCAAATCTTCAGCATAATTCACGCACAAACATCCATTAGGCGATCATAGGTCATCAGTGTAGAGGGCGACTAGGTAAGAGGAAAATATAGACCCTTGAAGAACTCCAAAGCTATTGCAACGGACCGCGGAATTTCACTTGCCGCACTGAACGAACTGAGTGCTGGAAGTGAAAAAGTCTCCAAGCCAAGAGATAGCCCATTAGGGATAGCCTACATATGTCAGTAGCAACCTCGGATGTAGCTTTTAGGTTTGTTTATTCTTCATTGACTTCGGATTGGCTGGACACGAAAACAGGAAGCCCACATATGACACGCCGTTCAGCACCACCTTCTAGCACGTTACTTATTACACTTGATCTACCCTTAGTTTAAGCTGCAACGCCAATCTAAGCGCTAATCATAACTCGGGCGAGGAAAGAAACCTACTCTGGGGTGTCCTATCCCTGGCGCGTTTTGACCTTACATGACTTGTCGTGTGAACGCACAGGAAAATGGCTTCGCACAGCCTAATCTATGTATTCAGTTTTATTTATTCTGCCAACAGCCATTTTGCTGTCTGCCTGATTGCTGACATTAGATGGCATCTTACTATGACTAACACATCTGGGATTAACCGCTATTGTAATCAGTATTACAACCCTAACAGGCTCAAATCGAAAATAAATTTTGGTACAGTATTCGCCGTTTATTAAGCCCACCTCCGGCTCAGACCAAATTGGGCTTAATAAGCGGCGGGCGCACTAACCGGAGTGTCCTAGATTTTGATTAGCAAACGCAGGATAGACACTATACGTTACATACGTACTGTATTATGTGTAAAACTTGGTTATGTACAAGAAAATGATGCTGCTTGTCTGTATTTTACGTAAATACAAAAACAAAAAATGGTTTGCGACAAATTTAAAAAGCGGTCTAGTGTCAGTTGTTTTGAAGGAAACTTCACTCGAAAGTGCTCTTTGATGTCCCTCTTCAGGCACCAGAAATCGTCGAATTTTGTTAAATCTGATGCCCCTAGACCGCGTTGCAGAGTGTGGAGTGCAGCTCTCATCTGTGCAGCAGTGGGAACTGGCTCTTCGTCTTCTTCAGCGTTATCATCATCAACTTCCTCATTTGCTTCTCCTCCATTCTTCACGACTTCCTTCTGAATGATTTCATTGACCAAGTTCTGCTCAAAAGCTTCCTAGCTTGTTTCATCAGTGACTTCAACATCTGCAAACTGCGCTTTGTAGCCGGTGACTGGGCTTATTTGCCGGCGGATTTAGCTATGTTAAGTTCCGTCCCAAGTTGATTTGGGCTTAATACGCAGCTGGGCTTATTAGACGTGGGCTAAGTAACCGGCGACTTCTGTGTTTAGATAGACACTTCATGGGATAAGAAATGTCTTGCAAGTGTTACATTATTACGCGAATGAATAACGCAGGGTGCATCGCGTTTACAAATTAGCTGTCGCCTGGAAATAAACAAACCCCAGCGTCTGCTCATAAAGTGAAATGCTGGCTCATAGTGGACTTCTTGGGGTCGTCTACCTGTAGCGGCCTAGAAGCGCAGATGAAAGGGAATTGTGCAACCTAGTACAAATGTTCTGCATCACGAAATAGGATAATGGGGCTCTCGAAAGGTAAGAGCATAAAAAAGAAAGTGTTCGGGGGGCGTGGGTGGTGGGTAAATAAACGAACACGATTTGCCCAATCCATATTCGGTGCTCAGACTCAATTTGGCAAAAGCATGTCGCCACGGAACGGACAGACCACCATGTTATCCTACGCCAAACACCAGAGGGCCAGATAGCCGAGCAGTCATCACGTCCGAGTGCACCACGCACGATGAAAGTTCAGCAGGTCAGAGCCCGAATACTGTTTACAGAAATACCAACACGCAAGAAGGCAATTTCTTTTAATTGCCGTTGTATGTTTTCAGTAATAAATTTATCCTACACATATACTCTAAATTCTTGTGAATACGTTACCTCATCTGCTACTGCTCTCTCACAGTGATAATGAATTCTGGACGGATTTCGAAACTTCAGGCGAATAAGGTATTGTCCCAACGATCGAGTCTTTATCTTCTCAATTACATCTTGGGACTCGCATGCTTGCTTATGAAGGCATACATTTTCACCAAACGAGTACAATAAAGAATATTTTTGGGTATGTTTTCCATAAAATATACTAAGGTATATAAGAGCAGTGAAAATAAATGAGAGAAATACATATTAATTAATTAGCCATTTCTTACATTTTACAAATGGAGAGGCAGAAGCACGTTCTCAATTCGCGGCCTGTTGTCCTGACTGCAATAGCTCGAGATTAGACTGTATGATAATGAGTATTACTAAACTATTAAAGTACCTGGGCCATATCGAAAGCATATTTCAGAAGTTCGGTTGACGTTTCATGCGAAAGGCAATCGGTTTTGAACCCTATTTTATGGCTAGAAACGTTTTTGAAACCGAAACTAACCCTTTCTTTAAGTATAAAATTTAAAAGAGTAGCGTAAAGAATAATATTTTGCATGTTTTAATTTTATAAGGCGGGGGCAACAAATCAATGAGAAAAATGCATAAAACATAAGTCTCTATTTTATTTACAGAATATCATTTTTGCTAATGGTAGACAGAAGCTGATACAGAAGACCGCATCCTGACATGACTAAAACATATTGAGATTAAGGGCTAAGATATTCGTATTTCAACCTTACTTAAGTAACTTGTGCTTGAATCGAAAATACATTTTGACATTTAGGTTGACATTTCATGAGATAGGGAATTTGTTGAAAATATGACAATACTACGCGAACGATTAAGAAAGGACGCGTCCCATTTTGAAGAAACGTATTGCCTAGAAATGAGCTCTTTAATCAAATCCTTTCATCTGCTTCCGACACACTTCTTGTCGTGCATCCGCCTATTAACCTTCGGCATGGCCATTTCTTGCACGTACGTGTGAAGAGACAGAAATGAAAAAGCACGGAGACTTGAATTTTCTCCGCAACAGATGTGCATTTTGTGTAACCCTTTTGGTTTTAGGAAGTTATTAGTACTGGAAGCTTCCTGAGTAGAGCGGAATTTTGAAGTACTTCTTACAGTTCCACAGTGGAGCCTTGGGTGAAAAGGAGCGTTATCTACGAGCACTTAAGATCAAGAGCAAACCACTAGGAGGATATTAAACCCTAATCAAGTAATCCGTTAAAATCGAAGACGCCCTTCAGAATTTTGGTTGACATCTCATGAGACAGATCACTTACCATAGGCCATACACACTACAAGTAAACTTAATCCACTACCTATCATTTCCTTGCTAGTACGTTAAAACCTGATTACTTATTTGACATATATTCAGGTATTCTGCAAAGGTTTAATTGACTTTTTTAAAGCAAGAACATATTGCATAACTGAGATGATAGGCAGCTGAATTCCTGCCTCATTTATGGAAAACAGCGTGATTTCTTACTCTTGCGTTCACGTTAATTTCATTAATAAAAGATTGGTTTTTCTGGCTTCAGAGGGGATCCTTTCTAATATTTTCTGCTTACATGAACGGTCGTTGATAAAAATACACATTGAAACAAGAGACTCATTTCTGTTATAGGAAATTGCTTCCGCATCCGACAGCTGCCGATTTTGCCTTAGTTCTGCCTTCATAAAGAAATCGATTATTTTAAGGCGTCCTGTGCTTCCATTTATGTCAAAAAACCAAAATCAAAAGATCAAATATAGGTCAAATTACTCACTCATATTTCGATCAGCAAAACAGGTTGTTTTTTTAAAAATAGTTAATTGCTTAAACAACTTTCTTTTTCAAACGCCGATTTCATCCAAATTCAGCCGGTGCTCTTACGCACAGAAAAAACGATTATATTCTAGTTTAAAATCCTTTGGGCTGTCGTGGTTTAGATACCATAACTATTAAACGGTTGAGATTAATCAAGAAAATACCACCGTTCCCCCAGCGAGACGCCCAGGTAAATAGAACATACGTCTACTGCTAGGAGTAAACAAAGTTCAACAAAAGAACTCTCATTAGGCATAAGATGGCAGCATTAGAGCCCAGAAAATACTGCCAACTCCGTTCACTCAAGGAGAAACTATAAAATACATAATGAAGATTTACGCTTATTCATAATATAAAAACTCACGTTTTTGGTAAATGCTTTAAATAATTCTCTTATTTTGAAGTTTTGGATATACATTTCGGACATATAGTCTGAAGACTAGCCGCTGCTAGCTTCTTGAAAATCCTTTAAGCGTAACTTGTTTTCCCGACGGGCGTTTCTTCTTCATCACATAATCTCAGAATGCAGTCTTTTCCGTCTATTCAACGTCGAGCAAAATCTATCATTATGGAAGAAAGCGTGAAAGCAATAAAAATCGTGGAAACCTTGCCAGAAAGTAAGGGATGACCTAAAACGCAATAAACTCAAATATCCGGAATATGTGTAATGACATTTGATGAAGGGACAATTCTTTTAATATAAAGGAAATGGTATGGTGACGATTCCATCCGACAATTTTATTTACATCCATTCATCAAATTAATAGTTATTTGTCTAATTTGCGGAATGAGGCTCTTTTTAAAAGGTAATACTTCTAAAAAAAACAATGAGCACTTTTATATTTTCCTTAAGTTTCTTTCTTCAGAGTTCTCATACATGCGATATGCGAATGATTAGCAATCTTTCGCTTGCACTTTTATTTCTATTTGAGCGTTCCTACTCAAAACGGGGATACATTAGCACTAAGGCATAATACACGATGTCTTCGGTCCATAATTTCTTCTTACGCCTCATTTTGTTGCAGAAAAGAATTAAACGGGGCTTCTGGTAAAAGTACATAGAAACTTTTAAAGTAAATAGTCGCAGACCTGATTAATAATTTGACTACTTGTTTAAAATAAGTGCAATAGTAGATGTTCAGCCTTTTAATCTCCTGAGAAATTAATTTCTGATCGTTGTATATATCAGTATATTTAAGGTCTGTAGGGGTAGACCGAAATTGTAAGTGTATATTTGTGTTGAAGCCCATCAACCCTTGTGAAATATATACCTGCTGCCATCGGACAGTCTTTAGTAGTATAAATTGACGTTGTAACTTACCATACTATCAGCCTAGTTACTTGCTATGAGGCCTAGACAGAAAGACAATCAGAAATTAATTTCTCAGAAGATTAAAAAGCCGAACTTTAAAAATCGTTATATCAACCAGAAAGCAAATAGGGAAAGCTGGGCGACCCACTGATGAGCCGGACCCCTCGCAGCTGTGTCAAGCAGCGGCAGAATACTGGCGAAACACGTGTCTGGGCCTTTCAGCAAGTACCTAGCCTGTTAGTATGGTAAGCTACAACGTTAATGGTAGATGTCTCAGCGGATATCTGTGAGACGAAAAAGATATATGTAATAGGTAAGTTTTTAAATAACTATAATACTTGCATCCTAATAGCGAAATTGAATAGTCAGGCACAAGTGGTAGACCTCAAACTTTCCGCGTCACTTTCAACGCTGAGTAATGAAAATAACATATTTGTCCCTTAGTCTAAAATTAGTAAAAATTACCACAATTCGTACTTTTTGCTCTCTGCTATGCTGTTCTTCAAAGTGAGTGCAATATTGCTCTGTCTGAGTTCTCAAAGCTGCGTAACACCCCTGAATTAAAATAATTAGAAGCAAGCATCCCAGAAAAATTAGTATGAAATTAACAAGTTGGGTGAGCTTCAGTGTAATTTTAGCAAAGCAACGCCCACGCACGCTGAATGAAATTTTAATGCACATTTGTAGAAACACGTGGCCAGAGTTGATATGATTCTTGCATAGGTGATATCGTGTAACAAATGGATTACTTTGAACCAATCTAAACAAAGTTTTGGTGCAATTAAGCTGTATAGGTAGCTGAGTATACTGGTCATGAGGTTTCGTGACCTCCTATTCAGCCTCCCACGGTCACTGTGCATGAAAAAAATAAACGGTTCAATGCGAAAGTATCCTACAGCCATCCGATTGGGCAGGTAGTTCATAAACGCCAATGAACTTTTTTTCAGCCATGTGAGTGAGCGATGATTGGACGCTAGCAGAAGTCGAATGGAGAAGAAACCAGATAACCGTTTAAGCCATGCGTGATCACGTGACTAATCTCGAGGAGAAGAGGAAAAACTTTTGTTTCCCCCCTCCCGCCAACCTCCGCACGCGCCTAACCAATGTCTCTCCTGCTGTGCATCACGTGACCACTCAGTCATCAATGTCCACCGCGTGTCTCACAGCACAGGCGACGAGGGGGGGGGAGAGGGTGTAAGGAGCGCGTGTGAATTAATTTACATCTTTACAGCAGACATCTACCGCTGCATCCACACTCTCTTCCCCACCTACCTAGACACAGTGTCATTATCAGGCCAAAAAGACGGGAGGTGGAAGATGACGAAGGTGGCTGGCGTGGCGTGAAGCTGAGCCTAAGCGGACCAGCATGTCTCCATCCCCCGCCTTGTGTGAAATTCTAGTTACGCATCCACAAAAGCGCCTGCGTGCCGGATCTTGCCCCTTGTTGTTAATCCGCTCATACGAATTCATGGACTAGGTAGGGAGGAGAAGGATTGTCCAGCACCGGAAGAATTTATTTTGTTGAGCATTCATACTCTTACAGTTGTTTTATTGTGCTGAGCTTGCAAACTCTTACAGGAGATCATTGAGAGGTCTAAAAGATGAACTCCTGTGCAGTAACCATCAAAATGCACGCAACATGCCCCCATGTACGAAAAATTCATACCCTTTTGCTCATTGGTATTGACTCAAGTTGTGATACTGATTATCGTGTAAGCGATTCTGAAGTCATTTCAGTCATGATAGGATGCGGACTTTTTAACGAGCTTCATTCTAGCCAAAAGAAAAAGCGTATCTATTGTAAAACTGGCTTCTTAAGTAGTATGCCTTTTTATCATACATTTTGACTGCCCTTATAAATTCAAGTATATTTTATAGAAAACATGCACGAACAAATTACTTTTGCACTTGTTTAATAACAAATTACGCCTTTTTTGAAATTTATACTCCAAGAAAGGGTGTCCTTCGGTTTTAAAAAGTTGCTAAGAATGAGTTTTTTATAATTGTGAGGTGTTTATTTATGATTCATGTTCATAATATCCCTCAATTTATTAATGCTGCTTTTACAGCATAAAGTATGCTCCACATCTATTTCAATATTTTACGACAATAATGTTACTTCTTCCTCAACCTTAAGGAGAAAACGTACTTTTTTTCTTAAACAGGATGAACACAGTACGCAGTTTGTAAACCTTGAATTCTAATGAAGCAGTCAGTTGGTTTCAAAATTATTCGGCAATTGAGAAACTTTTTTGAAACCAAAATATACCCTTTCGTAAAGTAAAAAATTAAGGATGGCGTTCTTTGCTACCAAAAAAAGAATAAATAATTTGTTTGTTTATGGTTTCCACAAAATATATTTGAATTTATAAAGGCAGTCAAAATAAATGATAAAAAGGCATATTACTTAAGTAGCCAGCTTTTTGCATTGTTACGTTTCGTAGTGGTCAAAAAGAAGCTCGTTAAAAGGCCTGCATCCTATCATGAATGAAATGACTTCACGATAGACAACACGATAATCACTATAAAATCTTAGTCAATGCCAATTAGCAAAAGAGTATCAGTCTTTCGCATATGACGACATGTTGCGTGAACTTTGATGACTACTGTACGCATAAGAAGGAATATCTGTATGCCTGCTTTCTATAAATTTTACTTAAATTTATTATATCTGTAAAATTTATCAGGAAAATGTATCTTACTTAATGAGAATTTGTTACATAAAGTGCTCAGACAAAAGCTCCTTCAAAAGTTGGAATCCTGACGTTTCTTAAATATTTTGAGATAAGTTTGTGTGATGATCAGTATTAAAACATGTTCACTATATTTTTCAAATAAATAAAAAATATCGGTATTTCAGCTGACATTTCATGAGAGTAGAATTTATTGTGTCTGCTGTGAACAGCAACGTTTTACGAAATGCTGCTTATCATTCGCAATTTGTCTCCCAGACATGAAACAAAGCTTTCAAAAAGTAATGAACAAAGTTGTACGAATTTAAAACCTAGCAGGAATATTTAAAGTAATATGAATTTCTTACGAAATAATAACATTAGAAGGAAAGCACACAATTCAGAAAACTTCAAAAAGCGTTGCCTTCTTATGATTTATTTTGACAGAAATGTGAGTCAGCGCTAGTGGTGCTTATCTCAGGACCGCACCATGGCTCCCTTAGACTCCTGAGTGTCATCAGAGACTGGGTAGAAACGTACGTTTCACGAAACCAACAGAAACTCCCTGCTCTGCAGCAATTGGAAAATGTCCCGCGAATCCACTGAAAGTTTGAAGAAAAGGCCAGCACTTGAAATCTTCATGTTCACTTCGTCACTTGCTGAGTGGATGGGCAAACATTGAGCTTCGTCCTGTGAACTTTATTTGTGAAGGAGAGTACCCACAAATACAAGAACACTGGAATCAACTTTCGTCAGCCAGCCTTGCAGAACCTGAGTTTTGAGCTTGAATTGATTTTTTATTGATTGTTTTGAAATCTAGCGCTCGAGAGTTGAGCCATGGATACCCGAAGGGCATTTATCACACGGGTTATGGACGGCGTTTGTGGGCTCCATCCAGAATCTCGCGCGTAGTCGGCTAGTGACCGGAAGTATCGAAATCTGCGAATTGGCGCGAACAACTGGTCTCCTTCTGACCAAAATCTTCCACTGTAAACTTCCTAGGTCATGTGCGCTTCAAAATGGATGAACAACCATTCAACGTTATAGAAAGACTTTCCTTTGTGAAGGAGAGTGCCGACCAGTAAAAGGGGACTGAAATAAGCTACCGTCAGCCAGGCCTACTAAAACCTAAACCTGCGTGCTCCTTCAGAGATGATAAAGAGATACGCGTCAATTTTAACTTATTATTTGACAGGTTTCGAAAAAAGTTCACGCATCTATTGTGAATATAATTAGACATGCAAATTAAATAACACCGGAAGATCCTAAATAATACACTGTTGCTAAAGCCTGCACTTGTCAATTGCAAATTTACGACTTTTGTTTAAATCTAGGCATAATTGGACTTCCTTTTTTAAAACAGTGCCAGCCTTTTGAGCAAACGACCGGATTTTTTTAGTTAAAATAAACAAAGAGAGATCAAAATCGGTTTTTAATAGGCGAAGTAGGCTAACCGATGTGTATATGACAAATTAACATGTGAATGAGGAGCAGAAAATGGTAACTCAATTTTGAAAGTCCGTTTTAGATGACGTGCTGGTGATCAGAGTGGTCCGCGACGCGAACGGCTGGGCGCATCATCACCCGATAACCTTACCTATTGGCAAGAATCTCAATTCTGGGAGACCACTAAGAACAAAAAATGACCAACACTGTCTCTTTCTTGTGGAG
Source organism: Ligula intestinalis (assembly GCA_036362985.1). NCBI lineage: Eukaryota > Metazoa > Platyhelminthes > Cestoda > Diphyllobothriidea > Diphyllobothriidae > Ligula > Ligula intestinalis. The sequence goes on from JAYGXS010000009.1 coordinate 4,376,979, forward strand.
TAGTATCACACGCAGGCATCTCGAAATAGAAGTCCGACAGATTTTGTGCCAAAGAACCGCGAAGACCCCGAAATTGATTGCGTGTTTACAGCAAATGCTGTGGTAGATGCCTGAATGAATTTCTACAAGTCAATAGGTGGCTTTTTGAATTGTAATAACAGTGTCTCTCGTTCAACGTAATCATAGAGTAAGTTAGAAACAGCAGACAGTAAACTTCCCATGCCACTATCAGCGCTACTTACTAAAAGCCAAATAGTTGTCCATTATATGCTGCTATTTTGTCTAAAAGTATCTTGGTCGCGTATACAGGAAATCGACTGTAGCTTTTTCTATAAAGGAAGACCGAAAATTGTTAATCAAAGTCTACTCTTCTTTTATATGGAGATGGTTTGAGTTGAGTACTGGAAATTCCTTAGGTTAACTTTTACCTCCTTTTTTCCTTTGCTACAAAACTGAAATAGCGTGACACAGATGGTTTCTGCGTTATCGGGAGATTTTCTGCGCAGTTTTTACAAGGTAAATCGTAGAATCTGATGGACCGTCGACATTTTAGCTATAAAGATGAAAGAGTAGCCTCTTGGATGAAAATTCCACTGCGTTAGTAGTACAACTGTTCAAACTTAAAATTAATTTTAAAGCATCTAATCACATATTTGTGTGGAAGGATTTCATGCATGTCCCCAAATGCTCAAAAGTCCAATAACTTACGTTTTTGAATTACTTTTACCTGTCAGCATCTTACTGAAAATTAACTTTCTCATTAGGGTTTTTGTAGACGACCCTTGATTGCGCGCTTCTGAACTCTGACATGCCATGCAGTTTAACATCCAAATTTTACGACTAGCTATCATATTGCATTTAGCATTACACTTTGGCAGCTGTCACTACAGCTGTGAATATAGTTTAGCATTTTTAAAGTCAAATTAACAACTTCCAAATTAAACTTACTTCCAAACGCGATCAACACAGATTTACCCATTGGTAGAAACCACATTCCATACGTATTCCATACGTATTCTGGGCTGCCCTAACTGACCAATCATCTGCAAGGTAGATTCACGCATGATCTCGCTGGAGGCGCTCTTATAACTCTCGTGGTCTCACACTTCAGACGCCGCCCTCGCGGCTGGGGACGAGCACTCGTCAGACTATCGACTTCTTTCAACCGTTCCTCCAATAGTTCTATGCAAAAAAAACTTTCCCAGCTATCATCCCACTCCTTCTCTTCCCACACGGAACCGAGTCTGACGGTTGTAGCAGCTGGTGGTCTCCCTGTTAACTTAAACTGCTGCGATAAGCCAGGCAGTATGCCGCTTTTGCATGCACAAGGGCCACCCGATAGAAGTCAACTCATTGCTCCGGCTCATCTATAGTGTTCCGTTGAGACAATTTAGGTTCCTGCCTCCGCAGATACATGCAGCTAATGGCCAATGAAACTTTGTGATCGCATCAAGCATTTATAGAGGCCCTAACGTACTCCTGGCCCAAGCTGGACCCAGCGTGTTTGCTCATAACTCCTTTCACGTCACAGTACGGTGGCGAATCAGAGCTATGGCTTGTTAGTGCATTATTTTGGCAGAGTTGGATAATCATTTTGACGCCCTTTTGAAAATCTCGGTAAGATTCGAAGCCACAACAGTAAAAGGGAAGATCTTAGTACGGTCAACGCTCTAACCAACCGAGCTACAAGACATTTGAGCTAATTTTCATACGCCGTCTGCCCATACCTAAGTCCGTGACAGAATAAGACTATAGCCCCAGACGCAAAAGAAGCTTATGATGGCCCACTCATATATCCCTAGTCGCAGCATTTTGTCCCGAAAAAACGGTGGTTATAGAGTTTTAGGGGTGGGAAAATAGATTTGGCCGAGAAGGAAATTCTTAGAAGTAGGTGTAAAGTAAAAAATATGTAGTCGAACTTGCATCCCAAGGCCGCTGGGAGAAAGTTGTTCGGCATGTAAATTGAAGATGTGCGTGGTACTTCGCGCCGCGGACTATGCTAATCTTACTCCTGAATGGTAAGTTGGACCTCAGAAACGTTGAAGTAGACTACCTCCTAATCAAAATTGCAATTTTTTGGGAAATTCAAGAAACTCGCAATTTAATAATAGGGCTTCTTTGCAAAAAGTTAAAGGATAATACAAAGTAAGAAAATCAACAGCTATAAATCAACAAAATTTCTGAATAAAGTAAAATACAAATGCAGTTGGCATTTTTGACAGGATATTTCACTGCGTGTTCTAATTTCCCACCCATAAAACCATATAAGCACCTTTTTTCGTATGAAAATATGCAGGGAGTTGAGATTAATTATTGGGCCCACATAAGCTCGCTCAGTCCCCCTTACTTACTCTGCGCTGACCGATCAAGCTTTCGTGTAAGACCCATGGTTGTAGTCGAAGCACTACGGTCATCAGGTCGAATCCCGGGTTCTATGGTCAAAAAAAGTCACCAGAATTGGGAGATATATGGTACACAGAATCCTGAGTTGCTGTTTCGGGTAAATGACGAAGCCAGGGCTAGTGTTAACTGCGTCCAGTCATACCTGGGAGAGCGAGAGAGTGGGAGTGGTGGTGGCGTTAAACAATTTCAAGCTTTGGCCGTTGATGCGTGTTGCATTATCCGTCGGGGTCTCATGTATGATGGCCAAAGCTGCGTCTGCTGAGAGTTGGCGTGTTCAAGTGGCCCTAAGGGAGCTGTGACTTTCTGACGGTACATGTGTGCGTGAGAGACACACGTCATCGGCCAAGTGTGTTGTAGGTGAAGTGGCTGATGAGTGACACTGAGATTCAAGGAGGGTTGGCTCCTTTTAATCTCCTGGTTATGAAACTTTTCAGGATGGCCAGCACGCCAGTCATCACTCGGGCCATCCTGAGGGCAAGAGAACAAAGAAGGCTGATATGCCAGTGGAGGCACGTAGAACGGGACAAGAACGCGACCTCGGACGCACGAGGACGCAAGTATAGTTGTCGGCTGGTTTCTGAGGTCACACCTAGCCAGGGGCAAAGTGCTCGCGCCAAGTGTCACACTGAGGACACCGCACGATGGCTGCTCGCATGGGTGATTAGCAGAGGGGCCAATAGGGAACAAAGGCCGTTGATCTTTAAATACGCTGCCACCGACACTAGGGGCAATCTGCTGCCGGGAACACGAGATTCGGTTGCTGGAGACATGGGACTCTGTTGCCCTAGATGAGAGACCTGCTGTTGGCCTAGACAAAAAGGATGATAGAACACACACTGCTGATGGACACAGGACGAGCTGCCGACAAGACCGAGGTGCAGACAACGCCGAGCTGCACAGGACGGCCAGCTGCCGGCCACACAGAAGACAGTGAAAGCGCTATCCTGTCTGCCTTCCTTTCCTAACATACGACAGGGGGATATAACTAGTGTCCACACAGGCACACACAGAGTTAAAACAAAAATAGTGATATGTCTCAAGAGAGACAACTCGAACTGTGGCGTGTGCAGACGGGTCCGCCGGCACCGTCAGTCAATGCATCCATCCCATCTCAGGTGACCAACAGCTATGCGGTAGCCTTTTACTGGCGGCGGGGGAAACAGTGAAGTCGACCCTCAGCGCATTACTTTCCTCACTAAAAACAATCTGGTGCGCTTGAGGCTATCACTGTGCGCTGAAAAGCCGTTGCTGGGAGGATTGTCAACTGATGTCATTACCTGCATGGCAAAGTCAGTCCAGCGTGTCCGGTTTTGTGAAGCGGCTGACTGACGGCCTGAGAGTCAGGCTGCAACGGCTCCTCCTTGATGTGGCTTTTATGACGCTCCCACACACGTGGGAGCCTACCTAGGCTGGTGATGTCGATGTGCCGCGTATCGGAGTGCATGTTTCGCGAACACCACCTGCGCTCCTCCTATCTCTCGTTTTCTCGACTTTTGTCTTGACAGTGGCTGAGACTAATGCGAGAGAGTTGGGTAGATCCTGCGAGCCTATAATCATTTTAATCCAGCTAAAGTCACCGCGTTTGCATTTAGCTTGCTGAAGCTCATACAGGACGATGTCAAGAGCAATGGTCGAACTGTCAGAAGTCAGTTTAGCGTCTGCAGAACCGAAAACTGCTCGCTGCAGTGTCGTATTACCCAAAGGCAGTGGACACTGAACAATCAGGCCAGACAGCAGTGTTGACTGTCCACCGCAAAAGGTTTGACTGCTGTCGCATTTTTTCCGGTTCCCGTTTCTTGCCGTTGCTAGTTAACACAATACCACCTTCGCTGCACATACTAAAGAAAGCAGAAACTTATTGTGTTGGCCATATCTTTTTTGCCCTAGTCAAATACCTTGGGCCAGAAGACCTTGAAGCTATATTACTAAGTAAAAAGGAGATGTTATTTTAGATGCGTTCACTCAATCACTGCAGCTATTTATCATTTGTTGGATCGTTTTCCAACTCCTATTAGCCGTAAGTGTGCTTGCTGAATTCACCCGATGATGGCTTTTGTTGAATATTTGGTAAGAGCAGGTATTTGGACCTTGAAAAGGTTCTTATGTATTATAACCACCTACTAACACATTTTGCGTAGGTTGCATTTTCATCAATCTCCTGCTCTTCACACGCCGGCCGTAGGTCACGGAGGGATTGGATGATAATACTGAACTGTAGAGCGGTCCTCGGAAGGCCACCACGTACAATAACCACTAAAGTCGGTATATTAAGCAAAATGGCTTTCGAAATAAACCACGTAAATAACATTTTATTGACAAATTTTAAGTAGAGTGCATTTTCACAATTTTACAGCTTCCTCGTTCGTTCTGCGTTATCCTACTTGGGGTTAGCTATACTATTAAAAATGTACCCTGATGACCTTGTCCGAGGTCAGTGAATACCCTCCCTCCGCAATCACTCGCTTCCTGATGATAGCAACCTGTTTTTCAGTGTCCTCGCCTGAGGTCAGTGCGCATCTCCCAACTACCAGGACTAATGCGCATTGATTTGTTCCTTCACATGCCCTACCCATACTTTCCCCTAAAATTACGCACTCACGCCACTCCACGATAAACGTCCATCGAATATGTTATCCTTTGTCCGATTTCGCTTTGGAGGGCGACTGCCAGCTCGAAAGCGCAGCCCATGCAATAACCGCATTAGCGGCCAGATCGGTTTTTAGAGCAGATTACGTGACTTTTCCAGTCATTCTAAGTGCGTGCCGACGTTGTCACAATCCTCGTTGATGACTTCAGTACCCGCAACACACGATAGGTAGTTTACATGCGAGGTTCCACGATGAATTAAGGATTGAAATGACACGGTAACACGCATGGTAACGCAGACTCTAGACTTAAAACAACGAGAGCACCACTGCAGTTGATCCCCGTGGTCATGCAATGGTACCTTTTGGGGGCGCCGACAGACTGGGCATGTTCAATATTTCAGTTCCTGCAGTGCGAAGACCTATGATCTCCACCTCACGCGCATTCTGTTCGTGCACTTTATGGTCTGATGGCGCGAAAAACCAAAAGAAGCGCACACTGGCTGACGAATTAAAACAACCTGTGTATGCATGCCGAGCAGTGCCTGGTAATAATTCTACACGCGCCAGGGCTCGCGGATACCTTGGCGCCGTCTCTTCTTTGTTAAGGAGGCACTATCGCAGTGGCTCGGGTCACTGAGGAAGGCCTTAGCCACAATGACGTTGGGTAGGTGAAGAGAAGCAGTGGGACGTCAGATGGGTACAGATCTAGTGGAGGGACAAGGTTGTAGAAAGCTGGCGGCAGGACAAGCGCGTGTCAGCAGTTGCGAGGGCGGCGTCCGAACTGTGTGAGAACATGGAAGTAGTCATACTGCCTCCAACAAGGTCATGGGTGGCTCAGTGTCAGGGAAATTATTGCCCGGACTGCATTGGGAGCGGCGGAGATAAGTACATACCTGCTAACAATCGCGAAGAGCGAGAAGTGGAGCGTTGCACTCGGAGGTGGGCCACTACAATTGCCCACCCTCAGACTGCAGTTTGGGTGGGAAAAAAGAATTCGAACGGCGGAAGAATAATAACATTGAGTAATTGAGATACCAAATAATGGTAGGGTTATGAACAGCCAGGGTGGTTGTGGCTGGAGTGGGTGAACCAGGTGGATATGGTGGCTGCATAAAGCTAGGGGTTGAGTTGCACGTCGACGGAAAATTGTTATGCCCTGTCAGAATTTGTTACTTTGATTTAGGAGAGGTACCCTGAGAGGTACAGTCCTGCAAGTCCCGCAAACAAATTTCAGGACGAAATTTATTTTGGTAGTTTAGCATATATCTAGACAGGTTATTTTGATCAACTGAGTGGACACAATAAGAAAAAGGGCTTTGGTTTGGAAAACTTCCCTCTCAGTTAAATTAACTGCAGGAAATAGGCACGCACTTTGGCTAAATTATGAGTAAGTTTATATTAAAGGAATTTCCTATGCTATAAGGAAAGACAGAACCAAACTTTCTTCAAATATACATTGTGCTGTAGAAGAGATTGAAAATAAGCAACAAAAGTGGAATAATAATCCCTGCCAGAATTTGAAACTTTGTGCGAAGTAAATCAAATGGAACTGAAGCAAAGGTTAAGGAATTGCATTTATTTTCAATAACAAGCAGCGATAGAAGTTTTAAAAATCGTATTTAGCTATTCTGTGAAGTTTTTTTTGAAAAAAATGCAGTAAAAATGTTTCCAGCGAACATTTTCTTTTACCGCACAACTGGCCGTGCGCGTAAAAAAAATTTCCATGTGTTACCGGAAGACAACTTAAGAAGGCCTTATTGAATGTCAGTCATGTAGAAATATAGTTTTTTTGTAAACAGAATGTTCCGATCAAGCGTTATTTAGTAACGACGCAGACAGAAGAACAATAAGCATTTGAGAAAATGGTCATATATGTGATCTGTTTTTTAGCATTCGCAGGCTTATTACGGATCGTGGAATTAATCCCCGGAAAATAATCCGTTATGAAGAAAAATGTACCTTCTTTCGTCAGCAGTCAAATTTAATCGTTTTTCTTCAGGTAAATTAATGAAAGTGTCAAAAGTCTCCAATTTCCCTGTGACATTACCTTCGAAAAAGTAAATATATACAGAAGTTCGTCAGCTAAATATCCAATAAAACAGTGCCTAAAACGTAACTTATGGAAGGTTTTTTTATAAATCTTTGGAAAAACAATATGCGTGGTATCTAACAGACATTTTTTATGCTCAAAAATGTGGTTTGCTGTTTTGAAGCATTTCCCTATTTGACCTACATGGCCATTTGCATAGGAAATAATATCCAAAAGCTCGTTTTTCGGTAAATTCTGTTTAGTTATATCTTGAGCCACGAAAATCGATCGGTGCAATCGACTGACGTATGGGCGAATGGTCGTTCACATTTATCTGACGCACACAGGAATACAGACACCTTGCTCTGACGATGGAAGCGAGTGAGGTTTTGAAACGTTAGCCGGAATACACTTTGGTCTCAGAAGTCGTCTCCTCCTCTTCCTCCTCTTCCGGGGATGATGTAAGGAATATTTTATCTGGACCTCGAATTTTCTCGCATAGAAATTAATTGTTCTAATCTTTAGCTATTTTTGACGTCTCTACAACCTGGGAATTATCGAAAAAATTTTTTTCTTAGCAAACACTTATTACTTCTTGGATATTGGAGAGAACGTCTGGATACTAGCAGTCAGGGAGGGACTGTTCCATTGGATTAGGAAGAAACCATGGCCTGGACTCGATGAGCCATGAGAAGATGATGACTTCTAGAAACTCTTGCAGTTGCGACCTTCAGATCCGGTTCCTTGTGGTAAGAGACTAGCGGCTTATGGAAGGAAAAGTTTATCCTATACAGATTTAGTAAAGAATGGGTTGGAGGAAGTTGGCATTTGGAAGAGCGAATGTCAGCAGAGTCCGAAATGTGGGAGTGTGGGAGTCACCACAGTATCTCCAGTTAGATCATGTGCGAGTTAACCTCAGGAAGAGGATTGACCAGACCGGATTGGGTTGCGGACATAGAAGCTGTTGCGAGAGGCAAGAGCTTAAGCGTTCCAACTGGAATTTGGCCAACAAAAAACTATGTGGAAGGGCAAAAGGAGGGGGAGTCATTGATAAACGCTTTTCTTTTGCGCAATTATCGGGACTGGGTGGGGGAGAGGTAAACATGCAGAAAAAATGGAAACTGAGGGCATTGGTTAGATATTCTAGACCAACTGAGCCTAGACTGTGATAACCAATCGCATTTAGGGAAAGAGTGTGTAGAATGTATCGTTAAACTTTTTATTCCTGATGATCGCGCCTGAAGATGTAAATAAAGTTTAAGTTGACCCAATTGTAAAAGGACCGGAGGCGTTTGTCGGGACTTGAAGCCGCATATTAGACAAAGCCTTTAGCGGAAGCCAACGCTCTAAATACTTGAGCTACAAACATCCCACATCACGCCATAAATTTAATCACACTTGGGTCGATTTTACTCACCCAACTTTACCGTTCATATGGAATCGACCAGTACAAAATAGCAAGCTGACTGCCCAAGCAGATTGTCCTAAGTAATTATCTAGAATGCACCAGAATGATTACTAGGCTGACTTTATTATTAGGAGGTTTGACGGAGTTGCTTAATTTGAGTTGACTCAATTTAGGTTCATATCCCCCCGAACGCCTCGGTTAACTCAAATTGAGCAAATCTGCCAAATCTCCTAATAATTGAAGTTGACAGCATTGATAGCCTAAACTCGCAGTTGAGCCACCACAGGGGCACTGTAGCTTGACTTTCAATCTCCAATAGAATTGAGCAGTTTCATTAGTTGGCAGTTGGATAGATCAACGCACTTTTATTTGTGTATAAAAAACCCTACGAGCTGAATCGGTCTTCTGTTCAAGGTCCCCAGGCCCACCCCTCCTAGACTTGCGACCGTGTAACCAAGTGGTGCGGGAAATTTGTACTTTACGCCTGGCACCAGATTTATCCGGGGCATCCATACCCATCAAATTACTGACCTACCGCTCAAATTTTACTACTTGCTTAGTTCAGCAAAGCTCGCACGACAAAATTCATCATTTGAAAGATCGCCTGGCCTCCTTATTATGAGACCGTTCTATGAGGATTGAAAACAAGACAGTATACTTAGGTTCTGAACCATTGTTTCGTTTAATGATATGGGAAATGAGCCAACTTATATATCAAACTACCAGCACAGAAACTAGACGCCTGTCTTGCGTTTATCTCCTTTTCTCGACAATTTGCTTTCCAGGAGGCATCGTAGCAAAGAGCTGGCTACAGAAATGCGTGCCCTATACTAGTTCCTCAAGTCGTCATCCTCGGCCTGTTCTGCGCGTCCACCTCGTTGGAGAAACTGTCAATTTTTTTTATAGTGCACCTCATGACTCTTCTGAATTGAGTGCATCGCCAAGACATTCATCGACGCAAGATAAAATGTGTCAACGAACTCTGTTTGCATTAACGTCTTTCCAGAACTCTACTCCATACGCTACATATATTGTGTAGGCTCCGATAGCCTTTAACTGCCATATGTAATTAGTAAAACTCACACTGTAATTGCATTCGATTCTAGGGGCATTTTCGAAATGCCAGAAAGGCACCAATTGGAAACGAATAATGCCGAAATCAAGTGATGAGCGTCTGTGTGGCAAATCTCAACCAAGTCCAAGTAGTCATTGCAGCGAAGTCTTACTAAAACCACACTATCGAGCTTAGTCACCCGATACTTTCAGTTCATTGGTTACAGTCACATGGTACCGGTGTACTCAGCGGCGCTTTGGCTGCATGAAATGCTCATCTTCGAAGGCTACTATTCAGCCTTTTTGTTATGGATAATTGAAAACGCTTCAATCAACCCCGTAAGACTGATATGAATTCCGCAGGTGGGTTCTCGTGTACCTGGATTAAGTTAGTGGGTTTCATATGTTGTCAGTTCAGTATCTTGTTTGGCAGATGAACTCATGTCTCCTTGAGTATAATGGAAAGCTCCCTGTGGGCGGAATTGGCCTTATTTTCAAGCTTCGCCCACCACCTCTTCTGTTCCAGCGACTCCTCCTTGTATAATTCTGTGCTGAGAGAAATGCGTACTTTACGCCTGACGTCAGATTAACCAGGGCATCAATTCGTATCGAATGACTGACCTAGTTGACTATTGTTCAGATTTTACTAATTGGTTTTTTTCTAAAAACTCGGACGACCAAATTCATTATCCGACGTATAGCGCTGCCTAATTCTTCACTCTTCATACTTTTGACCGTGGTTGATGGGGCTTGGGAGGAGGAAAGGAGCCAACTCATATAGAAAATAAACAGCAGGGAATGTAGACGCATGCTTTGGTTTTTGTCTGGGGCCTTTCACTAGCCCTTAAGTCGTCAATCTCGGCATTGGCAAGGCAGTCGCATGTCGAATGTAATGAGTCAGAAAGAATTTCCAAGAAACCTTCGCGGTAACAGTCTACTCAAATTATCGTCTAGAAAACCAAAGCCATAGAATTTTGTATTATATGACCGGTGGGAATGGTAAATTGCTAATTTATTTTATTTTCGACTTAATTTATTTTTCAATTATATCTCGTTTATAATAACTGTATCCACTATTTCCTGTCATTGTTTGATTCATTTCTTGTATTCTTTTCTCTTGCACCTCCTTATTGCGCCACCACTATGACCCTTTTTACTACCGATAACTATTACGGAATTCTGGGTAATTGAGTTCCGTGATGATCTCGATAATAGACTGGGTACAGGCTTGGGTAGGCTTTAAATTTAATTATCGGCTGGTTTTCCAGTAATGCACACATTTTAAGTATAAGCAGAGATGGGACTCGAACTCAGCGCTTTCGGTAATTAAACTTTGCCTGATCCGTCTACCGGTAACTTTTCGGTCCGCGTGCTGACAGCTGAAGTTCGAGTTATTCAACTTCACGTGGCCGAGGTCACGAAGCTGAAAACGGCAATTCAGTCCTTTTCGTTCTTGCCATTTGCTGCGGTTCATTCGCCTAAACGTGTGCAGGTAGATTTTTATATCAGAACCAATGAATTACTTTGCACTTCAAAAACTTTTTTAGGGTGGATGTTCTCCGATTATCTCCGTTGTTGCGTTGGAGGGATCAGCTGATACCCCCTGCGGGCCCACATGCATTTCTTCGCATTTCGGCACGTGCAGACCTATCGTTGCATCATAAGGATCTTTTTGGTGGCACAGCCTGTCACCATCGATGACGGCTTGGATGTAGAAGTCTATTCGATGGATCACCATAGAAATCAAGTCCCAAGAATTGTGTATCAAGTGACCGATAATAACGATGATTTATTTTTAATTTTGTTAATTTATTTTACATTTACTTTTGATTTTATTTCAAGTACCTCTTGTTTTTGCTCCTATACATGAGTGTATGATGATAATTTTGCAGTACGGCCAGAATTCATACAACATGCCAATGTTTGCAAAAGCTTGATACTCAATCGCTAATTGCCATTGTATCAGTATCAGTATCAGTTTATTGAGGGAACGATAGGCCATTGGTTAAGAATTTAATATGGATTATCGTGTAGCCTATTCCCAAGTCATTTCAGTCATAACATGATGCTGGCTTTAAACGAGCTTCTTTGTATTCGCTATAAAAAGTGTAACATTAAAAAATTGCCACTTAAGAGGTATGCATTTTTATCAGTGCTTATGACTTCCTTTATAAATTCAAATAAACGTTCGGAGAAACATGCACGAAATATACTTTCTTGTACTCATTTGGGAACAAATTACGCCATCCTGAACTTAGAGAAGAGGTAAAATTTTAATTTATAAAGATCTCCCATTATGAGATTTTTTACGGTAGTGAGGTGCTCATTCAGAGTACATCCTATAGGCTTACTTATTTTTACTGTCTATACGGTGCATATTATGATTCATATCTATCGCAAAATTTTATGAAAAAAATGCGACCTCTTCCTCAAAACGTTGGCAGAAAAGTAGTTTTTCTTAAACAGGCTGTAAACAGCGCGCAGGTTTCAAATCTTGAATTCAGGTGTACGGGTCGATATGTTTCAGAATTCCTCGGCAATTTACGAGCCGTAATATACTTCCAAATGGGTTCAAGAAAGAATTTTCTTGAACTTTTTTAAAATAAAATATATTCTAATTTATAAAGGCAGAGAAAAGCAATGAGAACCTCTATACTACTTGAGTAGCCATTTTTATAGTGCGAACTTTTTTAGCGGTCAGAAATAAGCTCATTAAAAGCCGACATAATAAACTACACGATAATCAGTATTAAAAGCTTCCTCAATGCCGACTTCTGAGTGAATATTTCGAAAATGTCGGCATTTTGCATGAATTCTGAGTCTTTATCTATCTACAATTTCCTCTTTTTTTGTTTCATTAGTATATTTTCCTCTTCTTCCTCCATAGAGGCCCCGATGACGAAAAATACTTGCATCTACTCGATGGTCCAATTTAAACCTTTTTCAAATGATAAGTCGTGAGATATGCTCAGTAGCTCGATTTACAGCTTTTTTCAATGTATTTGTCGCGAACAAGCGGCCTCCAGCCACAACTTATGCCGATTTTTTGGTCTGCCTTTAGGTCGCACTTTAATATCTACCCTCCAAATTTGCAAAATTTGCGATCAGCTAATGCGCCCTCTCCCCTCGCAGACCCGTATTGTTATGCGATCTGCCCGACAGAAGACATCACGTGCAATCCATTCGCTGCCATATTTTTTCGTGGTGGTACAGCCTGTCACCATCTGCGCTCAGTTTGGCCACTCTGGCGGTTGCCGTCTTCGCACAAATGGTCGGAAGGAAAGAAGGACGAGTTTGCCCACTACTCTTCGGGTACTTTTCCATCCTTAAGTTAAAAAAAGGCTTGAAGAGTTTTAAACTGTCTGCGAAATGGTCTCTTCAGCTGCCGGTGTTTCTTATGCTTCTTTTCAGTGGATTTCATGATACAGCGACATTGTTCAAGGGTAAAGCAATGCGATGCTCTCATTCCTGTTAAAAATACATATTCTTTTCACTCGGAGGTCAACGAAGTCTTCACTTAATATGCACCAAAGCTTCCGAAATATGTCCTGACGTATATCGGCATATCAGCACTCTGTACTTCCCTTCTTAGCAAACAACCTTAAGTTTGCAGAATAGGAAATCTAGAAGCTGAGGTTAGATATGTCTCCATCATAAATGTGGATTTGATGCTATTCTCTTTATTTTTGAATATTTTATTAAGTTATCACTTGGCTTTCGTCATATGTCTTGCCGTTCATCGGCATATCAGCATTCTGTTCTCCCATTCCTAGCACACTACCTCACGTGTGTAGAAGCGGAAATTCAGAAGTTGAAAGCTGACCTGCCTCCATAGTTAACATGGATATCATGTAAAATTTAAATTTGAGTATTCTGTGGATTTTTACCTTTTACCATGACCCCTTATTTACCTTATCCTTTGCTCTCCGTGGATGCAGCCACCTTTGCTGAAAGTTTTGGATGCATAGTCTAATGTTTTTACGACAAAATAGCGCACCATAAAAAGGCACGGAAATTAACTTACATTTTGTACTCATTTATATTCTGTTGTGTGTGTCAAATTTCCACATTTTTACTTGCTTGTACTTTATAGTTTGTTGAGTTTATTAATATTCCTGGAAAAATTGATGGTTATGAGGTCGTCTACTTCAAATTACCTGAGGTCCATCTTACCCTTCTGGAGATAGTTTAGTATAGTTCAGTTTACAGTTTAGTTTTCAGTTCATTTTTATGTTTACAATTTTTTATTTTTTAATATTATTTTTAAGTTAAGGCAGTTTCACTAGCATTAGTTTACGTTTTTAGTACGTTGATTTGGGTTTTCGTTAGTTATTTTTTAATATACTCGTTTTCCAATAGTGGCATAATTGCACATATAAATTTTGAAACGCTTGTTTTATTTACCAGCATATGGGCATTTCAATTTCGCTATATTTAAGATAAACTTTTTTAATTGTATTCCCTTTTTTTGTATTGCACAGAATAAATATGCTTTATTTTACACAACGCTGCATTAGAGAAGGATAGGGGTTTCGTATGCTGATCTGGAACTTTAATTAGGATTCTTCCATAATTTATTTTTAATTGTTTAATGTTCACCATTTAAATTGTCGCATTTTTAAATTCTTGCTCGTTTTCTTGGTACTATATATTCACCCACAAGCATCTACATAACAGTGGATTTATACTTTTTTCAATTGTTCTTTCACCCACAGTTTGTCTTCAGCCACAAAGTCTTTCGCTTTGTTCTTACTATATATCCGCTTTTTCTAGTTACTGTATCTACTTTTTTTGTTTAATATATTGCTATAAGATTTCCTCGTCTGGCCATCTCCAGGGAGCCCTCAATAATGAAGTCTCACTTGCATCTACTCAGTTGCTCAATTCATACTTTTGTCAATGTGCTTATCGCGCAACACCGGTCCTCAGCCACAAAGTGCTCCCGACGGCCGCTGCAGCAAAATTTAATTAGGCAACTATGTCAGAAATTGTCCATTCTTTAATCTGCCTTTAGGGCGCATTTTAATCTCTGCTCCCCGATTTTGTGGACTGTTGCATGACTGTGGGATCAGCTAAAACCCTGCGCTTTCCTTCCTACCCACCCACCCGCATGTTGACGCGATGAGCTGGTCAGTAAACATCACCTGCAGTTCGCTTGCGGCGTGCTGCGCCGTCGGCGTCACCTTTTTTTGGTGGTGGGACAGCCTGTCACCATCTGCGCTCGATTTGGCTGCGCTGGTACTTGCCGTCTTCTCTACTGCTCTCCGCTCACTTTTCCATCCTTGATTGAAAAAAATTGTTGCTTTTCAAACAAATTCTTTGAATGCTCCCTTCAGCTGCCAGTGTTGCTCATGTTTCTTTTTAGCAAATATTATAATGCAGCGACAGTGCGCAACGGTAAAGCAATTCGCTGATCGCATTTTTGATGAGGTTTTTCGTTCCTTTCACTAATGCCTGCGAAATCGTCCTGCACTCTGTGCTTAGGCTTCCCACTTACGGTATGGTGAGTGCTACAAGCCTGGTAATCACTCAGTACGGTTTCAATACTGATTATCATACAGCCTTATCTTCGGTATTTTTAGTATAAGTCTTTGAAGTATAAAAGTAACAGAAGATATAATTTTCTACCAAAAGGGTACTAGAAAGCATATTTTATGCATGTTTTCTATAAAATATATTTGGATATATACACGCATTGCCCCCCCCCTCCGTTCTCCGTTTTACAACCCTGCCGATGGGCAACGTGGTCTCTATTCATGCTCATGGTGGTTCTGCTATTTTCGGCAGCTCGTCGCTTGACTCCGCAGTCCACAAGGTCGCATCTGCGGCGTTTCGGTGATGACCACGTGACCTCAACCGTTCCTTCATTTTTTTGACCATGTTGTCCGCGATGGCATCCTCCGGTCTCATCTCCCTGATGGTTGATCATGAAGCCAGTCGGGCGGTGTAACAATGGTGAACGGCAGTCTCTGCTGCTATGTGATTTCTCCAATTACAAGAAGCGTTTCTAACCCTCATTCATTCTCATCAACAGTCCTGTCTCATTTGCACTATAATCAATCCTCTTAACCAACTCCCTTAATTTTGTTGAAGCAGTTTTTTCTTCTACGTTTTGATTTTTTTAGGGGGTTCTCTGAACTCCGCCCCAGCTTAAATGGTAGAAGTTTTTTATCACTGCTTCCTCCTTAGTTCACCATGCGTTGACTACTCTTTTAAAACGACGATATGTTGGTGAATATGAATTAAGCTTCCAACACTTCTAAACGCTCCCGCTATCTATGTGGTTGTTTCATGGAGAGCAGCATTTATCAACTTTGCATCTATTTTTCCACAGCACTAAGTTTGCAATGACGAGGCCCTACGGGCCGAAAATATAAAAATTTATTTATTTATTTATTTATTTGTACCAATACAATATACCTTTATATATCCTCGTCTCCCCCTTTTATTGCGTTATGAGTTCTAACTCTAACTCGCTCGCATCAGCGTTGGATGAGATCGATGGACCTTTTGGTAGTGTATTCAACAAGACGCTATTCGTCGAACCGAGGCCGAGAGTACCGATAACCTCTGGTCCCCACCGATTGGACGCATTCAACTCGGCATCTACTGTATGTATGGGTCTGCTCGATACGGAGATTACAATCTTTGTCCATCGGCAGGATTTTATAAAAAGATTGGACGTTGCAGATGTCTTAGGTGGGTCGCGGCAGCTGGTTGCGAAGCACCATCGTCATCCAAGTGCGACGGCAGAATACACTTGGCCTTTCGTTCGTCGAATATCCCATCGAAGTAAGATTTACATTTTTTGCTAAAACATAATTTACATTTATACTACTCATGTGTTATAAGACGAAGCAATATATATTTTAGTATAGCTGTAGAGAAAATTATTTTCCTCTATAATATTATTTTTATAAACATTGAGATGCTAGTAGAAGAATATTGGGATGGATAAATTGTTTTTGGTTTTTGTTTTTAAGAACTAGAAAAGGAGGCAAGGCACAATTTTGCTTAGTATGTGAGTAGATTTGAGACCATCCTGGGCTGTTAGACTACTTTGTCCGAATTGGGTGTTGAAGAACTGGTTTCAAAGTGTCCTATTTTAGTTAAAAATGTATGCGTGAATCGTATGCTGGTTGTTTTTAGTGGGACGGGAACCATTTTGGTTTGTTAACATATTATTGCTTAGGATGTTATGATTATGTGTCACTTTAAATAGGAAAGTTAAACCTTTGTGGAGTCGCCTTTGCCAGAGGGGTTTAAGACCATATCTATTGTACATTATTTTATAGGAGTCTCGAGCGTCACCGCCTTTACACAGCACTCTGGTAAACCTCTGGATTTTTTCTAGTTTCTGTCTGTAATCTGATGACATGGTACCGAAAAATATTGAGCAGTAGTCTAGAATAGGTAAAACATGCATTTTGTAAAGTTAAGTCTTACGTGTAATTGATGTAAAATTTTCACTTATGAAGCCACATAGTCGATTGGCTTTTGGTTCGATTTGTTTAATATGTGGGGATAAGTCAAGAGTATTAGAATAGCTAAGACCTAAATCGTTTAAAAATGTCAGTTCTTTTATTTCTTGACCACTCAACATTATGGGGGGAAGTTTTAGTGGTCCAAAAATCATGAGATGACATTTTGTTGGGAAGAACGGCATTTGCCATTGCACACTCCAGTCGTTTAGTTTTTGAAGGTCTAATTCAATTGTTCTATGCACACTGCTTATCAAATGTTTGTTATAGACACATGTAGTCTAACATCCTCTGCATATAAAATGTGTTAGCAGAAGTTGATATAGTGGATAACTCATGAATTTAAATGAGAAATAAGAGGGAGCCTAGAATAGTGCCTTGAAAAACACAACTGCTTATATGAGCTGGTTCTGATTCTATATTTCGAAGTTGTACTACTTGGAATCGGTTTCGAAGATAGGATTTGAGAAAATCAAGGAGGGGGGGGCCGAACCCCATGACTCATTAGCTTCACGATCAGTTTTTAATGGGGAACTTTGTCAAAGGCTTTTTTAGATCAAAGTAAATTGTAGCTACCGTGTTCCCGTCATCTCTATTTCTAGAGACGAATTCCAAGAAAGTGAGATGGCATGACTCACATGACTTTTTGGGTAAAAAGTCATGATGAGAGGGAGGTATGAGATTTACATTCGTCAGATGGTCTAACATTTGGTTATAAATTATTTTTTCTAAGACTTTTGTTAAAACCGATATTCGGTGAACACCACGATAATTTTGGTGAATATGAATTAACCTACCAACACTTCTAAACGCTCCCGCTGCCTGTGTGGTTGCTCACGAAGGGCAGCATTTATCAACTTTGAATTCATTTTTCAACAGCACATAGTTTGCAATGACGAGGCCCTCCGGGTCTAAAATATAAAATTTATGTATTTATTTTGTAAGCGGTCAGAAAGAAGCTTACTAAAAAGCCGGAACCTGGCGTGGCTGAAAGGACTTGAGATTATACTGCACGATAATCTCTATCGCAAAGTGCGTCATTTTGCTTGCAGCAGTCGTCATGCTATATGTGCTGCAGGTCCCCATAATAAACGAGGAGTTTATGTAAATCTCTTTATTTTTCAGTATTCTGTTAAGTTAGTGCTTGGTCTAAGAGTACAGAGCCATTATTTGCTGAAAATGTTGGATGCAACTTTCAAACGAGGCATATTTCTCTGTCTCTAAGGTCCCGTTCGGGCAAAGCGGTGAGTTTTAAAAGGCCAAACACGCAAAGAAGTTTATTTGTTGGTTTGCGTGATTGAATGATCTAATGTTTTGTACGTTCATTTCTGTGAAGCCATGTCATCACCTTCTCGTTTATTGAATCGTCACACCCTTCCATCCTTCAATATGAAATAGAAAAATGGCGATTATTTACAAGAATGCGTGCCGATTCTTCCCTGGACACTTTTCAGACCGCATTTGCCTATTTCTTCTTCTTCAGTAAAGCAAGCTTTAGCGATACTAACTGCAGAGCGCCAGGAGAGGAGCCACCCAGTCTTCCCCTCCCCTACATGGCTCAAAAGCAGTGACACCCATTGTGTTGCGTGCTTATACCACATCGGGGTCACCAATGTCGCAGCTGCTTAAGTTAAAAAAGGTAGACGCTAGCCGCTAGGACTATCGGTTTCTGGTTCCATATGGGAAGAGAAGAGGAAGAAGGAACCCAAGTTAGAGGAATAGCGCATTCTGCAGAGGACTGTTAAAGAAAAGGTTAGAAGTAGTTAGGAGCCGGACGAGAACAAGTCTGCGCCTGCAGGAGCGACGTTCTGAACTCCAAGCCCGCGGGGAGTCGTCACAGTCCCTTTACCAAGGTCATCGGCAGATCAGCTTTGAAAATGATTGGCTAGCTAGCACAGCTGGAAAGGACCGTTACTGTTGGCCACGTTCAAGTAGTCGCGGCAGGTTCAACACTGAAACAAACGCTTAGCGTTTGGACACTAAAGCTTCAATCTAGAGACTACAGCAATGCGCTAAGCGCTGGGGCTTGAAAATTTGTCCACTGACCATTATACTCAATCCTCACAGGCTGCCAAAGGTGCATTTGTGCGGAGGGACCTGATATTGGTGACCTCCCGGTGTGATATGAACACGACACTTCTGATGTGGCCTGCTGTCTTTGTGTATTTGGTGAGTCTCCGACGTGTCACTGCTCATTTGGTGATCTGCGCTCGCGATTTTCAAATCACTCCGGCCTTCAATTGAATTTTTCCTATGTCATCTGATGTGACCGCAATACGTAGACTTTCTGAACTGACATCAT
Organism: Ligula intestinalis; assembly: GCA_036362985.1. Classification (NCBI taxonomy): domain Eukaryota; kingdom Metazoa; phylum Platyhelminthes; class Cestoda; order Diphyllobothriidea; family Diphyllobothriidae; genus Ligula; species Ligula intestinalis. Next base: position 4,396,243 of record JAYGXS010000009.1, read on the forward strand.
GTCGTGAAGCGAGGTGGAGATCTTCAACCACTCAAAACCCATCCAGCCCAGGCTACCTTTCCTTCCCCATCCCAGAGAGCAGTTTCCCACTATGAGTGCCAGCACCCAGACCTCCTTTCCAATCTGTCAACGATACTTTTCCGTTCAACTCATACTGACATGGCATACTGATTTGTTGTTGACTTTTTACCGAAAAACCGGTTTTCTCCAGCGGTCCCTGCAACCTGGCTCATTCTTGCCAGCCACAGCCACCCACGCTGTTTGCAATTCTACCTTGGAACCATAGTCTGAAGATCGCAGTTGCTAGAGTTTCACTCACTTAACCCCCTGCAAAAGACCGACTGGTGAGCTGAGAATCAGGCTGCAGTGGCCCCTTGTACACGTTTAAACTTCTAAATTTTGTAGATTTTATGAATTTACCTGTTAGTTTATGAGCATTAGGACATTTTTTGCTGAAACTGTCACCTTCCAAGAAGAGCGTTATTTGTTTCTCGCTCTCTCTCTCTCTCTCTCTCTCTCTCTCTCTCTCTCTCTCTCTCTC
>JAYGXS010000009.1:4401783-4425967 GCA_036362985.1 Ligula intestinalis
GAAAACATCAATCTCGATTCGCGACAGGTTGTCGGCAACCGCGTTCCCCATCCATAGGCACGATAAGGCACGCATGGACAACAGTACGGTTAAGTCGAGTTGGAAGTCATGAAGATGTTTTCAACCATCAGGAGATAGTTACATGGTTGAATCACCTCGGAATCACCAATTTGTAGGGGTCTAATTAACGATTGTACTTAAAGCACTACCATCATCAGGCCAAATCCCAGGTTGGAAGTTATAAGGCAGAAGGTGACTGTGAGAGATATTTATTATGTACAGAATTCTCTGTTGCTGTCTCAGGTGACAGTAATCACTGGCGAAGCCAGGGCTAGTGTTGACTGCGTCCAGCCAGACCTAGGAGAGCGTGAGACAGTGGTGGCAGCTGCTCAAGTAGGATTGCGGAGCAGGTTCAAGTGCTTTGTTATTGGTGTGTTGCAATGGTCCGAGGGGTTGTCACCTGCAAAGCCCCCTTCAGCGTTGGCTCAACAAAAGGACGTGTTAAATGGCCTTTAGGCAGGCGTGCTTACTTGGACATGCGTGTATGCGCTGGTGTTTGTGACGTGTGTGCGTGACTAAATTAGCTGGGGTTAATTGTGGGGGCTGCCGGAAACGCGAAATACTGGAGAGGCTGGAGCAGCTGTTATCGGTTAGCCAGAAGTAATTGCGAGGTCAAGCCTCGCGGGACGGGGGCGCCAGTGAAAGAAAGCCTTGCCACAGTCGTTTGTAATGACGCAGGATTTTGGAGAGCGGGCCTTGGAGAACAAAGAGGGACAGGCATTGTGGCCGTCCGTTACACACTTTGTCCACGTGACAACTCGATCCTCGTTTCCGATGACTGCCACAGCACAGGGTGAGGGCATGTGAATTAATTTACATGGACCACTGCATCTACCGCACGACCCTGTCCCTCTCACCCACCTGGACGCGATGTCATGACCGCGCCCAGAAGAGGGAAGCATGCGGGTGGCTGGCATGGCGTGGCGCGAACATGTGCCTAGACGAACCACAAGGTCTCTCCACGCGCCTGCTCTGCCCTCTAGCTGGTCATTAATTTGGTCGTTCTGTACTCATTCATTCAGTATTTAGCTCCTTTACTCGCTCTACGTTGTTTTTTTAATTCCGAGCATTCAATTCACGCTCGAGACAAAGGTTAACAACGTACTCCCATTTCAGGATGTTCTCGTCCAGCGAAATGCTGAGGGAACATTACAGACATCCGTTTACCGAAATAAAACATGTGTGGAAGTAATTCTTAGCTAGGAGAGCAACAGCCCTATTGCTTATAAAAGGAGTGACGTCAACCGTCTGTTAAGCCGAGCAAAGACACACTGCTCTGACGATGAAACTTTCGAATCGAGCTCAATTATATATCTGATTTGTTTTTCCGTAATGGTTACCCGGAGACTTTACACGCCGATGCGTTAAACAACAACGGTGCAACAAAAAGCAACCAGATGGTTCCACTCAAGCACCCAAAACAAGTGCATGGTGAATCCTCCATTGTATAAGGAATGTGACTGAACCCGCTGAAAGGCACTTTCGGAAACACCAAATTAAAGTGGTGGACAAACCGATGGCTACCTTGCGCACCCAGCTTATACATACTAAGGATGGGGTAAGCTACCTTAATAAGAAAACAGTCATCAAAAAAATTCCCTGCGGAGATTGTGATGTTGCATACTATGGCCAAGCAGGAAGATCCGTCTCAACACGCATCCGTAAGCACACTTGGCCGTAAAGAGACGTAAAAATTTGTTATAAGTCGCTATGCATTACCTCAATGCAGGACACGTCTTTGCATGGGATAAAACACGCATCGTCTGAGTTTGCCCCTCTAAAAATGGTCGACAATTTCTTGAGGCCATGCACTCCGACGATTCATGCATCAACTGCCATATAGAGCTGGATTTTGTTTATAAACACGTCAAAGAACCGTTGAAAAACAAAGGCCGCACGACGCATACCGACTGAGGCCACACCTACCAATCAGGTCTCACCACATATAACTATTGATTTTTCCATCAAATTTGAATTTTTTGCTTTTCATTGCACATTTCCTGTTAGTGCGAAGACGAGCTGGGGTGCCAGACTAAAACTGCATTAGTCAAAGTTACCTTTTATCCCAAACAACATCTTCTTTTTCAAAATAATGTCATGTCTCAAGCCGATTTCAACAAGCCATCCTAGATACTTCTAAACAACTTTGTAGTTTCCCTTTAATTTCGGCATCTTGCGCGTGTTAGGCAGTCCAATTTATTTTGCTAAGGCTCACTTATATTCAACCGCCTATATCAGCTCCCGTTCATAGGAGATTTTGTGCTAAGAAGGTTAAAGAGTCCCGTGTCCTTTGTGGAAAACTTAATCTAGCAAAATACTTATTTAAGTATTCAAAACAACCTTGACCGTAGCATAACCCTGACCTGGACTGTTGGGGAAAACACTTTGGGTGTCCTTATTGCCGTGTTCTGCTGAGAGTCATGCATGCAAACTATTTAAGGGCTTAATTTTCAGAAACAGCAGGGATATACACTTTTGTTATTTTTTAAGATAACTTCTGATCAAGAGGACAGCTACATTGTACGAAGATGGCGTTCTCTGGACATTCGGACGTCAGGACTAAGCACCACTGTGCTCTACGAGACGAAAAGCAAGCTTTTTGGGAGTCGGTTAAGCAGGGGAGGCGTGCTTGCTACAATCCACAGGAACGTCTATTTTGAGCACATTGTCTGACAGTAAGTTGTCTAAGATTACTACTGGCAATATAGATCATTACTGAGAAGTAAATGCAGGCAACCTCATAACTGAAGATCCTTTCCCAGTGTCCTTTGCTTTCGTGGGTTTCCAGGTTATTTTGCCGTCATCAGACAGACATAACCTACCATCAACTGGGCACGTGGGATTTTTACACAAGATATTTGCAGACGCTGAAGACGCAGGACTTCAAGAAAAAATGAACACTGTCACCTACTGTCTGTAAGTTGGATAGGTCGGAAAATTCAATCCACACAGGCATTAATCGAGATAACAATCTCATACTTAGATCGAAGCGCTAATCCTCAGCTCTCAATTTGACTGAATAAACTAAACGAAAATTTTGAACTTATTGAGTTGCTTACAGTCCGACAAATGATCGCTCTTAGAGCTCTTACAGTTGGCATTAAACAATTTTTCTATCAAAAGCTATTTGAAACGGCGAGTCATTTATCATTTGGTGGTTAAATCAGTATCATTTGTTTATGTTGTGGATTTTGGGCAGTCGTCTCCAAAAACCTCCTAATAAGAAAACAAGGCTTTATGCACCCCTGTAATTCATTCGTATACATTGGAAGGTAGAAATCCCAAGAAATTTACTTTGAAAGAAACAGGTTCTTTGGAAAACCCAGTAAATTTTTTTCAGTACAGCTTCGACGCTACTTCAGAGAAGGTCCACCGAACAATTAAAAGTTTAACTGCATTGTAACAATTACTGGAGATCTGGTGGGAGAGCTAATTTACAGCTCTGCGATTTGTGTCAGTCCATGGTGGAACAAAGTAGTACTCATTTGACTCTAGCGCCAATTCCTCGCTGTTATTTGCGTCAGTCCGCAGTGGAAAAAAATAATAGTTATCTGGCGTGAACGCTAATTAGCAACTGCCGCTTACGTGAGACCGTACTGATCTAGCCTTATCCCTCCCAGTTTTGTTTGCTGCTGTTGTGCACTGCATCTAACTCTCTAAATCCATTCAGCTCTCTTTACTGCAATCATCCGAAGAACAAAGCTGGTGTTGTGGCAATTTTCTAGAGCACAAAAACAACATCTATCGAGCACTGGACCGCCGTTTTACGGCACAGAAGGCTCCTGAGGGACAATTGTTCGTCCTAAGGACAAATTAAAATGCACATGAAACAAAATCGATCCCATATGCATCGTGGGCAGTGACTTATGTTCAAAAGGAGAAGATCTGATCGCTGAAACAACACGTTTATTGACCTAATGCATCAACTACTATCGCATAGGGTGAAGTATATCGAGAAAAACCTAACACTTTTGGTCTCCTCGTCGCTTTCTGGCGGGAAAAGAAAAAGTGATTAACCAAGTGGTAGGAAGAGTTTATTCTGTACAGAAAAAAGTGAGAATAGGCAAGAGGAATTTGAATATCAGAAGAGCGCGCAACCGCAGATCACAGGGTCTCTTTGCAACTGAAGTGAGTGCATGGGATTCCATGAATCCCAGGGCATATTTTGTTCCTCCAGCCAATCAGAAAATGGTGCGCGCTGATTAGCAGCCAGTCTGAGTGGCATTCATGGCAAATGAAACAAGAGCATCCGAATTAGATTGCGAGCACGCACGACTGCAAGGCTAAAAACACTCTTAAAATAAAATAATCATTTTCCAAAATTTACATAATCGGTGTGGCAAACATGACGTAGACGCAGTCAGATGCATGATGCATGATCATGTTTGCACTCCCGTCCTGCTCTTTAGAAAGGAGCAGCTGGCGTGTAAAACCTAAAAGACGAGAGGCAAGAAAATTACTGTTTTAATGGCAGAAAACAAAGACTAGGGTTAGGGAAACTTGCTCAGAGTTATTAGAAAGCGCTTCCGTCTGCAGTTTGCCGTAAATGTACAAATTTAAAACATTATACAAAGCGGACCTCGAATTGTGATCAGCAAACGTAACGATCAAGCTTTGCTTTTGGCAGGTTTAAAAGAAATCTCTGGGGCATCTTTATAGCACACTTGAGCTATTTACTGGACATAAAATAGTAACTAAGGGCTTTGCTTTTAAAAAAACATGAATTCAAATTCCAAACTAGGCCAGAACCATACGCAGCCCGGGGTGGTGCATTTCTGAAGGGTATTTCTAAGGACAGCAGTCACAAGTGCCTTTCCAGCGGCAAACATACGCGTTCATAAGACGAAAATGTGATCACTGGAACAAGAGTTTTATTTGCCAAAGGGTAACAGATAGTACTTTACTGTCACTCGTTTTGCTTGTACATCAGCATTGTCTTCTGTGTACCCGTTAGCAGCGTGTCCTCTGTCGTCGGTAGCGCGCCTCAGCCAACAGCAGGCCTTGTCACTGCAAGCAGAATCTCGGGTCGTTGGCAGAGTGTCCCAGTAACAGATATCCATGTTTCCCAGCAGCAGAATGCCCTTCTGCTCGTAACCTCGCTATGTAAGAGCTCGTAGTCATTGTTCCCTATTGGCCCTCCACGAGTAGCCAATGGAGGCAGCCATTAGTGGTGTCGACATTATGTCAGCCCGGTGGCGTGCAAAGAACTTCTTCGCGTCCTCGCATGGTGTCCTGAGCGTGATCCGTCGCGCCACTGCGACGCACGCACGTGCATGCGTCTTTCCCTGGCCCCTTGTGATGCATGACCTCAGAACTCGGCCAGCGGCTGTCATCGCGTCCTCGCGTGTCGGCCGTTTGAAGGTCACGTTTTTATACCTTTTCTGCATGCATAGGAAGTCTGTTAGATTCCTTTGTTCCCATGTCCTCAGGACGGTTTGATTTATGACTCGCGTGCTCGGCCGTCCTAACAATAATGAAAGCAACAGCCGGCTGAGCTTGGCCATAGAACTAGCTACATTTGTCTCGCTTGGTTTTTTTCACGCAGATACATCGTTGTGAGCTGCAATTTGTAAATGCCAGTGAGCCGTCATCTGAAGCTTCTAACTGTGCTTACGAATAAAAGTGCTCACCTACGTGCAGTTTGAGTCCTGATTATTAGTGAATCTAATCCAAGCATCCGTGTAATTAAGCTTTTACCCTGGGGCCCCAAAATCGTACATGAACAGTTGCTCACTTTTCGATTCACTGATTTTTATTTTTTGCAAAAATTTCATTTCTTTTTCTGACTGTCTTATTCTGCAGGCAGCCCTTTCCGGGAGCACAGCAGTATGGCCTAAAATACGGCAGTAAAGCCATTTAAAGCATAGTAGTCATGATACAGAGCGCATTTGTCTTCAGTAAGCATCCACACCCCACAGACATTTGACAATAAAGTTTGACTTATATTTTCAATTCCCAGTCATGCGTATTCATCACTAGATCTTAACTTAGGCACAAAATTAACAGTCAGCTTGTTTTTAAATTTATTATTAGTACTGACAGGTTGTGAGCAATTTAACAAAACATCTAATTTTTTCAGATAAACGTCGGAAATTTTAAATCGTCAAACTTCACAGGTTTTCTGCGTTTTGACGCAAAATTTACTTCCCATTAAATTTACAGACCACTCAATAATGCATTCGGCTATCTGTCGTTCGATTAAGTACGCATCGAATTTTCTCCAAAAGACGTGATGTGATCTGTGATTATACTCCGGCGAGGGAGAGACAGATGGTTACATTGTATAGTTCGGAAATAATGAGTTTAGTCGGCAATGAGATTGTAGGTAAAAATTAGCAAATGGTTTGACAAGAAGTATTCCCGTATTCTAAATGCAAATTTTAAAACATGAGCTCTTTAAAGGTGTGAGAATGCGAAGTGAGAAAACTGTGCATTCTCTCCGATAAAAATTATAAAAATCCAAAAAGAATCGAAAGTATGTGCACTTTACACACATTTTCCAATTTGGCTTGGGTAGAGACTGCCTCATTTGAAAGTCGGGGCCTAATGTGGACAATATAGTTCATGCAAGCCCGGAGTGCGGCTTCTTTGAGTTAACATTTTGCAATCGAATGTGTGTTTAAAAATTTTAGACAGCATTTTATAAGGTTGAACGGGACGCGATGTCTGAAACCTGAGGCACATTGAAAAGTGTAAATCTTACTTAGTTAATTTATTCGCCGTGTGGACAATTTTTCTCCCGCAGATTCATGAAATGTCGGAATGGAAATTTGACATGGTAGTACAACATGCGTTTGAAAATTGTTCTTTTATTGTTTTTGAATTAATTTAAAGCAGAAAAAGTGGTTTTTTAAAGCAGACTTCATTTCATAGCTTTCTATTGAAGGGAATCAGGCCAGAACTAGATAAAAGCCGATGCTTCTTTGCATCCAGCAATTGTCCTATGCTGTTGAAAGCCACGGGACAAAAACTCGTGTTTTACGCCCTGCATGATAAACAAGCATTAATTTAAGCTGAAGAGACTGTAAATCTCTGCCTTTGGAGAAGGAGACGTTTGTTTTGGCGTACAAGACGATCAAGTAAATACAGGTATGAGAAATCATGTCATATTAAGAAGAACAGGGTTGAATTCAGCAGTTTAAGAATAGCCAATGCTCGTGACACGACGCTGGAATATATGTTCGTGCTTAAGGTTTTTTCGTAACGGCCATAATGCATCTTGCGCCTAATATTTAAATATATCAATGTAAAATTTGCAAAGGATTGTTTTTAAATATAATTCTACCTTTGCTGCTTTATTCACTCATTTTTTGCATGGACAGGATTTCAGTACATTTAAAACTTACGCTTACTTAGTTCAATCAATTTCTCACTTTTTCGGAATTTTTCGCTTTCCCGAAAAATCTGTGTTTGTAAACGGAGAAATGTTCCTTTATGAACTGACGCAGGCTTACACCTTAATTGTTGTAAGACTTTAGGTGGCGGAGAATGGTTTGCTTTTTTGAACCAGGGATTTTCTTGTAAAAGTCATGAGTGTGTACGAGGTAGGCTGTCGACGTTTTTGTTATCTGCGAAAATCCTTATCAAAGCACCTCAGTTAACGAGTTTAATCCGTTCCGGCACTGAGTTCGTGATGTAAAACGTTCGCCTTGCAAAACCTGGCCAATCAAACTGCATCAGTTTACTGATTGGTTGCAGGCGCCCGAGAACTCATGCCCTGGCAGGAAGACTCAACGGCGGACACAGGCATACAGGGATAACTCGTTAACTGAGCGAAAGTGAATCGAAGCAATTTTCTGCTGGTGGCTCGCTCTTGGTCTGAAGTGTTTCTAGATGGGGCTGTTCATCACCTGAGGTTCAACTGTACAACCTCATGGAAATTTCAAATTCTCGCTATACTCAGGATGCGTCCAGTACTAATAACCCTCTAAGAGCGAGTGTCCGAAAAGCCAGTCTAAATATAATTCAGTCCATTTCCTCCACGTTCTTTGAAGATGATAAAAACAATAACATATCTGGACCTCGAATCTTTAAGCAAGAGCATATTTGTATATTTACGCTCGCTTTTCCGATTATCGGCATGTGGGCGATCAACCATTACATATTTGGTCAAATCAAATCTTGCATTTTTTAATTCGTGCGTGAGATGCGTTCAACCAACGGACGCAATATCCACTTAATTTGTTGTTGCCTTTCAGGATCATTTGGGAGTCCTCAGTCTCACTCACAGGTTCCAAAACATTCGAGAGCGATCCCACTTCCGAAATTACTCCTCCTCTTCGCAGACAGTACACTGCAGGTTCCCACTTCTGTCGATTTCGTTTATGATGAAGAGCATCCTTACCTCAACATCCCCCCCTTCGCTTTTCGAGAGCCTCATTATTGTGTTGCGTGATGTAAGACATTTGTACTAGGTTCCATGATTCCCTTTTATCTTATCTTGTAGGCCGCTGCACGCAGGCAGCCAATGGAGGTCTACTAAGAACCCGCATTTCACTTTATGAGCAGATGTAAGGATTTGATTAAATAGCTCATTTCTAGGCGATATGTAACTTCAAAATGGGACGCATCCTTTCTTAATCATTCGCGTAGTATTGTCATATTTTCAACAAATTCCCTATTGCATGAAATGTCAACCTAAATGTCAAAATGTATTTTCGATTCAAGCACAAGTTGCTTAAGTAAGGTTGTAATAGGAATTATCTTAGCCCTTAGTCTCAGGATGTTTTAGTCATGTCAGGATGCGGTTTTCTGAACCAGCTTCTGTCTACCGCTAGCAAAAATAATATTCTGTCAATAAAATGGAGACTTATGTTTTATGTATTTTTTCTCAGATTTTTGGCCCCTTATAAATTTAAAACATGCAAAATCGTTTTCTTTGCGGTACTCCTTCAAATATTATATTTGAAGAAAGGGTATTTTTTGTTTCAAAAACGTTTATAATCGTGATGTAGGATTGAAAATCGATTGCCTATCGCATAAATAATCAACCGAACTTCTGAAACGGTTTTCGATATGGGCCAGGTACTTTAGTAGTTTGGTAATACTCATTATCTTTCAGTCTTTTCTCGATATATTTCAGTCAGGACAGCAGACCGCGGCATTGGAACGAGATTCTGCTTCTCCACTTGTGAAATGTAAGAAATGGCTATTTAAGTAATAGGCATTTTCTCATTTATTTTCACTGCTCTTATATACTTCAGTATATTTTATAGAAAACAACCAAAATTATTCTTTCCTGTACTTTTTTGGTAGAAATTTACGCCTTCAAAAGCGAACATGCGAGTCCCAAGAAGTAATTGAGAAGATGACTCGATCGCTGGGACAATACTTGTATTCACCTGACGTTTCGAGATAAGTCACCGAATGGTTATCAGAGACATACTCAGAGAGCAGTAGCAGATAGGGTAGCGTATGCACAAAAGTTTGCAGTATTTATAAGATACGGTCATTACTGCAAAAATACAACGACAATTAACTGTATTTGCCTTTATGCGTGTTGGTAGTTTGTTGAACAGCATGGGGGCTCTGACCTGCTGAACTTTCATCACGCGTGGTGGACTCGGGCGTGATAACTGCTCGGCCATCTAGCCCTCCGGTGTTTGCCATAGGATGACGCGGTAGCCTGTCCGTTCCCCAAGTGACGGCTTGCTTTGGCCCAATGTAATCTCAACGCCGAATATGGATTGGGCAAACCGTTGCACTACTTTATGGATTGGGGGCACGTGAACCATGACTCGGCTCACCCGATTGTCACCCCTTGTGAGAATTTCGGCCTCGCATGCGTATTTGCAGTAATGACTGCATCCTTTAAATACTGCAAACTCCTGTGCATACGCTACCCTATCTGCTACTGCTATCTGAGTATGTCTCTGATGACGGATCTCGAAACGTCAAGTGACTAAAAGTATTGTCTCAGCGATCGAGTCATCTTCTCAATTACTTCTTGGGACTCGCATGCTCGCTTTTGAAGGCGTAAATTTCTACCAAACAAGTACAAGAAAGAATAATTTTGGTTATGTTTTCTATAAAATATACTGAATATATAAGAGCAGTTAAAATAAATGAGAAAATGCATATTACTCAAGTAGCCAGCGACCGAGGCATCCTCTTCCCATCTACGCCTCCTTCAAATTTTATGCTTGAAGAAAGGGTTTTCTTCGGTACCCCAACAGGGATGGTATCTTGTTCATTAGCTATAGTTATAGGTACTTGCGAAGCATCTACTGCACGCGCTCCTCCCAACCCGTCTTCCCCACGACCCTTGCAAAAAGAGGACCGAAGGTGGGTATCTGTACAGCGACTGATAAAATCAAACAGCCAGTTCACGCTTGGCATAGGCCCCACATCATGTGTTGCTTTCATGTGGGCGCCTCTGTTAGGAGTCTAGCCTGACCAAATGCTAGCAACATTGCAGGCTCTCCTGAGGCGTCGTGTCTGCCGCCGACTGCAACAACGATTCCTTTAGAAGAAGATGAAGTAGAACCAATCATTGGAACAAGATTTTTTGTGTCCTGAAGTTTCGGATTCCGTCAGCAATTCTTAATCAACAATTCCTACGTCATTCTAGACTGCCACAATGATTTTGTGTTTTCACTTTGACCGCCTCCACGCGATGCATTGGAGACACACGCACGCACGTCCAGGCGCCTGCCCAAGTAGTCGCAGTAGGGCCACTTAGGTTTGCCAGGGCAGGTGACCTATCCTAAGGCGCCCAATCAGGCCGCAAGCGAATGCGCTTGACAGTCAATTATAAACCACTGTCACCTCTCAGACAGCGAGTTGCACTTTAACTGCGAGGGCACCGTAAGGCGGCTCCCCATTGCCGCCCTTCCCCCCGAAGCGCGGACATTCAGCGCGCTGAAGATCAACCAGTGGCAACCGCCACTCGAGAAAGCAACTCCGGGTTTTGTACTGAATGAACCCTCCTTCGACTGGATTCCACAGTTACGGTCTTCTTGTTGTGTTCTTCCTTGGGGATTCCAACGGGCGTAATAAGACTGTGACACCACACAGAAGTCACCGTTACCACAGCCTCTTACATCACTTGCGTGAAAATGCGAAGAGTGATCGAGCCTGACTCTCAGTTCAGAAGTACCCACTTTATCAGTCACTGTTCAGCCTCTCGACGTGCCACTGTCGCGGCCGATTACGTTAAAGGGTGGGGGGAGGTGAATGGAGGGAACCCATTCTCTGCAACCTTCAAGGCCAGTCTCGACTAGAGAGAGGATCAAATTGCAAACGCTCCTCTACTGGAGATGATATATTGCAGGCAGTTACGTTATTTAAATCCGCAGTACCTTAATCGAAGGGCAGTCATGGGAGGTCAGATTTGTCGAAACAGTTTATGCCTACTGCTTCGCGCATTAGGCCCGGCAAGGTCCGTGTGCTAATTTATCTGGAATACAGCAGACTTCCGCCACATTTGCCTCACTTACAAAGACCATTCCCATACTGATATCAAGACGGCAGGCAGTAGGTACACCAAGAGGATCCGGCAAGCCCGAGCACCCCGTCTACGCGTTCTGAGCACTAAATTTCCCAATTGCCCCCTCTCCCAGGGTCCGCTGAAACGTTAGTGTCCCCAATCTCCCCTATCACTTCTTATCGTCTAACTCAGCTCTGCATGCACGAAAGGTGGTTGATTTGACCTTGAGAAAATCAGCATAAAATTAGCCCTTAGCTAATTTAAAGATCAAAAGTTGATCACAAAAAGCCATTAGAAAAACACCTCACTTGTACAATGCTTCTTCCAAGCCAGTGCATTTTTTGGTGGCTTTTAAGACACGGGGTTGGAAACCTAGGTGAATCAGTGCACTAAATCAACTAAGGTCCCTCCAAGTCTAGATGGACGCGAATCCTTTAGGCTGTGGACCATACTTCGATAACGAAAAATCAGTCTCCTTGCCTCGATTAATCTGTGAAGATGGTCGATAAGGAGTCAATGACCCGAAATCTGAGGACGATGCTCACCACTGTCCCGCGTACTAGGCGCGGCTCATTTATTTATAGTGAAGCGGACTTTCGTTTCATCTGCCTCACTCAAACACTGATGTCAAGACGACAGGCAGTGGGTGCACAAGCAGACTCCGGCAAGCTCGAGCACCCCCATCTACGCGTGCTACACACACGCCCCGGCCGCTAACTTCGCGCGCAGTAGGCCTTCTTCTGTGAGTCTCAGATCACACAAACAAGTGTCCCCTGCCCTGATTAAGCTGGAAACAGTTAGTTGGTAGTCCTGTGAGGGACGGCCAAAAAATGCTGTCTCTGTCCTCGTTCATTGCTCGTGGCTCGCAACGTCATCCGTTTTGCAGGCAGCACTTCCGACTCACTTGCCTTTAATCACTTGACAGACGTTAACTTGCGAGCGCACGCCCAGCTAGTCGTGGTTTCTCAAGAGCCAAAACAAACCCGCGTCTAACAGGCGTTCCATGACACCCCCACAGTCGACTTCAGCTTATCCACACACACGCACGCGCGTGCCCAACTAGTCGCAGTTTCTCAAGGGCCACTTCAGCATGCCACCCTGCGACCACGCAGCAGAGGGCCTTTGCAGTCAAAAACCCTCACTCGCGTAATAGCAAACCACTTAAAGCAACTCACCTCACATACTCGGGCTTGGCTGGAGGCAGTCAACATTAGTCCTGGCTTCGTCAGTAACCACGGCTGCCTGAGACAGAAATGCAGGTTTCTGTGCACAACGAGGCCTTCATTCTGGTGACTCTTGTTTTTTACCTTCAAGTTGAGATGCGACTAGCTCGACTTTAATGATCCGAGTACACCAACCACTTAGACCCCTACAGTTCTACAAGCTACAACTAATAGCGCACCGTGAGAGGCCCACGTACATCAGGCCTAGTACGGTGAGCAGTGCGCTGGGTATGACCTCCTCCGCTGCACTTCCTCCCCCATACACCAGTCGTCCGCCCGAGCCTGTCAGCCGGCAGGTGAGCACAGTTACTGACGTGGCGCGAAAGGCCACGTTAGTGAGACGCTACAGCCATGTGATTAAGGACAGACACGGACCCCGCGCAGGCCAATCAGCACATGCTATGAGCGAGCCTGAATCACGGTTTCGTCCGATGCACCTATAACGCAGCTTGGGTGGCCTGCGACACAGGACCGAGAAGGGGCAGGGCCCGACGGCACAATCGTAATCAGCACGACTGTCGAAGGTCCTACCGCGAAATTCAGAAGCCTCAGGACAAAGAGGGCGACTCGTGTGTTTTACGCGATACCAAACAGGGGCGCTGCATCTACCACAGTCCCCCTGTCTCTTCCCTCACCGTCCTGCGTCCGGTGTCGAGACAGAGTCAAGCAAACCAGAGACGGGATGAGGTGCATGTTACAAAGTCACACACTCACACACACACACACATGACAGCTCCCCCGTCGGTTTCGACGATGGGCACCCCGCGTTCCAGCAAGCCGCAGCAAACGCTGAAGCAAGCCGCAACTGACGCAGAGGTGAGCAGGGCAAGCAACACGAAAGCGACTGCAAGCAGGAGCAACGCAGAGAACTCGTGCGAGAGACAACAGGAGTTTAGGCAGACTCGCACAGAATCTACCCACTCGTTCGCCACTCTCACTTCCGTTTCCGGTGTAAAAACAAAGTCAATAAGACCGGGGATGAGGGAGGGTGTAGATGGCTGGCGCGATAAACACTCAGCACGCGCACACTTGACACAGCCATCTCGCTAGGTATGCTCCCGATTGCGCGGGAGCGCCATAAAGGCCACATTAAGAGGGAGCCATTGCAGCCTGACTCTCAGTCCTCCCTCTCCTCCCGTACGCACACACAGACACACGCGTACAGTAGGAGCAGCTACGTGGGGGCCCGAGTTTTCCCGTCAGTTGGCAGACCCTCCAAGCTACGGCTTTTAGCGCACCGTGATAGATTCAGACGCATTCAGATTTATTATAGTGAGGGAAGAAACGCGCCGAGGTCAACCTCACTCTCTCCCCCACCGCATAGTGACCGCCTAGCTTTTCGGGCACCCGCAGTGGGGCCTGCAACCCAGTGGGAGCGCGAGCGCAGTCACCAACAGGGAATCAGAAGTGAGCGAAAGTGCCAGCGCCTTCCAGGCCGCAGGGACCATGGTTGGCTGAAGACTGGCATTGCATGTGCATACAGACCATTGGATCTCAGAAGGGTGAGAGCAGCACTGCATGAAGCCTGGGCCAACACCCTCCTGAGAGGGTTAACCAGTCAGTCAACGACTGAAAGGCACTACCCATGCTCCGTCGTCGGTTGGCGTCCGTGGGCAAGGCTTGCAGCAGAGAATCTTCAGTAACTGCTGAGGCAGACGTTTATGCTAAAGACATAACTGTGGGTGCTGCTATTATGAGTATGATTACGGTAATGGAGCGAATAATATAGCTACAGGAGCTATTATGGGGCAGTAAAAGGCAAGACAGTGTTCGACAAATTTAGCAAGAACGGCCTCCACTTACCTGAGGGAGGAGGCACTCACCTCGGTTCCCGACAAACTTGACGACGCAATCGTGACGCGAGGCGACTAGTGCGTGTGGCTGAGGCTGGTGGTGGGGATGTTTGAGGTGCTGGGTGTGCCGACATCACGGTCAGTGCCGCTGTCGTGAATGTGCGTGTGACCTAGTAGGCCCATGCGATGAGCGAATGATCGGGGGCAGTGTGGGCAGTGAAGGCGGCGGTCTCGTCTGTGTGTTGGTGCTCCAGGCACTAGTTCACCAGTCTCTGTGCGATGGATTCGCAAGTGACCGATGAGACCGATGCGTGAGGTGAATGTGCGATTGCAGTGAGGGCATATCAGGCCCTCAGAGCTGGTGAGAGGTTCAGGTGTGGAAGTTGTTGCGGGTGGTAATGTGTCGGAGGGAGTGGAAAAAGTTGTGGATGAGTTGGAGTTGGCGGACGAGGGCAACGAGGCATCTCTCGCGTCGGTGATTGCCGTCGAGGCGGAGGGTGGAGTAGGGTCTGGCGGAGTGTTTGGTGCAGTCGATGTGGATGCTGTCGAAGGAGGGTTGCACGGCTTCCGAAGGTGACCGACCAGGCCAATGCGTGCACGGAAGGTGCGCTGACAACGCGGACACGTTGGAAGGGCTTGGGGATGTGGCAGCGTTCGTCCGTGGATTGTGAGAATTGCGTGCCGTCCGTTTTGCTTTGGCGGCGATGATCCGACTAGCTTCGTAGATTGTGGCGCCTGTTTTTACCGCTCTTCGCCACACAGATCGGTCCTGTGCTAGCTCCTCCCAATTCCTCGTGTTGATTTGGAGACGCTTCAGGGAATTCTTCAGGGTATGCTTGTAACGTCTCTTCTGTCCTCCTTTGCGACGAGTGCCTACGGCGACATCGCCATAGAGCAGTCGCTTGGGTAGTCGTTCGTCGTTCATACGTACCACGTGACCGCTCCAGCGCAGTTGTATCTGCCTGAGCATGGCCTGGAGGCTGATAACTCCCGTTTTCTCCAGGATTTCCGTGTCCGGGATCCTCTCCTGCCACTTAACCTTCAGTATGAGGCGTAGGCAGCTGATGTGAAAGTGGTTCAGTTTCCGCGCTTGGCTAGCATAGACAGTCCAAGTCTCCGCTCCGCACAAGAGTGTTGACAGCACACCAGCCTTGTACATCTTCAATTTCGTTGAAAGTTGAAGACCATGACGATTCCATACGGAGGCTTGTAGCTGACCGAAGGCTCGACTGGCTTTGGAGATTCTGCGGGCAATCTCGGCGTCTATTTTGTGTTGCGGGGTATGGGATGTTCAGCTGGGGGTTGAACGTGAAGGTCGTGGCAGATCGCATCATCTTCCTCGCGTAGGTGGTGGCTATGCCTAGCGTCTCTGGCTGGCATCCAGCTCACTTGTGGCTCCCCGTAGCCAGGCTTTGCCTGGCGGCCACCCCCGGCTCCCCGCCTCGATCAGCGGGCTAAACCCAGTGAGGGTCTCAGGTGTGTGTGTCCCCACGCCCGGTATGTCCCCGGGTTGCAATGGTAAGCATCCTAGTAGACGTAGTTGGTGAAAGGACGCTACTTACTGCACACGGTACCATTGTCTGTTTGTACTTACTGTTTACTTTCCTCACTTGTTAATACTCTTGCTGCACTTGCTATCTCCAGTTGCTTTAATCATTATTACCACTGCTGCGATCATTGCTTACCTCACTAGCTTCAAAATTTCAGCACTCCCGTAAAGTTGCCTTATCTGCGTAATTTACTCGATATCCGTTAGTCTTAACATGCATTCATTGTTCTTTATGCGTATGTATGCTTGACCCTACATCTAGTTTATCTTATAACTTTTCTGTTTGATATTTGTTATCTGTTACTTTCCCTGATATTTCTAGTGTTTTCTCT
The DNA here is from genome assembly GCA_036362985.1 of Ligula intestinalis. Lineage (NCBI taxonomy): Eukaryota > Metazoa > Platyhelminthes > Cestoda > Diphyllobothriidea > Diphyllobothriidae > Ligula > Ligula intestinalis. The sequence goes on from JAYGXS010000009.1 coordinate 4,418,169, forward strand.
ACTACCATACCTACACCATTCCATTACCGTGCTGCTAGTGACCTTATTCCATCGTAGCGATGCCTACTCAAATAGTAGTCTTACCGCCATGACTAGCACTCTTAGTCCTCACAGAGTTTGCCTCCTCAGTAGCATCAATAACACCTAACTTGTTGCAGCAATTCTACCCACAGTCAGATGCCGTAGCACTAGAACGCCTATCACTTATGCGTAAGACAAAGTCCCTTTCACCGCTACTGCTACTAGGATAATTACTGCTGCTCCCACCCCCTACTTCCCAAATTCTCCCCGCCCCCCTAAAAGTCCTCAGCTGCGCGACAGCAAAGCTGTAGGCAGGCTCACAGCCAAGTGGTCGTTCGGCACCAAAACACTCGCGGCCCATGGTGCAGTTCGGCTGCAGTTGTGAGTGACCGGCAGTCTCTTTGTGGAACAGCGCTGCTGCCCCTCACAAGAGGGTTGATGGGCCTAGAAAAAGTGGTTACCAAACACGCTGGGTCGCGAAATCTGCCAGTTGACCGTGGCTGACAGATTGCACACACGCGGTTGAAACACTACAAATGCAAATCAAAAATTCTCTCTTCCCCACCCTCATTCTAACCCGTTTCCTTCCCGCAGGACAGCTCCCAGAGCTCACAGGACGACAGCTCAGGGACCTCAGGTAAGTCCTATCACCTTCGGCACTTGGAATGTTCATTCCCTTTTAGATAACCCGAGGAGCATCCGACCGGAACGGAGAACAGCGCTAATCGCCCGGGAACTGGCGCGCTTCAAGGTGGACATCGCCGCACTCAGTGAAGCCCGCTTCTCCGGTGAAGGTTCCATAGAAGAGGTGGGTGCCGGCGTTGCCTTTGCCATCCGGAAGGACATCGTGGGACGACTACCCTGTACGCCACAGGGCATCAACGAACGCCTGATGAGCCTCCGCCTGCCTCTCTGGGGTGTCAAATTCGCCACTCTCGTTAGTGTCTACGCTCCTCCGATGACCAGCTCTGACGAGACAAAGAACAAGTTCTACGAGGATCTGAACGCCCTCCTGGCCTCTGTGCCGAAGGCGGACAAGTTGATAGTGCTTGTTGACTTCAATGCCCGCGTCGGCACAGACCACGGCGTCTGGAGAGGAGTGCTCGGACCCCACGGCCTCCGAGGACTCAACGAAAATGGCCTAGTCCTCCTTCGCACCTGCGCGGTGCACCGTCTCATACTGACCAATACCTACTTCAGCCAACCGCTGCAGCACAAGGCGACCTGGATGCACCCCAGGTCTTGTCAATGGCACCTTCTGGATTATGTCCTCGTGCGGCGACGTGACCAGCAGGACGTAATGGTGACAAAAGCAATGCCGGGTGCCGATGGTGATACCGATCATCGTCTCATCATCTCCAAGATGCGGATCCGTCTTCAACCACGCAGGAGACCTCAAGGTAAACGACCCCCAGTTAAGTTGAATGCTGATCTGTGAAACTTGCCTGCCAACCGCTTGCATTTCAGCAACGAGTTGACTCACCAGCTCGATAACCTCCCAATCGCAGAAGAGAACACCTCCGTGGAGACTCGATGGTGTCATCTACGGGATGCTGTGCAATCCACTGCCAAACGCATCCTTGGGCCCGCGCCCCACCCACACCAAGACAGGTTCGACGAAAGCGATGCAGCCATCAGTACTCTCATCTCTGAGAAGAATCGCCTCCGTAACGAATATGTCGCTCACCCTACCGACGCCACGAAAGCAGCCTACTACCAAAGTCGCCGTCTTGTACAGCAGCGGCTGCTGGAAATGCAGGACGCTTGGATGGCTCGTAAGGGTGAGGAAATCCAAGGCTAAGCGGATCGCAATGAATGGAAGAACTTCTTCGCTGCGCTAAAAGCGACCTCCTATCGCCCAATCGCCTTCCTCAATCCACTGGCGAAGATTTTGGAATGACTTTTCCACCCAATTCTGACGTCTGCAGCGGATCTGTCTAGCCATCAACATGGTTTCTGGTCGGGTCGTGACACAACAACGCCGTTTTCGAGCTCAGCGACACCATCCTCGAGGGCTTCAATCAACAGAAGCCCGCTTCGCGGACTGGCAGTCTCAATTGACCTGTCACGAGCCTTTGACTGCGTCCGCCACGATCAGCTCCTGCAGGACTTGGACTCCCTGAACGTCCCGACTGACCTGGTCCGATGGTTGGCGGCTTACATCCGTGACCGCCACGATCGTGTCCTTTTCCGCGGCACTCTCTCCAAGCCCTGAAAGCAGACCTGCAGTGTTCCTCAAGGCTGTGTGCTCAGCTCGACGCTTTTCCACATTTACATGCGGGAACTCCCACTCCCTCCGGCACCCACCAAAATGGTATCATACGCGGATGGTGTCACCTTCTTCTGCCAGCACCATCACATTGATCAGGCTGCACAGGTCCTCTTGGAATTCATGCCTAATATGGTGGACTTCCTCACTCAGCGCGAGTTTACGATCTCGGCAGCCAAGTCGTCCGTCACTGCTTTCAGGCTGGACCCGAGGGAGTTCAATCTTCATCCGGCTATCATCGTCAACAATGAGTCTTTGCCGTTGGTCCATAAGCCCAAGCTCATTGGTGTCTGTTTAGATCCGATCTTCACGTTGGCGGACTATGCGAGGGAGGTCGCAAGCAAAGTGAGCCGGTGCACCAAGATTCTTAAGGCTCTCGCGGCACATCCTGCGGCTGCTCGAAGGAGACGCTGGCGACCACACTCAAGGTGCTGGTCAAGCCGCATCTCACCTATGCGGCACCAATCTGGTCTCCTACAATCAAATCCTTCAGCCTCCGCCGCCCTCAGTCAGCACGATCACGGGCTGCTATAAAATGTCGGCCTTCGAGCACCTTCATGCGGGGGCTTCTGTCCTGCCGGTCGCCGCACACCACACTCCTCTACCAGCAGTTCTGGTGAACCTGTTCACAACCTGGCCATCCGAAAAACTATCGTTGCAACGCTCCTGAGCCTAACCGTAACGTTCGGACGTCTATCCGAGGTCTCCACAAGGCAGCTGTCGCCTCGTCTCTCTCGGATCTACCCGTTGATGGCTCCGCCATCAGGACAGGCTACCAGCGCCTTCACCAGAGAGCCGTTGCGAACGCCAAATCCAGCTACCATCCCCTGGTTTTTCTGTGTGGCTATCCACCTCCGATTGCGACCTCGGAACATCTCCCAAGGGTGACTCGCTGTACTCTGGCGCAGCTACGCAGTGGCTACTGCATGTTCCTTCGCCAGTACCAACACCGGCTGGACCCGTCTTTACCCGACTACGGCGTCTCACCGCATGACTACCGTCACCTCTTCGCCTGCAGTTCCCGGCCAGGCACCCAACTCACCCCCGAGGACCTCTGGCTCAAGCTGGCCGAGGTCGCGGCTTTTCTCCGTCTCCCAACTGCACCCAGTTTGGACTCCGGCGGGAACCCCTGATCCAACAAGGGCTACTAACCAACCAAGCAACTACTAGGAAAAATTTCAGGATCGCCTTCGTCACCGGCTGCGCCCTGGTACAGGATCGGTACCACCCCTCGTTTGTGCGGCCAAGAAGCTCGGCCTAATTGCTGTCCAGGGACGCACGCCATGAGAAAACGACGTGGGCGTGGACTCAACCTATCACCCCGTTTTTTTCTCAAAGCTGGAAGTCAATTTTCGCTGCACTGCCATTGTCTCTCTGAAGATGGCTTCTTGTGAGAAGGCGAAAGCTCAGTCAACTACAAATGCTGTCCCAGTGATGATCGCGCCTGCATCTTCTTTGCAAAACCAGTGTATTTATCCTAGTTATTCCCAGATTGATGACTAATACGATAAAATTCTGAAATGGGCCTAATAACTAGTACGATTAGACCGCTGATAAAAACGTCACAGTGCTGCCTGCGATGAAAATTACGTCTGTGCGCCTAGATGAGCCCGAGGGGAGAGAGAGACCAGAGCAGAGATGAAAACGATAAGTACTGTGACGATAAGGAAGTTAATGAAAGCGGAACTGCTAATTTCCTCGTCGCCATGGCGACAGACAGCCACTAGGAAGACGACGGCAAGGATGAGGTGGATTGTGAGGCTGCGACTGAGGAAACAATATGGGCGAACAGGAAAGAAGTTATACATACCAACAGGCTCGGAGAAATGCTTGTAATCAATACGAAGAAGAACACCGGAAGAACAAAGCGCGACTTGTAAAAAATGCAATGCTTTGTGTCACAACTATTAAATAGAAAGCGCAGAAATAGAAATACCAAAAAAAATGAAAACGAACAATGAAATACAGAGTAGAGGTTAAAACTAACACAGCAATGCAAAGAACAAAGTAGGGGGGGGGGGGGGGGCAGGGGGCAGAGGCTAGTTGTAAACATTTACTTTTCGTATTCTGACGCTAAAAGAAACCGAAATCTGTGAACGATTTCGTTAGACAGCAGGACCAGGGCATCTGAATTTAGCTTTGGCAAAAGCTGCAGAATTTCCATTAGGGCCTAGAGGCGAGAAAAAGAAACATAAAAGCGTTCACAGACCATAGAGCGTAGGGGTGTGGGGGAAGTGATTTAGGTGTTTTCCGAAGAACTAGCTACTGCCCCAAAAATATAAAGCATATAAAGTAGGCAGCTACTAGCAATCTAAAATAAGGCTAAATAACGCCCGCTCAGAGAACATTTCAAAAGCCTCCTCCGGAAGGGAACTGATAAAGGGATGACAACATTGGCCAGAAAATATCGTTCAGACGGGAAACGCGCGGAAATGGCGGGGATCCTACTTAGTTATTATTAATTAAAGGAAATTAAGTAGGCAGTGTAATGGAAAACTCCGTCCATTTTGGTAAGACAAATTATCCTATGCAACCAAACCGTAACGAGGTTTGGAAACAATAGGAGAATGTTTTCATAACAATGGCGAAATCAATAGTTCGGCTGCAGAAAACATAGTTTCATCCCTTCTTCCCACGCATGAACAAGGATTATAGCAATCCTTTTTATTGGCGAGGATTAGCCACGTATAAAGCGGTTCGCACTAGCACTCTAGAAGTACTCAACACATTCCACAAAGTGATGGGGCGCATCGTTCTGTCTGCAACATTTTGGATATAGACTAGAGTGGCGATAGTAGTCATCGCACATTTCTGTGTGAATATATACCCGATCAGCACTGACAGCAAATGGCAGGTGGCGAGGCGCTGATCAACTGCGGTTCGATGAAGTGCTTATGACCCATCTGATAGACACCAGTGATGGACCAACTGCGCCGTCTGTGAGTGCGTTTGTTTGTGTTGTCCGACCAGCTGGTGTTCAGGGTTATGCTTGGCTGATGAAGGCTAATAAGCCCGAAACAGTTCTGTATCAAGTTACCCCCAGATGCTGTCATACCCTCCCCCTTACTGCGATTATGACTTGGCCGGAATCGGCCTGGCAGGCGGTCACCCGTTGGGGACCTCTGACCACCACATGCACTTTTTTTTCAGTTCGGAAGCCTATTCGATCGGTGTTCGTACATTTCTGAGTGAATATATACCCGATCAGCAGTGACAGCAAATGGCAGGTGGCGAGGCGCTGATGAACTGCGCTTCGATGAAGTGCTTATGATCCATCTGATAGACACCAGTGGTGGACCAACTGCGCCGTCTGTGAGTGCGTTTGTTTTTGTTGTCCGACCAGCTGGTGTTCAGGGTTATGCTTGGCTGATGAAGGCTAATAAGCCCGAAACAGTTCTGTATCAAGTTACCCCTAAATGCTGTCATACCCCCTTACTGCTATTATGACTTGGCCGGAATCGGCCTGGCAGGCGGTCACCCGTTGGGGACCTCTGACCACCACATGAACTTTGTTTAGTTCGGAAGCCTATTCGATCGGTGTTCGCACATTTCTGAGTACAGCTCTGCGATTGCTGCAAACAAAATTCAAGACGAAATGTAACTTGATAGTCTGGCATACAGTTGAAAAGGTTATTTTGATCAACTGAGTGGATTTGATAATTGGAAGGGCTTTGTTTTGGAAAGCTGCCCTCTTATTTAAAGTTATTGGGGGAAATAGGCTCTTAATTTTGCTAAATCATAAGTATGTTTCGATAAAAGGAATTCCGTATGCTATAAGGAAAGACAGGACGAAACTTGCTTCTAATATGCATTGTGCTGTGGAAGAATTCCATAATTAGTAAAAAAAAAGGTGAAATAATAATCCATTTTAGTACTGCAAAAGTTTGTGCCGAGTTGATCAAATGGAACTAAAACGAAGTTTAAGGATTCGCATTTATTTTCAGAAACAAGCAGCGATAGAAGTTTTAAAAATTATATTTAGCTATTGTGTGAAGTTTTTTGCAAAAAATGCAATAACAAAAAGTTTTTGGTAGAACATTTTCTTTTACTGCACAGCTAGTCGTACGCGCAAACAAAGTTTCTACATGTAACTGCGCAAAAGGTTCCGCTCAAGCGTTATTTAGAATTGGAACAGACAAAAGAATAATAAGTATTTCAAAAAATGATCTTATACATGGCCTGTTTTTGCATTCGGACGTTTATCACGGATCTTTTTATAAATATCCTTAAGCAAAAAATAATCCGCTATAAAGAGAAAGGTATGTTCTTTCATCTCCAATCAAATTTAATCGTTTTACTTCAGGTAAATTAAGGTAATTGTGAATGTCTCCAATTTTACTGTGACATCACCTTGAAAAAAGTTCATATACGCAGAAGTTCGTCAGCTAAATATCCGATAAAAGCACTTTTTAAAGAGGTAATATATTATGGAAACTTTTTTATTAATCTTAGGAAAAACAATATGCGTGGTACCTAGGAGACATGTTGCATGCTAAAAATGTGGTTTGCTGTTTTGAAGCATTTCTACATTTGACCAACATTGCTATCTGAATAAGAAATAATATCCAAAAGCTCGTTGTTTTGGTTAATGCCGTTTAGTTACACCTTATTTTAAAGGTTTTGATTTAATCTCGAAAAGAATTGAAAATTAAAAACTTATCAGTGTAGCCACTAAAAAGGAGCGAAATGAAAAGACGATTTATTGAACCATATTCAATATATAGGTAAGCAATAATTACCATATGCACAAAATATTTTGACTAAAGACAATTCCTTTTTGCATAAAGAAAGTGGTTCCTTTAAGTGTTATACTTAACAAGCTATGCAACTTTATTGTTCTAATTTACAGCCATTTTGACGTCTTTACAAGCTGGGGAATATCGAGAAAATTTTATTTTTCTTAACAAACACTAGCACTTCTCATAATTCTTTTAAGTACTTAATATCTAATGTTGCTCATTATTATTTATAAGTTTTCGTAAATGCGTTCCCACTGGTATGGGAGAAAAAGGCAAACATTTATTAATTAAGGAAATTTGCTTGCAGCACTCGCAGAACTGTATATATATATATATATATTAACATAGGTGAAGATACGAGGTCCAGATAAATTATCCTGATCATCATCCCCCAAAGAAGGCGAAGAATAAAACAAGGCGCTGTCGTGGACCACACTGTAATTGTGCTGACGTTTCGGAAATACACTATTTTCCATCATCAGAGTGGTGGGTTGTGTGTTCCTGCTTGCCGAGAGTTGGAATGCCGCGCAGACCATCTGGTGTTGTAGCGATGGCTGACGCACGAGCGCTGAACTTCGTTCTGTCCGTTGATTGGCTGCGGCACCTCCATTGTGGGTGGCTGGCGCCCGTGTGTGTCATCCGTTGCCTGTCCGTGTGTCGTTAACGCGTCTACGTTAACCGGCCCGGTAGTGTGACCACCGCCCGACCTCCCCTCTGAGCCGGATGCGCGGATCAGCCCTCGTTCCAGGCCCGGTGTCCGTCGGGGGGTA
>JAYGXS010000009.1:4430967-4454258 GCA_036362985.1 Ligula intestinalis
CCCCCCCGCTTAGGCCTCTGTCTCTTCCTGCATGCATCCGTCAACATTCCGAGCCTAGCAAGCATACGTTGTGAGAAGGGGGTTGGGTGCAATGTATGAGGAGGAGGCATGAAAGGCTATGTCTACGCGTACTGCCACAACCCTCGCACCAACTCTGCGCAGCCCGATTTTTGGGAGAGACGAGAAGACAGCGAAGAACTGGGAAGGACTTGTCCCTGCAATGTGCATATTGTTTAAAAGTAAAGACTTACGGGACGGGTTGTTGACAGAAAGCCGATGTGTGCAAGTCACTAGTAAAACGAAAAAGGTCGGAAAGTAAGATGCTGATCGTCCGAACAGATCTTAACAAGTGCATAAACCGGGGCTCAGCGATCGGTTGCCTGTTCATCTACAACTCCGCACTCACCGACAAATGGTACGATTCCGCTCCAAACCGAAAACGCCCGCGGACGATATGCGGCGAGAAATTACAAAAAAAGTTCACTTTTATTCTTGTTCCTGCATTATTTCTGAGGACAGGGCTTCTCAACGCTCCGGCGAATGTAATGACGGTTCTGACAACTAGCCTATGTTATACTTTTCAAAAAGAACTTCACATCTATAGCTTCGCCTTTATTCATGATCTCGAGAACGTTTTACCCTTCGTGCTATTATACGTTCGGATTAGGTTTACTCCCAATCAAAGTGTGCAACCAGCAAAGCAAAAGTGAGCTCCACCGTACAATGCCATAACTTACATGGGTCGCATGGTAGCTTCACTGGAAACGGAGGGTTCGAAGACCAGAGCATTTTTGTCCGAATAGGAAGGCGGGTTTAGCAAGGTAGGCTGGGATAGCGAAAAAGTGGAAGAAGGAAAATGGATAAATAGGGCAAGAAGAGGATTATTTTGAGGTATAAAGCAATTGCATTGAAAAATGTACTTCAATACCTTGGGGAGTGTGCAAAAGAAGCGTGAAAATGGACCAAACAGCTAATTTTAATTCACTTCGGAAACGCCGTACAACATGAGTAGAACACGCACCTTGGCAGCACATGTGGTCATTGTTTCTTGGCAAACTACCTAGCTACTGAATATAATATAGTAGTGTGTATATTTTTTAGCGTGGACTACGTACGACCTAAACGCGTACCCTCCGCTGACCAGACTTCATTGATGGGAATCAATCAATCAATCGAATCTCACACGAACCCCAGTGTCATGAAGGCCATATTATAGAGGGTCCATAACAGCCTCGTCCTTCAGCAAGATCGTCCTATTACATCGGCTAGCAACCTTCGCGGACACGAATGTTAGTGCGACGTGATAATCTAAAATCACGATAGATTGTCTATAGTGGCGAAACCGGCTCCGATCTGAAATAAGCTCACTAGTTCAGCATGTCCAAAATGAGATAAGCGCAGCGTGGTAGCCTCTTTCTAACATGTTCGGCATGCAAGTACGCATTCATGCAATGCGACTCAATAAATGATGCCAGAAGATGCGAAGACAATGTGAGCAAGTTAGATGGAACGCGCGTGGCACGGTTGATGAGCACAGCAGTCGTCCCCATGAACCCGTTCTTCTGGATCCACCTCATTCGGTTAACTTCTGGCATCCCTAAACGACAGCTTTAGGGAATGTAATTTACTCGGGTTTTGGTTAATTTTCCATGCCTCCGCCACTTACAAGAGGAATGTCAGGGCGTTGAAATTCTTTAGAAACAGCTGTCCAAACTTGACTGAGTTGGTCACAATTCAAAAATACGTAATAACCTGATTGTTCGCTTAGCGTCAAGAGGTTCTTAGAGCGATGCCCCTAAAACCTTGACTGCACCCGAGTTTAAAAAGTGCTTTAAAATGAACACGGGACTAATTTGCCTCGTATCCAAATGGGCCAAAAGACATTCCAATTTCCTTGCTAACAGAAACAAAATATGCTTGTTTTTGGATTTTTTCGCAATGACCCTGAGGGGGCGCAGTGAGGTGCGTTCCCTCTCACAACCTACTGGTGTGGGCAGAATGTCAGTCTCGAAAGTTAAAGGATTAGGCATATAAAGCAGAAGTAACTTGCATGTCTCACAAAATCACTCATATACCAGCAAACAAAGTCAGTTTGAAAAGTTACCAGTATGGTTTGCGATAAATAAAGCTAGGGTAACCTCTTTTGGCTCTCTAACGTTCCCGAAATAGTCAGATGAAATATCAGTGAGACATTGAACTTTTAGATATCCCTAATTTTTCTGTTTCCAAACCAATTTAGTCCGAAAGCAGCAGAAACGCGCATTATATAAAATGTAACCTCTAAAACAACGTGTTTGGTAATTGTTAGGCATTCAGGTTCAGTCTCCTATAATATAAACGAGCCGAAAAACTGCGCAATATAAACCAGCTGTGGGTAAGACATGCACTGTATTAGCAAAAGAGCACTTCGGGAAAAATTTTACAAAAAACCTGTGGGAGAAAACGAATACAGCTAGCAGACAAGATAAAAAGTATAGCTTCCGTACCACAACAGGCAAAGCTGGCCGCGTAATGGTCTCCTCCACAAAATTGTCTTCGGTGTGGGCAGCACTGTCGGGGAATACCCGTTCATGAGGAATGTTCTCCTTGTTTTGCACGGGAATTTCCACCGCACCGACACCGGCCGCACACTTTTCTTCCTCAGTGACAGCTAAAGGAGAAGGCTCAGAGGTTTGAAAATTTCGAAGAAACTACTACTACTACTACTACTACTAAATGCGCTGCAATACTAAAGCGGGCGAGTAGATTAGCTACATTTTCGGCAGAAAGATTAACTTTGCCTATTTCGATCAAAATCGAACTTACAACCAGCAACTCCATCCCTGGCATTGCAATTTGGAATAAAACCACATGGAGTATTCAAATACAATTATAGGAGGCCGTAAAGCTTGGGAAGCACAAACTGACCGTTATGGATCTGTGACAGTATCCGATTAGGGGCAAGTTGGCAGGTGAATATGAAAGAGAAAACCCTAGAAAAAACACTGATTTATATGGAAGTTGTAGTTTCTATGAAGTGGGTCTACTCAGAGCACTACAATCATCGGGTCGGATCCAGATTGTGGGCCAAAGGACAGAGGACAACAGACTGGGGGGTTCATTGAATCGCTGTCTCAGGCAGCAGTGGCCGCTGGATAAGTCAGGACTAGCGTTGACTGTGTCGAGTCATGCCTAAGAGACAGGGAGTGAGACAGCCATGGTAGCAGCTGCTTTTCAATTGGTCTCCGATTGGGGTATTGCATCACCGGAGGGGATGTCGTTTATAGTGACCCATGCTACGTCGGCCGAGAACTGGCGTGTTTAAGTGGCCCTTAAGCAGCCGCGACTATCTGTAAGCACGTATGCGTGAGTGGAAGTCTGTCAAGGATCTGCAGGTCAGCGAGTCGGAGAACCACGCACTGCAAATCTTCATGACCCTGAGCCAATGAGCAATGAAGAAGGAAGCCGGACAAAAATATTCGCTGCCCGCCACAACTTATAGAAGAAGCGAGAGTAAGCCTGACACAGCCATCCAGCGCAGCAACCCAGAAAAAACGGCCTTACTTTGGCTACGACTGACTTGTACTTACTTACTTACAAGTCATCATCAGATCACTTTCGGCTTGTGAGATACAAAGGTGCTTTTTTTAAATTTGGTACGTGAGAGCATAAAAAATGTCGCATACGTGCCAAGACATTATGTGCCTTTATTATCGACAGTCACTGTGCCAACGCACATCTCTAGTCACGTTGACTCGTACGCTTCGATCACATCAATTACCATAAATTTTAGTAAACGTAATGATTACATGCGAAGCAATCGTTAAATACATATGGTCACTTACCACGCATGTCTAATCGCTCAAGTGAAGGTAACTGGCTGATAACTGTGGGTCGGTAGTAGTTTGCGGGCTCCGTTGAGTTGTCTACGTGGTCAATGTCTGTGGAATAAAACTATTAATTGAGGTTACCCGGAGCATAGCAACACGGATTCCCCAACAGAAAAAGCGTGTGCAAATGAGGGAGGGCACGTAAATGTCGAATTTCATCCAGGCTTGCTATATTGTTGTTCCGTAGATATAACTCCCTGAGAGTGGAGCAGTGAGCAAATGCTTCAAGGCTTTCAATTTTATTCGAGCTTTAATAAATGAGTTAAAAAAGATATCCAATAATGAGTCACCTTAATGAAATCACCTCCAGCATGGGCATAGAACTAAGAAGCGACACATTTTTAATATTAAGACCCCTAAAATATGTCGAACTAAACTAAATTACCACAAGTTAACTCTCTTTACAGATTCCAGAGTTTGATTTTGGGCCCTCATGAGGATCATTGACTCGGTCAAGGACTGTCCGTCCATGTTTTAAGCGTACCACCTAGGATTAAAGGGTGCACGATTTAGTGAACAGTGCAAAAAATTAGAAAATCAAATATGAACGAAAGGAGCATACTAGATAGGTGGCTGCGTTAAGCCCTTACGTTAAAAATAATTTAATCCAAAGCTGACAGAGCTCTGCTAGCAATAAAACGGGATAAAAGTGTGTGGATCCGAATGATGCAAGTCGTCTGTTTTTTCTTGAATCCACTACGAGCAATCCTTTTTCTGAATGTTATAAGAAGGCGTAACAACAGGAGGCATTAACTAATCAAATATTTGAAAGGTGCGACAAGAAAGCGGGGGGCTGTCTTCTAAAGTTAACTGATATAACACATTGATTGCCCCGATGGGTAGATGATGCAAGCACCCACGTCTGTAAATAAATTTTACAGGTGAGCTGCGGTGCCAGTTGTCGTCAAGACTTAAAGGTAGTGAGCTACTTGAACTTCGACTGTCAATCTTAACACTCATTCTAACCCCAGATGTCGGGAAAACTCTACACTCCAGCGGCTATGCTGAATCCTAACCCTATATTGGCGCACCTGTATTTAACCTTGAGTTTAGTTTAACCTAGAGTTACCCCTATATCTATAGATGAGACCCAGAAGATCAGGCAGACACGCGTGAAACGGTCCACTCTATAGGCACACACATCCAATCCATGTATGTGTGGGAACGTAGTCGATGCTTCTGACGCGCCTCCGCGTGCAAACAAATTTGAGGGAAATTGTTCGCACACTTTCTGCTGGAAATGCTACCAGGGAGGATAACTGTGTTTGCGGTTAATGAACTTTAAATAACCTTCGAGAAAGGTCTAACTTGTGAAAAACTACACTAAATTATTAGTAGAACTCTTCTGCACAGTTATCATAAAGGGATCTGGATAAACCTAACCTGCGCAACTGCATAGTCAGCTTACCGAAGTATTTCGAAAGAGATGACAAAGAACGAGAGTAGATTGCGTAAACCACCGGTATTTTAAAGTGTGCGCACACCTTTCTACTATACCAAGAGTTACTACCGCACTATGCGAACAGCATATTTTCAACAGGCTTTCATTTTATAAAAATGCTAAAAAGTCCCGTTTTGCGTCCGTTTGAATATGTGGGTTACCTTGTTTTAACGGGTCAGTAACTAGCATATTTTCTTTTCACGCGAATTAGGCAGTCAGAACGTCCAACAGGAAAGCAAGCAGGTTATCACTCGATGTTCTACTACGTATTTTTCTACACTTCCATATCTACAATCGTCGAAATATTATTGCTGGATTTCCATTTTTGATTGTTATGGCTCGGGAATCATTGACATGAAGACACAAACATGCCTGGAACCCTCCAAAGGTCCTTACGATGCGGAAGACAACCCAACAAAATCGGAACTAGGAAGAGGGAATCACACTATACTCCTATTGCTCTGTCTAGGGCATCATGAATACACGTGACTATTCAGACAATGTGTTTTGAAAAATTAAACGGTTGATCCAAGAAGCCGAGTCGACGATGCAGAACCACGGTCGATCGACACTAAATTTAGTTGTCAGATATTGACAGGCCTTAATCAGTCCATCTCCACTGTCATCCTTAGCTGCAGACGACCTCGTACGTGTATATTTACGCGCTTATTTGATCTAAAGCGGTCACAGTTCCCTCTTGACTCTATGAATTGAAATCGCTGGTATCACCACCGATATTTCACCATCCCTGCTGCCCTGCATTGGACTGTTCTTTTGTTTTACTGTATCAGCTTGCTACTGTACTGATGTACCAAGGTCCTTGAGCACCGCACTTATAGTGTGCTTGCTCTTTACTGTCTTTTGTATTGCTATATATAAGGTTCTTGCACCCTCCAACTACCACCTCAAATAGTAGAAAACTGTCACTACTAAGAAGATCGATGTGTACACCTTGTAGCATTAACGACGCAGTGAGAGTACGAGCCGCACTTATAGTAGAAAAGTTGCCCTAGCACTAGAATTTATCTCAGCAATTCTGCAAATATTGCCTTGCCACTACAATCGCCACTCAGCTCGCTCCGGTCTATACGAAATTTGGAATCATGCCCCACCCTTATAGTACAAATATTAGCGGCACTAATATTGCCAGTATTATTATCAGTCAGCTGCATTTGCCAGTTAGTAGTTGCATTAGTCGTATTAACAGAACGGCACATAGTATTGGTCTGTTCCCATCGCACCGAAGATGTGATGTACAAATCAACCTTATTATTATTTACTACGCTACAGTTTAAAGTCTGAAACACGAAGTTACTCGGAATATCATAAACCAATATTCGCAACATCTTTGGGAACTATATACTGTATTAAGCTTTCAGGCAGCCTACAAACGGCAAACGGCACTACGTTATTATTGTTGTTACGACATTAAAGCATGCTAGAAGATGTGTTATTATTGAATAACTCTTTGTTTAACCCAGAATCTTATTATTTTACCTCATACAGATTCGGATTACATACTGAACACTGACTTCTTAAAAACACGTACAGGCGGTATTATAGTTTACTCTTTGCTGAACATAGTAAGCATGATTACTAGAATTAACACTTAAGCATACGCATGTACTTCTATCAGCATCATCCTAGCCTCATAGTCCAATCGTAGTAGAAACGGTCACAGCTTAATGGACAGAGTTGAGACGGTGGAAACCAAGATAGGCCTTGATGTGCTTGGGCCCTCCAGTCTTATCTTCTAGACACATGATGATGGTAAAGAATGCGGTTGGTGCTAACCACGTCATCTGTCATTTTAAAGGTACACTCTGTGGTCATTCATCATCACTGCGCGAAACGCTTGGTGCATTTGGTGGACTTCGTCGAAGTTGATGGTCAAAAAATCATCGTCATAATTATCATCAGTACCTGTTTATGTATATTTGAAGGGTAACAGGCAAATTATGCCCTTGAGGACCCTATTAATATAAAGTAAACCATATCATTCTTACAGTGAATATGAAGTTGTAGAGAGATGTGGTATCATGACGCACATTCTAATGAGTTGTCGCGGAACAATGCAAAGCAATATGAACACGGTCTAGAGCCAGGAAAACGGCTTACAAAGCTGGCAATAAGAAATCATGCAGTATAAGAAATCTTTTGTCAAATAAAATGACATCAAGTACTCTTAAAAATCAGCAGTGGTGCAAGCAGAAACCGTCTTGTTTGGTAGCGAGTTTCCAGATCATACCATTCCTTAGCTGAAGAAGCACTTTCTGAGGTCCAATCCAGTACGTTCGTTCGTGGCCTCGTATGTGACTGTTTTATGATAGTCAAGCATTATCCCTGCAACGATGGACGTTTGAAAAACTTACACGCTTTCATCAGCTAGACGGTTATTTCTCACGTGGCTTCATTCCTCCCCGTTACCCAATCCGGAGTGTTCTTATCAACAACAACTCTCCATACTCAGGAGGTTAAAATGCTCATCCAATTCAACATTTTGTCTCGAATTAATATTAACCAAATTTTCCGTCAGTGCGGTGCGCTATTGAATGCCTTCCTGATGTCAAATGATTCGGTCTCTATAGGATTTTCTCTATCTGCTAGTTACATCCATTCCTCGAGTGATGATAAATAGTCATGAGGTAAGAGCGTCACCGTCGAAAGGCACAATATGCACCGCACTGCTACCTCCATTAGAGCTTGATCGCTTTATTAAGCGAAGAATGCTTTCGCCCTTGAGCTCCCTATTCATAACCAAAAATCACAAAATAGGTCCACCGTAACAATAGTACATAATACAAACGTATAAATGTAGGCTTAACATCAGCGATAAGTGTGAGCCAGTTGCAAATTGCTGCTACTGACACTATGTTCATTATATCTGTCACAGTTTCTCAGCAAATGAAAATCAAATTTGTGCTTAAAAATTTCAAAAGTATCTAAGAGGACCACCTTTTCAGGGAGTCCGTTCCACGCACCGATGACCCCCTGAGAGAATGCGTTCCGTCGAACGTCGACATGGGCCGGTTTCCTCTGTAGTTTAAAGAGATGACCCCGCAGATGACATGTCCGAGCCAATTCGAAGAGATCGATCAATTCTATGTCGCACTTACGGCCTCTAACTCTTTGGTAGGTTTGTATGAGTTCACCGCGGAGTTGCCTATATTTGTGTGGGTTAAGATCAAGTTCGGTCAGTCTGTCTTCATAAGGCAGATGACCAGGGTTATTGACTATCTTCGTAGCCCTTGCCTGCACTCGTTCCAGGTACATGTAATCCTTCTTGAACCACGGACGCCAGGCCTGGACGGCATACTTCAAGTGGTACCGAACAAACGCTCCTAGGTTTTCGTGAAGAGCTCCTTGTCCATGTTGGAAAATCCCCGCCTAATCGCAAACAGCACCTGTGTCGCGAGTTTAGCTGCCTTTACACACTGTGAAAATGGTTTAAGCGACGAATTTATCAGGACACCGAGGTCCTTTTGGTCGTCCACATTTTAAAGCGGGTGCCCATCGAGGAGGTATTGGAAGGAATTGTCCTCCTCATTATTCCTTCTAGTACGGAGTCTTAAGACCACACACTTACTAACTTTGAAGTTTAAGAGTCAACGAGCAGACCAGCAGCTAAGTCGATTGAGACTCTCTTGAAGTGCTTTCCTATCAGCGTCAGACCTGATGGCTCTCCAGAGTTTGACGTTGTCGGCAAACATGATAGCGCTACAACCTAAGTCGTTGACACAGTCGTTGATATAGATAAGGAAGAGCAATGGCCAGAAGACAGAGCCTTGGGGAACGCCACTCAGTACAGATGTAGGGGTTGACTTCGAGTCACTGATACACAAAGTTTGCGATCGCCTTGTGAGAAAATCAGTTATCCATGCCAGAGGTTTCTTCTTATGCCCATTTCCGACAATTTATACATAAGACGTTTATGTAGGACGCTGTCGAATGCCTTCTTGAAGTCCGTATAAATGACGTCAAACTTACCATCTTCATCCAGTGCGCGATTCAACTGCTCAGTGGACAGTAGTAGGCTGGAAAGAAAAGAATGATTCTTTCTGAAGCCGTGTTGGAGCCCTGACCGTATGTTGTTCTCATCCAAGAACTTCATTGTCGTCTTCTTAATTATCGTTTCCATCACCTTGCAGCAAATACAAGTAAGGCTGACGGGCTGGTAATTGTGGACCTTCGTTCGGGCTCTGCCCTGGTATATCTGCTAAATATTTGCCGTTTTCCATTCGGAGAGCAGTTTTCCTAATTCAAATGGAGAACGAAAGATATGTGCTAGGGGCTTTGGGAGCTCACTTGCCGATTATTTCAAGAACTTGGTTGGTTTATTGTCTGGACCGGATGATTTTGCTTCTTTGAGGCCCTGCAGCACCCCCTCAACTACATATGTTGGAAATCGTAGAAAAATGAAGTGCTGGACCGGCGTTTACAAAAGCACTGTTGGCATTATCGATATGAGGCTCGGTTTCCCTAGTGAATACCGAGGCAAAGAACCGGCTACAATACTCGGCTTTCTCGTCATTCTCAAGGACTTCCCCGCCATTATAATCCTTGAGTACTGCGACTGGATCCTTGTTTTTTAATCTTCTGTTAATATAGCGAAATAGGATTTTGGTCTTTTTTTCGGTTTGTTGGAGGATTCTTGACTCATAGTTTTTCCTGGCCTGGCGAATCGATTTTTTTACCGCGTTTCTTTGGCGCCGGAATTCCTCGAGGTTTACTGATGACCCAGTTTCCCTGAAAAACTTCAATTTTTTGGTAAAGTCCTCCATTATCTTCCATTATATGCGGTAATTTTAGGCGAACAGCCGAGATGGTCCCTTGTAAGTTGGGATGATGAGAACATTCTTCCCTGCGAGCATGAGTTTATTTACTTCGAGAAACCACTAAAATATAACGGATAATGTTTTGCTCGGTGCACTGACATGTCTTCGGAGGACAAATACAGGCATTCAGTCAGAACCATGGGGAATTGGTGGGTAACGATAAGAACAATTCCACCCTAACATGTGCAGGTGATACGTGCATTTTTCAAATTAATGGTATAGGAGTTCAAATGGAATATGGGGAGAGGATTAATGTGCTTTTGCCTATGCAGAAATACCCAATTATAAGTTAATGTGGGGAAACAACGGTCGAAAGTTTATACATAACCGAGACATCAACTCAACGTTGACTTCAGTAGTCACACAATCCCCTTACCAAAATAAGCTTAGACTGAAAATATTTTCTAGTCGATCAAAGGGGCATGAAAACGCGTAAGATGTTTCATGAGACAAGTTATGTTGAAACTGGGCAGTTTCACTTAAAAGGCCTGGGTGCAATTTTGATCGTCAGACGCGAAATTCGTTCTTCTGCAAGAGCTCAAGTTATTGCAACAACAACAAATTTCCATCTACTTTTCAAGGGCAGTTATCCAAATGCGCATTTTTAAGCTTAATCATACGACAGGACTGTTAAATTTAAGTTGCGTCACTTTCAGCCGCCATAGGTTACCCACCAAAAAATTGACATAAGTCTGCTTAGGTATTTCAAAAGTCTGCTGGGCACACCAGTGCTCATCCCGGAGGTTTTCCCATGCAGCACCTACGAGATGTACGTTTTTCATGCTTCTATGAGTTTCAGGTAAACTGGACACATTTATTTCTGAATCAGGCGGATATTCTAGACGTTTGCGGGAAGGATCAATATTCTGTCCCAATAATTGTAAAAATGAACCCGATGTAGGTAAAACAATACATAATGATAAATATTTAAGCAGTTATGACTTCAAATTGCCCTTTTTTCTTACTGTTGACCCCAAGAAATCTAACCATCTGATCGCTTGTTATAATCTGCGTTAGAATAAGCGCCTAGATTAACAACTCTCAACGCTGCGAAAGGTAAGATTTTGGTTAGGTCTGTGTTGTATAAACAGAGATATGACCCTTAAAACCCTATTTGCTGTGTGCATTAAGCGTTGCACGACAGGATCACTTACTGTATATCTGGATCAAATGATTTTAACTATTGGTTGTGCGTCTACGTGCGCTGTAGTCATAGCTTTAGTACAAGTACATTCACCTACCCTAGCCGTCTGACTTATCGTGTGCTTCAACACAGTACCCTGTTTATTAACCGAAGCGATTTTTGTTCTATTACTTATGTGTTGCAAAAAATGCACAGCTGATAAAGTGTAGTAACGGCAGTTGTTTTTATTTCCGCGACGCCTTTCCTAAATCCTTAGAATTTGCATCTCTGACTTTGACTTGGAGGTATCCTGTGCAATTTCCCTTTCATTTCACTGTTATTCTCGACCCAATCTCTAAATGCGCTAGTAACGGGCGAATATTTATGGGTTAACTTTCTTGCTGAAAATATGCCTTCGTGTTGTAGACACTACCGGACTGAAGAAATCTTAGCATAAGACGTAAATATGTTTGAATGAAGTAATATATGGGTCATTTTTTAGTTATGTCAGTATCCAAATAAATAAATTGTTATGATCTACTGATTGTGATGAAGTTTGTGTGCCTGGTAGATCCTGATACAAGATTGATCTTTGTATTGTCCACCTTACTAAATCCAAGCTGTTGAGCGTCTTCAGTTGACTTATCAGCAGTTGGGCAGAGTTCCGCTGATTTCTGATCTCGTCACTGTCTGTTCGTCGTGTCCCTGCCTCACCACCTAAACGATTTCATTCATGCGATCAGAAGTGTATATGGAACCTTCAGGCCAAGAAACTATTGGGGAAACTGCTTGCTAATCGGCCAGAGAAGTCAAAAATCGTTCAATTCCATTGGCAAACACGGAACTATTAGTTTATCTGTCGTGTGTCCGAGAATATGTACGTTCCGCATGAGGGATCGGTTTCCGAGCAAACGAAATAAACGTACTATCCTGAAGAAGTCGTTAGCAAGTTGATAACTTTAGTGTAGGGATATATATCTTCCCACCAAACTGACATAATCGTCGGCGAACTCCTCTCATGTGTTGTTCTTTTAATATATGACCTTCAACCTATTCGACCATCCCCACTGAACGCCAAGGAATAGTTAATTGAGAGCAAATAAATGACTTATGTTAAAAAGCACTTTTTGTAACAGCATATGCCCTGTTTTTAGACCTTGATGGATGTCCCAGGCGCCCGTAAACTGTGCGGGAAAGCGAGTGTAGTTATTTGCAGCGCATCACTGCGTTATCTTAAGCACCGGTCGGTCGAAAGCAGTGGTGATAAAGGGTGTGTTGTGTAGCGTTTACACCAGCCTTTGTCACAAACTGCATTAAAAACTTTTCACCCGTCGGAAGGGTAAAATTTCCGATCATTATCAGTATTACTGCACCCCAAGCTTGTATTTAACTGCTTCGTTTGTAAACGGGTCCGTTGCGATCATCACTGCAAAGGGACGTCGACACGCGGGCGAAAGTCGAACAAGTCATAGGTAGATCAGGTTCACTGCTTCCGCAGACTCTCGACGTATAGGTTGCATCCATACACAATTATTGACCCAAGAGCCAGATATGCCATTACCGAAGTTTCTTTGTACATCTCTCGCGAAACAATTTTAGTATCCCCCTAGTAGTGGGTGTAGGTTATATCAAGTGTCTTGAGGCTACTTTCGTTTCACATGTGGAGCAAGCGTTGCGGCCCGTAAAGTGGCCCTGCGATGACTGATTGACACTTAATACCAACCTAGCTTTATTGATGTTGATCCACCTTTACCCAATGATGCGCACAGCGTTATATGCGCTCTCATCACATCCACTTTGAAAAACCTTCTACCCTTTCCTTGTCAGGTTTTCGTCATTTATTATTTTCATAACCAATGAATGGCAATTTGCACACGCTAATTAGGTGTTACTCTCAGCTAAAGTAAAGAGATTTAAAACCAATTTTTGTCATTTCGCTGGTGATTTACAAACCGACAGAGCCTGCATTCTGTTCTCTGCACATGGCGTCGAGCTTGCGCATTTCCGGAGAAGCCAGCCACTCATTTCCCAACCTGACAGCTGTAAACCTCTCATTCTAATGGCTACTATTTAAACCCCTCCAGGCAGTACCCACTGCTTAATAATTGATTCTTTAGTTTATTACGATACCCGCGCAGTCGTGCGCGTCTTAACTTTCACACATAAATTCACCTGCAGTTCGTATAGAGTTCATGTGCGCCTGACAATTGAAGCCACTGTGAGTGTCGGAACAGAGATTACGTGACAATGTACTGAGTTTGGAGATAGCAGCCAAGTCTAGGTGGAATGCCGAATTCCTGCTATGCCTCGAAACTTCATTTTAGGCCACTCAACCGTGGTTTTTTAATCAACAACAATAAATGCTTGAGAAGTATTACCGGCTTATTCTAAAAAAACCTGACTTATATTTTTTCTTGTTTGAGCATCGCCTGCCAAGTACACTCACACATTTGTATGTTCTCGGCAGCAAGCGTCCTCTTTTAAGCAGTAGAATCGAGCATATTAACATTCTTTACACCAGTTTCTGTCTGCCTGGTATGGGGGCTGAAACAGCCTGTGGAGAATTTTCGTTTTTTTTTACAAGCTAAAAGTGTTGTCTGTCATTTTGACCTTGCTATACCCCGTCACGAGCCAGCCCAACCCCATGTTCTGCGATTGTCGGTTAGACGCTCATTGGACGATAGCAATGTCCGATATACCCACCATCCCTTCCAGATATAGTTCCTTCTTCAGTTGACTGTCAAGATATCAAGGGGGACTTTGGATAGGAGCTTGGTAAGCTTACATCACAGATGGATTCCTCTTCGAGTCGGTTGTGTTTTATGTACCCATTAGAATATGATATTTCCAATCGGTGGCATACTTTCACAGTTATAAAAAAACTGTCAATCAGGAAGATTTTGACTTTCGCATCGGATTTTGCACTCGCATCTTTGTCCCCAACCGAAACTTGTGGTGCGACCGAAGGCACTTAGAAGGCTGGCTTAGTCAGTCACGTTCACGGTGTACGTTGCCCGCTTACTTCGTATTCTTGACCATTCGGTCGCTGAGGAGGACAAAATACCTGACTGCCACATGCCTTTCCTCACTCCAGGAAAGGAGAATCTGTTTAGGATGGGGAGCTTTTTATTTATCCAATTTTCAAATTCAGGCCAAATGAGTAGGAGACTACAAATACGCATTTGACAGAGAGTTTCTAAATATGGTGACGTGACCAAAATCCGCAACCATAGGAGGCTGTCCAACTCGGACGCTCTCAAGGCCCTGGAGGTGTTGTGTAAAAGGGCTAGTAAAAGAAAGTGTAGGGGTCTAAGCCGCGTGTTGGGGGCTTCAGACCATCACTGAGTTCCTGTACACAATGAACAACTCCTACTGGTCTTACCCCTCTTTTTCTTTTACGAAACTGGGCGCGATAATTGTGGTGTTCTGAGCACGCCCATGGCTTAGACTCCTCTAAGCCTTTCGAAGTAGAAGATCCGGTTGCTGAACCGCAAACTTACTTAGCCTGATGTCTTGGAGTTTGACTCGAACCCATCTTCAGATGAGGTTAGTACGTGCATAAGGGGGCAGCAGCATGGCTGGACGTAATTGCCATGCAACCATGTGTGTATCATATTTTAATTGTGAATTATAAGTGCAGACGTTTAATCCGTGAGCATGCTCAGATCACTACAATTATTACGCCCAATTCCATATAGGAAAAGAAAGGGCGAGAACACTCTGAGTTTTTTTATTGTATACAGAAACGCTGCGGCTATCAGAAGCCCGACGCGTGGCAGGCCTGGCCCCTGTATGCGTGTCTGTCTGCTAGCATGCTGTAGGTGTGAATGCGTAAACGTCACACGAGAATGAGTCACTGGCCGCTTAATCAACTCCAATAGCAGTCTATGGCACCTGAGATTGGTTGTTTCAGTGGCAGATAGAGAAGTGCAGTCACGTGATGGCTTGGCACCGGGGTGGTGGATGGCGCTACACGTGCAGCCTTGTCGGATGCCAAAGTCTAAGGCATGGTATTCGCCCTTCTCAACATTGAAATTTTATTCGCGTTGACTGACAGGGTGCTCGGCACATTTTCAGGACTTTTTTGGGTTTTTGTCCTCCCGTATAGCCTTCTGTTATGAAACTTAGATAAAAATGGTTTTTCAAACTTGTATATGAATTAATTTAGAGCGAATTTTTTAAAAATCTCGTGTGGATATCAGAGAAATATACCTAATAGATATAGCATGAAGGTTAAATGTGCGTATATACAGACAGATAATTACGAAAGCTCTTAATTTTTAAGTGATCTCATATGAGATCACCGAGAGGTAATGGGTTAATGCAGGCCTAATTTAACTGACCTTAACAGTGTCGCGAATTGAACCTGCGGCAGCGCACCTGGAGAAAGCTCGACCGAACACAGGAGCTCTAAAAAGCACTTCCATGCCTTGACGAATTTTGCCTCCAGGTAGGCAATGACAGCAGTTTGAGGGCAACAGCGTTAAACAACTCATGAGCTGTACCGCGAACAACGTACCCAATCTCCTCGGCCGTCTTTTTTGAATTACCTGAGCTGTCCGCGTGATGTCACAGCGAGTGCATACCCTCTCATCTGAAATCAAGTTGGCGTACTTCATGTGGAGGGGCTTCTCAGGCAGTGGTGTTCAAGCACCTTCCGTTTTCGTTCATCTTCCACGCGATGTTCACACGGTCAACATCGGCGGAACTAACCACCAAAACCGTAAAGGGTACGGCCTTGACGTTTCAAAGCATAGACGACGTCCATGGCGGTGACAGTCTTTCGCTTGGCATGCTCGGTGTAGGTGACAGCGTCACGGATAACGTTCTCCAGGAAGACCTTGACGATGGAGATATCGCGTCGGATACTCTATAAAGGTGCCAAAAGCCCCGAGAGGAGCGCCGATTCGGGGTTCAATGTCGTCCTTACTTTGCGTTTTTGTTGGCAGTCCGAATTATTTGGAATTTGTCTACTCTCTGTGTTGTCGGTCTTTACGGTGTTCCGACTTTTGGGTTCGGCCAATTTTGCGCGCCGTGCATCAACAGCCGATTATTTTTTTCCTGGCTACCATCCAATTATCGACTTTGCACTGGCTGTGACAAGCGAGTACTCAAGGATTGCCTTTCTGTAAAGGGTCTCTTCCGCATTAGCATAAGGCAGCTATGCATGTTGGTTTTACAGACTTGCAGGGTGGTTTATCACTTCCAATCTAGAGCTTTCGACTGTGCGCTAGCATCACACTTCTGGAGGCGGAGTGACTAAACTAGAGCGCAAGCGCTCATTGCTCGTCAGTGACCTTCCTTGCAAAGTATTTACCTCCTCCAGGATTTTAGATAATCTCTGTGGCTGCCCTTTCATCTATTCCAATTAATCAAACTCCTTTTAAAGTGGTTCCTCAAAAGTATCGAACTTTTTGGAGAAGAACCCCTCACTTTCGTGGCTTTGATTGGTGGTCCGGTCTTAATTGTTTTAGGATCTGACTTATTCGCTTACATAGGCTGATTTGTCATCACAGGTCATTCTTGCTGTCCACTAGAGAAAGAAGGAACGATCAGGGGATATAAATACACGATCCTGATCAGAGAAATCACAGCCCATCCCTGCACGGTGATCCTTCTGAGGCCGTTCTTGATAACTACCTTCCTCTCAGTTTTGACGTTGTTTTTATTTTCATCTTGTATTCACAGTTCCCCATCCTCCCTCCACCTTTTCGCCAGCAATGAGTTTTGGAACGGATCGCACAGCCGATTTCCTGCAGGTCCTTCAGCAGTCGGGCCGCGCAGCACACAATCTCCCCAATGGCCACGCAAATCCCGCCTACCTCCCCGACCCTTCTTCTCCCGTAGGCGCTCTGCGGAAGACCTTCTCCGCCGATGACAGGCCCTCCAATGGTCTCCTGTCTGCCAATGGACATGTACCGCGCTCGCGGCATGACAACTCGGCGCTGCGGTCGCGTTCGCAGTTTGCCGGCGTGGCTGCCCAGATCAGCAAGGACTTGGCGCTAACCTGTGGCCGCCTTGAGAGCCTCAGCACTCTGGCCCGACAGCGAACCCTCTTCAATGACAACTCCTCCGAGGTTCAGCGACTGACCCTCATTATTAAGGATGACATCAGTAATATGAATCATCGCATAGCCGATCTTCAGAAACTCTCCAAGGTCCAGGTTAGTAGGTCCTGCCTCCCTCCCCCCCTTCGAGCACTGCCGCATTTTGTTTTCAACGGAAGGTCTTTGTTTGCTTAAATCCTTTTGATTAGTCGCATCTCTGCCTATTTTAAATCTCCGTAGGGGTTTGATTTGACGCACTTTATGACGAATATCCATTTTGTACAGTGCATCTCAGCCCACGCTGTAACTTTGTACAGTTTTCCTGTTGATACTGTTTCCCGTTCATCGAGTTACGACACACGGCGATTGCACAGCCCATCAGTTGATCGACCGTGAACGAGTGTGGATCTTTTAGGGGATGGCTTTTGTTATTCTGGCCTTGAATCCACGCATTTAGAGGACCGTTTTGTCTGGCACATCACTACAGTAGCAAATCCACTGGGAACAGATCAGGTGACGCTGTCGCACGATAACGGGGTGCAGCAATTATGATAACTTTTTGTGGAGCGTAAAATGACCATTCGAAGTTACCGGGCCGCTTAAAAACCCACGCCTTCTTAGTTCAAGCCTCCCCTGATATGGAATTTTCGAGGTTTAATTGATGAGAAGGTGGGCGTAGAGTACACGTGTCCTCGCGTAACATGCATGGAATTCCGCTGGATACGACTTGATCCTGATGCACTGTGTTACCATCCGCTGCTCTTTGCCCACAACTTGCGCATTGTTTATGCGCTTTTTTGAATGGTTGAACATATGCGGGGCCCAGGTACTTGAATAGCAGACGGTAAAGCGTTCGCCGGGACCATTTGTTGATTTTCCCGACGCTTCGAACTTCCACACAAACGCCCATTGTCAAGGAATAAATGGCGTACAGCTCACTGCATATTTAGCTCAGCTCTGACGGGCAGAAAACCAACGAGGCAGTCAGAACCAACACGCTGATGAGCAATACCTTTAAATTGCAGGTGTGTCCGAAGAATTCGCTCGACTGGTCAGCGAATTCGGGATCGGTGTCGCTCAACGACCGGAAGCGACGATACGCAGGCACCACATGCAGCCTAAAGGCACAATACCCGTTAACCAGAAACCCGGCGTCATTTACTGTATTGCATGTCTTTGCGGTACAGCCAATTATGCTGGTGAAACCGGCAAACGGGTGGCCACGAGAATACACGAGCATGAACTCGCCGTGCGAAAGAAGGACAATTTATCTTTGCTAGCCGCGCACGCTTCCTCACCAGGGCACGAATTTGACTTCGAACGCTTGAGAATACTAGGCCAATCGGACGACTGAAATTCACGCCTGCTACAGGAAGCATGGCACTCACTTGTGGATTCTATTAATAGGCGCATCGATCTTCCGGATGTTTATCCGGCGTTGCAAGAACAATGGCAAAAGTCAAGGTCATTCCTAGCAGAGCGAGCAATGGCAGAGCTCAAGTTCACTCCCGGCAGAGATGAGCTAAAAATGCAATGAGTTGTACACCTTTTTTATTCCTTGACGATGGGCTCACGTGAGAGTTCGAAGCGTCGGGCAAATAGACAGGTGGTCCCAGAAGACGCTTTCCCGTCTCCTATAACATTTTGAAGCATTTTTCCCAGGCACAAATTTGAAGATTGCGTATACAGCGAAATTTAATGGAGCCATACATTTCGCGAGCGCTCATCAGCTGCGTCCTCTCGCTGCATAAAGTGAGTAACGAATAAAAAAATACAGAATTGAATTCATACAGAAAAATCGATACGAAACAGCAAGGTCACAAGAAATGGCCAAGAGGCCGTCAATAAAATAGGAAAGTTAAACGCTGTGGGCAACAAAAACGGTGTAAACACGTCTAAGACAAAAAGGTTGGGAAGAGGAATGTGTAAACTGGGAGCCGGTGCTACCACGACAGGGTTAGATTCACCACATGCGCCATTTGTTTACATAGGTCAGGTTTAAAACGCCGTAGCGTGCCTCCAGGTAGTGTAAGGTACGAGTTGTTCGTGCCCGAACAAGTTCTCGGAAGGATATTTTTGGGTTTACAGAATGGCCCGTATCCAATAAGTGTTCAGTAATGGAAGAACGAGGAGTTCTATTCTCCTGTTTTAGTAGCCAACTCGGCAAGTGTTCCTTAACTCTGGCTGTCAATTGCCTTTGTGTTCGCCCTATGTACTTGCATCCACAAACGCAAGTGAATTCGTAACCACAATTTAAAGTGGCGCACAATGGCAAGGCATCCTTCGCAATCGGAATCGGAAGGTTTTTTGTCGAGTTATAAAATGTTTTGTATCGATTTTTCTGTATGAATTTGATTCTTTAGTTTCTCATTCGTTACTCACTTTATGCAGCGAGAGGACGCAGCTGATGAGCGCTCGCGAAATTTATGCTTTCATTAAATTCTGCCGTATAAGCAATCTTCAAATTCTATAAAGGTCTTTACATCGTATATTTTTGAGGGTTACGGGCATTAACCCTTGATTATCCTATTAATGTACTTTCGAGTTTAGAAAATGCTATCATATACACGCAGCATGAAAGTATAATCATGTGTAAGGTTTACAGGGTCATTTTTCCAGCAAATATTTAGTGGTGCGATGCATATAAATTCAAATCAAAGTGGATAAGAAAGTCGAAGTCGTAACTACTTGGAGATAGTCCTGCAGTTAGAGTCGTCGGTTATGAAAAATTAAGTAATTCATCTGCTGTTTGAACAAAGCAACGGTATTGGCCGTCAAAATTTTGCCTGGGAGGGAGTTCCACAGTCGAACCACCCACTGCCTGAGGGCAAAACTTACGTGCGTCTAGCCGCGTACATTCACGTTTAACCGTGTAGAGCTGGTCGCGTGTACGTGAGTCATGTTGTGTAAACTGGAAGGAATCTTTGAATTTCAGCAAACAGGAATGTCTATATCAGGTCGCACCTCATTTGTCTATAGGGTAGGGATGTAACAACTTGAGCTTAATCAGTTTTCCAGGATGGGGCAGGGTCCTCAGTCCTCGTCCACCAGTTTTGTTGTCCGTCGTTACACCTACTGGATAGAATCACTGTCTTTCTTTACCCATGGCGTCTATTCTGGCATTCCGTATTTCCAGTGTGGTCTAACGAAAGTACTGAAAAGCTGTGCAAACAGTTCGGGTAGAAGCATTATGAAAGCGCACACCTGATCCAGTGCATGATGCTAGTCGCCTTTTGTTGAACGGCCTTTTAGAATATTCAGAGGACAGTAGGTTTGAAGCCGTCCAAATGCTTAGATCCTTATGCGTGTCCATTTCTTCTAGTGTGGTCCCGTTTAGGCAGTATGCTGGTGTTTGGATATTAAATGGGAGGAATCAATTGCTGGACCACCCAGTCAATTCATAAAGGTTTTCTTGTAGATTCTGCGCGTCGTCAGCGGAGCTAATGGTTTTCTTAATGTTGATATTATCCATCAACATAATGGTATTTGTTACAACCTTGTGTGCACCTGCGTCCACACTGGTTATATCCCCCAGCTGCTTGTTAGGAATAGAAGGCAGACTGGATAGCAGATAATAGTTTACTATTAGTGTTTCTGCTTGTACGTCAGCTCTGTCTTCTGTGTGTCCGGCAGCTTGCCCTGTGTCAGTCAACAGCGTGTGTTCTGTCGTCGTTCTCGTCTCGGCCAACAGCAGGTCTTGGCCAACAAAGTGTCATGTCACTAGCAGTAGAATGCCGCCTCCAGGGGTGGCAACGTATTTAAGGATAGGCATTCTTTGCTCCTTATTGGCCCCTCCGCTAGTGACCCATGCGAGCAGCCATCGTGTGGTGTCCTCAGCGTGACACGTCGTGCCACTGTGATGCGTGCATGTTTATGCGTCCTTTCGGGGCCTCTTGTCATGCGTTACCTCAGAACAGGCAGCTGTCTTTGCGTCCTCGCCTGTCGGTCCTTTGAAGGTCGCGTTTTTGTCCCGTTAACGCCATTTATAGAGCTCACTATGTGCCGAGCTCATATTTTGTTCTCCAACTAAGGCTTTACCAATTCCTGGTGCAATGGATGCCTTGCCATTGCACGCCATTTCCAATTGTGTTTATGAATTTACAGGCACTTGCAGATGCAAGTTCATCGGGCGAACGCAAAGGCAATTGACAGTCAGAGCTAAGGAGCACTTGCCTTGTTGGCTTTTCAAACGGGAACATAGAACGCCTTGTTCATCTATTACAAAACGTTTGCTAGATACGGGTCATTCTATAGACCCTAAAACTTCCTTCCGAGTACTTGTTCGAGCACGAACAACACGTACCTTGTGCTACCTGGACGCAGCCTACATACGGCGGTCAAAACCTGACCTATGTAAACAGTTCGAGCATGCGGTTAACCTAGCTTTGCCTTTGTCAAATCTGGCTCGTATATTTACACAGTCCCTTATCCACCTTTTCGTCCTAAATTCCTTTCATATTTTTTTCTTCCCACCTCGTTTTAGCTCACTAACTTCATTAATTAGCCTTCGTAACCTGCCCTATGACCTTTTTGACCGTTCTGTACCCATTCAATTTTATATTTTTCTCCTTCCATACTCTCACCATGCAATGGAATAGACGCAACTGATGAGCCTTCCCGAAATTTTATGGATGCAATAAATCTTGCTATTTTTACAATGGGCAACTTTGCACCTGAGAAAGTTTGCTTCAAGTACAGTAGACGCCAAAGATCACGCAACATTTCGACATATGCGAAAGATTCATATTCTTTCGCTAATCGGCATTGATTAAAGTTGAGATACTGATTATCGTGTAGTCTATTCTGAAGTCATTTCAGTCATGATAGAATGCTGGCTTTTTAACGAGCTTCGTTCTGAACATTAGTGAAACGTATCTATTGTGAAAACTGACTACTTAAGTAGTATGCCTTTTTATAATTTATTTTGATTGGCTTTATAAATTCAACTATATTTTATGGAAAAAATGCACGAAAAAATTATTTCTTGTACTTTTTTGATAGAAAATAACGTCTTCTTTAGAATTTTTATTCGAAGATAGGGTTTAAAAAAGTTGCTCAATTTCCTAATAATTTTCTAACTTAGTGACTGCTGCACTTGAATTCAAGGTTTAAGCACTGCGCACTGTGTACATCCTGTTTAAGGAAAAGTATGATTTCGCTGATTAGGGTTAGGTTGGAATAGTGATATCGCAAATAAAATGCCCCAAGTTTCTGTCTTACGGGAAGCGTTGGAGTAGGCATTTAAATATGAATAAGAACATATGTGCGCTACCAAGGAAACTTCTGCCTCAAACAAGTGCATGAAATAATTTTTCGTGCCCTTTTTCCATAAAATATATTTGAATTTATAAAGCCAGTCAAAATAAATGATAAAAGGGCATGCTACTTAAGTAGCCAGTTTCTACAATAGATACGTTTCACTAGTGGTCAGAACGAAGCTCGTTAAAAAGCCAGCATCCTATCATGATTGAATAAACCAGAATAGACTACACGATAATTAGTATCACAACTTGAGTCAATGCAAATTAGCGAAAGAGTATCAATATTTCGCATATGTCGAAATGTTGCGTGATCTTTGGCGTCTACTGTATATATATTTTTTACATATTAATATGCGTCGTGATTCGGAGTCCAACAGATATATATATATATGAGAAGAAGAGGCGATCTCGGGAATAATGGGTATAATATCCTGACGTTTCGAAAGCGTACAGGCTTGCATCGTCGGAGGTTGGTGTTTGTACACGCCTCACAGTCTTTTATAGGTGTTACAACTGACGTCTCGTTCGCTCTCCGTCTATTGGCGCTTGATCCCATGCGGGGGCGGGGCTGGAGCTTCGTCATCGTCCTGCTGACCAGGGTTTCTCGCCGTCACCTCGTCGGAGGGGGAGGGCAGTGTTCGCCTGCCAGCGGTCATTGCTCGCGTCTGCATCGATCGCGTCGGTGCCGCATGTCCTGCTGGCTTCCCCCGTTGGC
>JAYGXS010000009.1:4463160-4508396 GCA_036362985.1 Ligula intestinalis
AACTGTGGCAATTAATGAGCCATCACCGCACCAATTAAGACCTCAAGCGGTGACTGCAGGAACAGACAATTATAGTACGCATGCGGGTGACCGCTACGAACTATAAACACCGTGCAACCTGTGCATGTATCACCCTTTTCTGCGCATGGCTCCGAATTTCCTACAATTACCTATGATTAAGGATTCCCGAGGGAATCCAAAACGTCA
This sequence comes from Ligula intestinalis, assembly GCA_036362985.1. Lineage (NCBI taxonomy): Eukaryota > Metazoa > Platyhelminthes > Cestoda > Diphyllobothriidea > Diphyllobothriidae > Ligula > Ligula intestinalis. The sequence continues at coordinate 4,463,368 of JAYGXS010000009.1, forward strand.
GGAAAAAAGCCCCTGCTCCAGTGATCGCTTCTTCTTCTTCTTCTTCTTCTGAACACACTCGGCTGCCGGCCTTTGAAGGAATTACTTTTAGACTTCCTGCCAAAACTCACTCGACGGAAGTTGTGATGCTCCTGCAACTTCAAATGCATGTTTTATTTTTTGTAATCATATGATAGCACATCGCGTCGCCAAGTTTTTACTCAAGGGAAGGGTCTATCTAGGATTTATAAGCCTATTCAAATTGAAAAGTCGTATTTGCAAACAACTGCTTTCGGTCATTCATCTTCAGGGCAATGCAATGACATAAAGAATAAAACGGTCGGTTATGTGCAGTGGTTATATGGTTCTCGGGGTTGGGGGCAGGGTGATGGTTAATTGGTTGGTAGCCCTTGTTGGATCAGGGGTCCCTGCCGCAGTCCAAACTGAGTGTAGTTGGGAGACGGAGAAAAGCCGCGCCCTCGGCCGGTTTGAGCCAAAGGTCCTCGGGGGTGAGTCGGGTGCCTGGCCGGGAACTGCAGGCGAAGAGAAGGAACATGCAGTAGCCACTGCGTAGCTGCGCCAGAGTACAGCGAGTCACCCTTGGGAGATGTCGTTCGGAGGTGGCAATCGGAGGTGGATAGCAACACAGAAGGCCCGGGGGACGGTAGCTGGATTTTGCGTCCAAAACGGCTCTCTGGTGAAGACGCTGGAAGTCCGTCTTGATGGTAGAGCCACCAGCCGGTATATTCGAGAGAGAAGAGGTGACAGCTGCCTTGTGGGAGCTCGGATAGACGTCCGAATGTTACGGCTAGGCTCGGGAGCGTTGCAACAATGGTGGTTCGGGTGGCCAGGTTGTGAACAGGTCCACCAGAACTGCTGGCAGAGGAGGTTGTTGTGCGCGGCGACCGGCAGGACAGAAGCCTCCGCATGAAGGTGATCGATGGGCGACATTTTATAGCAGCCCGTGATCGTGCGGAGGGCACCATTCTGTGCTGATTGAGGGCGGCGGAGGCTGAAGAAGCTGATTGTGGGAGACCAGATTGGTGCCGCATAGGTGAAATGCGGCTTTGCCAGCGCCTTGATAGTGGTCGCCAGCGTCTCTTTCGAGCAGCCCCAGGATGTGCCCGCGAGAGCCTTCAGGACCTTGGTGCATCGGCTCACTTTGCTTGCGACCTCCTTCGCATGGTCCGCGAATGTGAAGAGCGGATCTAAACGGCTGCCAAGGAGCTTGGGCTTACGGACCAGCGGCAAAGCCTCACCGTTGACGATGATAGCCGGGTGACGATTGAAACCCTTAGGGTCCAGCGTGAAAGCAGTGACGGACGACTTGGCTTCCGAGATCGTCAACCTGCGCTGAGTGAGGAAGTCCACAACATCAGGCATAGATACCGAGAGGACCTGTGCAGCCTTATCAATGTGATGGTGGTGGGAGAAGAAGGTGACATCACCCGCGTGATACCACTTTGTCGGGTGCCGGAGGGAGTGGGAGTTCCCGCATGTGGATGTTGAACATCGTCAAGCTGGGCACAGAGCCTTCAGTAATACTGCAGGTCTGCTTACGGGGCTTGCAGAGAGTGCCGCGGAAAAGGACACGATCGTGCTTGACTCTGTCTTGACATCCGGCGCAGTAGAGTGCGGTAGACGCTGCGCAAGTCTACCATCACTTTAAACTAACTCACACGCAAGTCGCCGCCCCTGCATCACCCTGTTATGAACCATACAGCGACATCATTGCAACCGATGATCGAACTGCCACGGCATGATCATGTTCAACGGTACCTGTTTAGACGCGCGTGCGCGTTAGTAGTGGAGTAGATTTAAGTGGTTTCTCGAGCTGTAAAGTTTGCGCGTAGGGCACGTAGGTGCATGCATGTGCTCTATTTCAAGTGTTACAAAAAGACACCGAACGCTGTATCTATCTTCCCAAACAGGTAGTTAACTTTCGTGTGAATGTCCAGGAGGAGGGTAGATTCAGTCCTGAAATAGAGTTTCGGTCAACCGCGTGACGGTACAAGTACCTTTTTACTTGTTTCGCCTGTGATCTTGACGGCCTCAGTGATGCCACCGAAGGTACCTCTCCATGCGTGACGAGCAGCGGCAGCGGATTGAAGGGGCTCCACCCAGTCTCTTCTCCAGCGACGGAGACCGAAAATTGAAGGTCCAAAAACCACTTCCATGTCTTGACGTACGGTGTGGAGCCTGAGTCTTGAGTTTCTCAGCTCTTCGGTGCTTCCAGGTGGGCTGCCACGCCAGATCGAGGGCAGCGTAGCAAAGGTCGTGAGGTGGACGACGGAGAACGTGCTAAAACCATATCAGTCGTCTTTTCTGCATTGCCTGAGATATCCTCGAGATACTATCGCAGCGAGTGCGGACTGTTTCCTGTGGGAGGAAGTCGGTATACTTCACTCAAAGGATGGTTCTCAGGTAGCGGTGGTCAAATACCTACAGTCTTCGCTTGCAGCCCAGCACTCCCGCCCGTAGAGTAGGGCTGACTGGAGAGATGCACGGTACACACGAACCTTCCTGGCAATAGAAATATATGGCGTCGGGTCCATTGGCGTCTTCGGAGGACTGAGAAAACCTGGCGGGCGGCATTGTTTCGGGAGGCAATGCCGTCCTTGCTCTGTGCATCCGATAGCAGCTTCGTCCCGAGATATTTAAACCTGTCTGCTTCTTCAAGTTGACGGCCATGTTTGCCCAAGGGTGCCTTCCCCTGGTCAAAATACCTGTGTTCTTCAGCCAGAGGTTTATGATTGTTAGGTCCAACTATTCCTCCACTGTGACCTTCGAATCCAGGTTGCTGTCTCCCCCCCCCCCCTCCCCACCACAACCTGGCAAACCACAGTTCGAGCAGATTTTGGCCAAATGGAGGACCATGACCTGAGGGCCACAACATCTTTTTTTCTCATCGCACCAACTCCTGTTCTTTACGTACCGGTCTTTTGATCAGGGCGGTTAAACTCTCAAGATTAAATTGTAAGATAATTTAGGCGGCAACAGTACTTAAGTAGTGTGTTTGAATCGGAAATACATTTTGGAAGTTCGGTGATGATGATGATGATGATGATGATGATGATGATGATGATAATGATGACGGAGACGACGACGACAAAGATATTTTGAGTCATCGTCTAATGTCGATGTTAATGTTTCTGCCTTCTTTCCTTCCATTCCAGGTGCATGAACAAGAGGAGAGCATCCAGCGCATTGACGCCAATGTCGAGGGCGCAGTCGCCTCGGTGGAGGCCGGCCACAATGAACTTTTACGTTACTTCCGCTCAGTCAGCTCTAATCGCTGGTTGATGCTTAAGGTCTTTGGTGTTCTCTTCGCCTTTTTCCTCTTCTTCCTCATATTTATTGTGTGAAACAGAGACAGGATGAGGAGGAAGACGAAACCCATTTGACTGTCATGACCCCCCTGCCTCTGCCTCCATCATCCAGTCTTTCGGTCCCGTCACCACTCTACCACCCCTTCAGACCCTGGCTACTGCTCATCCGCAGAAGACGATCTTGCGACGCCTTCTGGCACTTTCGTTACCCCCCCCCCTCCTCCTCCTCCGCCCTCCCACTCCCCATCAGCACCACCTTGGGCCTTGTGTCGTGGCCACCGCCATAACTCAACAACACGGTACTGGGCCATCAGAAAGAGCACAACTATTTCTTTTTTTATATTTTCACCATGTTGATTTTACCTTCCTCCACCATACAGACTCCACTTCCTCCATCTTCCCCCTATGACTTTCTCTCCTTGCCTTCTCCCTTCTCTTTGTCTGAAAGCTTCCAGTCAGCTTGATCTCTATTGTTCCGTGACTTATTTTTTGTCTGGAAGGTCATATGGCCCGGGTGAACCTCGTGGTAGCGGTGACCGCGTTGGTGGGGGCACCTTCATCGATTGGTTATGGGAGTCACTCGTCCCGCTCAGCTCAGCCGCACAGCGGCTCGTATTGTAGGCAAGTAGACCTGTAGTGGTCGAACTTGTGGTTGTACTCGGGTCACTACAATCATCAGACCGAATCCCAGGTTGGAGGTAAATGACAAAAGCCACCGAAATGTGGACTTTATTGTGCATAGAACGCTATGCTGCTGTCTCGGGCAGCAGTGGCCACTGGCGAAGCCAGGGCTGGTCTTGAATGCGTCCAGTCGTGCCCGAGAGTCTGCATGTTGTGTGGTGAGGGGATGATGGCAGCTGCTTTTACATGACTGAAGTGGTTTGCCACTGGTATTTCGCAATTGCTTGAAGCGGGTGTCGCGTATGGAGGTCTCCTACTGCGTTGGCCACAGGGTGTGTGTTCAAGTGTCTCCCTCTCGGTCAACCCGTGTACGCTGTTGCATCGAGCACGCGCACGGCACAACGATTGGGGGCGGTCCGTGGTGGAGCCTTGCAGCCGGGAAAGCGATCAGTCAACGTCCTTGGGCGGAATGTTCTAGATCGTGCTCACCACACGCTATTGACAGGAATGGTAATGGGTTCGAGCACACGCGACGCCTTCTGCTCGCGCTGCGGTCTACTCTTACAGTTTGTTGCCACTCATCTCCGTCAGATATGCACATAGTCCACAAGTACGTGTAAATGGGCTGTTTACCTGCACAGATCAACTAGATTCTGAGTCTGGTGATGCTGTAGACAGGTACTGAAAACGAGTACGAAGACGGTACTGCTGCCGATCTAACAATTTTACCCCAGTATCGAGGCCAACCGCATAAAGAGGGCATTAGTAGACCTGAAAGAGTTGCCACACCTATCGGTCTGCTTACGCTGTTTACTCGACTGCTTGGCAAGTCCGCACGCCTCTGCGATCTCTGATGCAGAAAGGCGACACTCGGTAGTTTGGATCTGTGTTTGCTCACACCTTTCAAGGTCAGGTTGTCAGGCAGCGAATGAATTAAAAGTCTTACTCTACCCAGCGTAGGGTACTGCAGCAGACGCGAACTTTAAATTGCGGAGCAGAAATTTGAAGTGTACTACGCCCCCGGGCTGTCTTGGGTAGTTTCACATGCAGCTCCAGGCCGAAGAAAATTCCGGCTTAGGTTCGAAATGCTCAGGTAGAGAGAAGTAAGCAAAGTCGGGCCTTGGTGTCTAGATAATGGCAGATACATGGAACACGTTTTAGTCTAGACTACGAACCCATAGCACCATCCAATGTTTAGGCGTGCCAAGGGTTTTTTCTGCTTCTCTCGAAAACTGAATATCGATAGCCTGCTGGTCTGCGGAGATATGTGGCGAAAATGTGCAGCAGCCAACCTTTTAGTCACTGATGCTTGGGCAGTCAGCTCCCTGTTCCGTAATGCTGGATTCTATACGAGCTATAACTGGGGTGGTTAAAAGTTAACCATATATGATTAAATTCATGGCGTGCGTCGTAACTCAATGGGTAGAGCGTTGGCTGCGCAAAAGCCTTCCCTGTTGTGCGAGTTTGACTCCCGTCGACGCAGCGAGCTTTTTTCACAACTGGGGTCAACTAAAAGATTCGATAGTCGAAAAACGGTAATTCTCAAATTCCTTGATCGACTTACTGGTCCATAGTGAAAGCGCCTGTAGTCAGCTCAACAAACCGTGTGTGCTACAGCTACTTCTCACACTGTGCCCCATCGGCAGTGACAGTGCAAGGGGCTGACAGAAGGTTTTGCGACCGCGGGAACGGCCTGATACTGGAAAGGTACCGAATTGGACAAACTCAAATGACCCGCGTAGACTTGATGTGCCCCGCCGGCGGTGAAACCCTGTACGCGGATAATTTAACAAATGACTGCATGGGTGACGCAGTTTGCCTCGTGTGCAGACGCATGCTATTGGCTGGCTGGTGCGCACATGTGATTGGTTGCGCACAGAGCTAGACGCATTATGTTCCATCCACCCAAAGCGATGACCACGTGATTCTCGTTTGAGCATGCATGCGTCGGAGATGCAAAGATGAGGTGGTGTTGGGCCGCACGCAGTCACTGCCGCTTGCATTAAGGACAAACAGTGCTAATATCGGACGGAAGCAGAATCTAATAAAGCTTCTAATTGTGCATATTTTTCGAAAAGCAGACCAGAATATTTGATACACAGACCTTCCACCAGTAATAGGCTGGTTTGAAGCCTTTCATCTTGTAAAGAAATGAGCAAAATATCAAGCTGATATCGGTGAAACTGGTAGTCACCCACCTATCCTTAATAAAGAATGAAATTGGTCTCTATTTAACACAGCAGTTATTGAATTAGGGCCAGTACAATGCTCGTACTGACAACCAATCAAAAATCGGCAAAGAAGAGAGTGGGACCATTTTAGCTCAGCTGCCGTTGGTAGTGCCAATTTCGAAACTAAATATGGCGCTCTGAGCCGAGGCCAACACCCACTGATCACACAGAACTGCCTGACCGCTATATTCGTCATGTATTTCTGCAGAGCCTGTCTATCGAAATCGCCCTCTATGTCTATTTGGACTAGTTTCTGTGCCCTTCGGCACAAACCTGCGTCACGCAGTGCTGTTAGCGCAGCAGAATTTTTTATTGTGGTGTGCTATTATGCTATTGAAAACTATGACAGTTTGGCCGTTGGAAATAACAATGTCCACTGGCGCAGAACGGTGACTTGCGAGTGGAGTAGTTTTTTATTTAGGGTTTTGCCAACCAAATTGTAACTGCTTCGGCTGTGGCTAGCACGCGTTTGTGCAGGCCTTTAGAGAAGTGCTTTGGTGCCAGTTCTATGACCTGAAAGTCCCCTCACGCGTCAAACTGATCGTTTTTATTGATTAAGCGAGCAAGGATTTTACTTGAAATCGATCTATTTTCTATTTTCGAGACGTTGCGTTATTCGGCCACACTAGCTCGCTGGAGGCCAAGGACTAAGTACACATGGATGTGGCCTCTAACGGTAGTTAGTATTAAACCCACTCCCCCAATCTGTACAAGGGAGAGAATGATGAAGAATACTCGAACGTTTGCCATTAAAAAGGCATTCGTGACTGCTATCCTTAGGTGTCGTCTTACTAGTTCGCATGCTGCGGCTCCTTGAAAAGGCATTCTTATGAACAAATCGGTATTTTCTGCCATTGAAACCGCAACCTTTGTGACAAGCCCCTTGATGTTCCTGAGGATGAACGTTTCTAGCTACTTCCATTCCATTTTCACTAGTTAAGGAGAGTAGATGCGTGCTTTTCTGCCTCTGAAACACTGGTACAAGTTTTGCTAGAGGCTTAAGGGAACGAATCAGTGAAATTTGATGTATGGTCCCTTTGAGGTTTTCCTTCTTAATATCCAGTGCTGACGAATTCTCTTGGTTGTGTAAGAGGACATCTAATAATAATAATGTTTATTGGTAAAGCACCTCTTGGGCACCGTCAAAAGTGATTTCGTTGTGCGTCTCTGTATCCTCAGTAAAATTTCTCATGGTCTGTCTGTTGTATTTGCATGCTTCACGCCTGTGTTTTTAGTTTAGCAAAACAATTTAAATCGGCCTTTCTTATTTTCCTACTACGCATAAGTCACACACTTTTCACAAAATAATCACAGATTGTCAGCATGCCGGAGACATGAGTTAAAATTCTTCCTCCTCCTCCTCCTCCTCATCCTCCTCCTCATCCTCCTCGAAATGGGTTCTCTGTTTTGAATTGTGGACATCCTGTAAGCGACAATACAGAAATACACTATCTGCAGAAAACCTAGTTCAGTGGAATCAATAATGTCTGGGGACCGCATTGGATCAAGATGACAGGGCTGTGCGACTTTGCAGTAGAGCGGCGAGAAAACTCTCAGTCATTTTATTAAGGACAGAAAGCTTTTACGTTTGTGCTCCCTATAAACTTCCAAAAATTGTGAAATGCTGAACTTCAACAACAGTACATAAGACAAGTATAGAGTTGATATCAGCAATATGTGTGAACCAGTTACAAACAGCCACCACTGACACATTGTTCATCATATGTATCACAATTTCTCAGCAAACAAGAAACCATTTTGTGCTTAAATGACTCATTAATTTCTTAAGGGTCCACCTCATCAAGGAGTCCGTTCCATGCTCCAATGACCCTCTTCGAGAAAGCGTTCTGCCGAACGTCTTTATGAGCTGGTGGCCTCTTTTAAGAAAAAGGCACATTAAAAACCTCCACAGATAGTCGTAGAAGACTCTTTGACTTTAGAGACAGCAGATTCACGCATGGTGTTCGACTATGTTACTACCTTTCGAAGCTTTTGAACGGCCAGTCAAGGCTATTGTTCTACCCCTCTCTTTTTTCGGCGAATTTACGATATTTCTGCACGGAGATGCATAGTGGTTTGCCACATGTTATCAAAGTGGACGAAGGTATTATATAAATATATCAATAACCGTTATCTGATCGATAAGGTTGTGTTTATAATGTTATTCAGAGAATTCAAAGCCATTTAGTATCTTGGCATACTGTTGTAGGACGAGGGACGCATAGATTGTGAGTAACTAAAAATGCATGAGAACAGTGCGCACACGTAATCTAGTAATACAAACTAGAATTATTTAAAAATATTGAATAATCGTTTGAACAATTATTTATGCGTGTTGAAAAAGTTGTGCAATTAATAACAAATTTATTTAGTTAAAGCAATCGAGATGTCCGCGCTTGCTAATTTGCCGGTGTTATTAGCACGTGTTGTAATCGTGACGAGGATCACAATTCGTTTCGGTATTCGTAGCGGGAGTAATCATGAAGGTTCTCTTGTTTCTATATCTTGCGACGCGATCTTGGCCGTCATTCATTACCTTCTTTTCGTCTCTTACGGCTACGGATGACAATATCTATTGAACCGGTCAGCGGTTTCCACTTCCTTTCGAGGATCGCCGTCCTGTTTGAGTTGATTTGTTGTCTTGAACTATCTTTGAAGAGACTCCTCTGGGCCTCGGGCCCTTTTGTCTTAAATATATTGGAATTGAAATTGATATGCATCCTCTATTTTGGCAGGAATATTGTCAGAAAACATAAGTGACGATATAGTTGCTTGAATTGACACAACTGACAAGGTTTTCGCAAAATCCCGCCGTTATTTATACTCAGGAACGGTATAGTATGCTTTTATATATATTTGGCATCGGTTTATTATGTCGTCCTGGCTGTGAAACGAAGATTTCACGTAGGAAAGACAAGCATGCACTAACGAATTTCGATCAATGTTCTTTTTAATGAATCCATAGAGCGTATGCCCTACGTTTCTTAATACATTTTATTTACTAGTCAATGTAGTATTAGGAGCGTATCTTGGGGAAGCAATAAATGATGGCTTACATTTAGTGGACACTAGTACTGCCACTAACCCCTCAAAGCCAACGCTCTTCTGGCGTTTTTGAAGCGCTTATCGACCCATAAAACGAGTGCACTTCTATGTGGATTACGAGTTCGCCTTGACAAACATAGACTTATTGAGTGTTGTAAAAAAGATATTTTATTTTAGTTTATTCTTTTTTCGGTAGGAGGTGCTATTTTATGTCTTTCAGTTATCTTTTCTTAAGATGAATCTTGGATATAATTGATTCATTACTGTTATTTCAGCGATTTCATCCCTGCAAAAAATTGGGAGGATCCTTCTAAACGGTGGTGTCATCGCCGTCCCAACTGACACAGTCTATGGCCTCGCTTGTTGTGGCCTGAACACACAGGCATTGAAACGCCTCTATGAGATCAAAGAACGTGATGCTGCAAAGCCGATGGCCATTTGTTTAGATAAGGTCTCTCTCATTCACCTTGCATTATCCGAAAATAGTGTGGTTTTTTCACGTTTTCTGCTCATTTGCTCCGGCTGTCATAACTACGCACCACTGAATACTATCCAGTGTTGCACAAGTGCCCGTTTTAAAAATAAAGTTCGGCACATTTTTACCCGACTCACCTATGAATTCTATAAATTCAATTGTTTAATGCTTTTTGGTCACGTATAAGACTGCTAATGCACAGTTTTGGCATTTAAAAGTTAAAAACCTGTCCAATATCTACACATCATACAGTCAGTACGACTGTTAACTCTTAGCTCGCTTCAAGGGTTTCGTTACTGTCTTCTTTGACTACGTGACTTGATAGCTTTCGAAAGTCTTTTTTCACCAGAACTGCCGGGTCATGCAGCATCTTCTCCTTATTTAGTTCGATTTACTAGATTGCCTCAAGATTCGATCCTCAATTCAGATTTTGATAATTTTTTTAATTAACTTACCTCCCGTCCGTCAGGCCAGTAGTATCTCTCAGTGGTGCAATACTACTCATATCAGTGATAAACTCCTAGCCGCTCTTTTGCCCGGCCCGGTGACCGTCATCCTGCCCCGCCGTCAGCACCTCGACCCCCTGAGCCCCCTGCTGAACCCCGGAGTGGCCGAAATTGGGATCCGAGTACCCAACCACCCCGTCGTTCGTCAGATTCCAGAGGCTCTTGCTTCTGCCCTTCGCGACTCTCCCCAGGATTGCCTCGCCGGCCTGCACATTCCCGATGATGCCGCCGTTGCTGGCGCCATGGCTCTCCCAATTGTTCTCACTTCGGCCAACCCTAGCGGTTTACCGTCTACACTTGCGCCGGAGGTGAGCTTCATCTGTCAAGAACGTTTTCTTTAAGTGTTTTTCCACCAAATTTACCGTCTGGGTAATGTCTTTTGTCACATTAGCATTTTCGCAACATTTCTCGATAATTGGGCCACTTTCTTCTGACTACGATTGTTTAAACTAAGGTTTATTTCTTTTAATTCCACAAGATATAGGTGTAACTGCACAGCAACTCTATTTGCAGCTTCGCTCTTCCAGTTTAAATGCGTCCATTCTCCACGTCAGTCTCTCTCTCAATGCATCCGTTTCGAACGAGTTGATATATGATGGATACTGAACATTTTCCGGTTGTTTAGTAGGCGTCAGATAAAATCAGGCCTAAATAGGACGAAAACGAGTATGCAATCCCGTAGCATTCCATTTGTTCCCATGAGTGTTTTATGTACATCTCCAGTATTGGTAGCGCACGTCAAAATCTAAAACTGTAATCGTCTAGTACAGAATATGCCTACCCTGAGACAGATCGATGTACAAATAAGCTAGAAAAGGCCTTCGTGGATGTCCCTCTGTGTTTGTCGGTGATACAGAACATGTAGTCGTCCTCTCCCTTTGACGCTTCTAAGACCCGAGACCAATGGTCCGGTCCTGTCTGTTGAGGTGTTTTGGTTATGACGGTGCCCACAAAGTTGTGGCTTGGGAAGGGCCGATTGGCAAATCCACTGTATCCTCGAACAAAGATACGAACTCGTGAAACTCCCCGCCGGTGTGATGTCCAAGCGAGTGAATAGTTTGTTGTGTCGGTTGAGGATCCAGTGGCTACGAAAACGCATATCTAGCCGCCGTGCCCCTGTCTAACCATTAAAACACCATGTGCATAAGAAGAAAGAGAAGAAAAGGCTACGCAACTCTCCATTGTGATCTAATCGGGGAGCAGCTTGCCACTGCTCCGCAGCGAAAGTGGCCTTCCTTGTCTTTTTAAGCTAACATTCTACTCTGGATAATTAAAACCTAGTAGCTTTCGCTGAAACACATTCTCACCCTCCTTTCTTACATTTCATGCACGCAAACAGTATTTACGGGGCAGATGCGTTGGTTGAGCCATCGAACTTTCAAAGTCCATGACCGTTAAACCACCGTTTCCAACGCAATCTACCACAAACTGCAAGATGATACAGGGACGGCGACTTGTACGTTAACTGTGTGAAAGTCAGAGTAGACTTGTGCTGAATCTATCACACTCCCTCATTATCCCTCAACTGGGAATGGAGACGGGCGAGGACGCAAGCGGCAGGCACCGCCGAAACCGCCCCTAAGCGTGCCGCCACACTTGGCTCAGATCCCACGGAGTGGGAGTCCCATAAAGGCCACATTAAGAAGGAGTCATTGCAGGCTGACTCGCAATCCACACAAGCATGCACCGGGTCAACGGCTCTGTCCGTCATTTGGCATCCTTCCCAGCCATGGCTTTTAGCGCACCGGGATAGCTTCATGCTAGTCAGGTTTTTTATCGTGAGGAAACTGCGTCAAGCCATCGACCTAACCCTGACTCCGGCACACTGTCAGAGCCAGTCAGGTAACTGACTGTGGGGAGTGGCCGCAGCTGCTGATATATCTACTGACCTCGTCTACGCGTACACGACCCTGCGACCCAGGAAAAATCACCAGGATTTCACACATAAGGGGAGGAGTGGCTCACATCTCAGACGTATAAGAATGCTCGAGATCACATTAGCAAGAAGCCATTGCAGCCTGGCCTTCAGAGCACCAGTGGGCCACTCCACGAAAACACACAGACTGATGGTGACGTCTAAATGCGATTTTCACTTGGCAAACTTCCGTACTAAGGCTCTGGCCTAGATCACATATAAAGCAGAGGAACCACATAGAGAAGGAACCTAGGATCATACTTCCCTCTCATGCAGGAGCTCTTGGTTGTAAACATGCGTTTTGTGATTTTAGGCGTGGTCTTGTGTGATATGTGCTGATGAGGAGAATGGCGGTGTGGTATGGTTCAGCCAGCGGCATTCTAGCACAGGTTTTAGTGGATGTGCATATGACCGCCTAGGTCCATGTGGTACGTAGAGATGCGTGCACAGTGTTGACAGTAGAGGCGGATGCGACGAGTGTATATGAGGGCTCCAGGCACTAGTGTACCAGTCACAGTAAACTAAATGCGCAAGTCACTGATCAGATTGATACGTAAAGTGGGTGTGCGATGACAATGAGGCCAGTTCCGACTCGAGCCGGTATTGCTGGTAGTGAGGGCAGTGTGTCGGGGGTAGTCTTAGTGGTGCTGTCGGTGGCGCACGGATGTTGCCGCAGGGAGGATGGTGCCGATAATTGAGGGCGCGGGATATTTTTAGGGTGATCACCGATGGTAGGAGTGGCCGTTCCCCTGGACACCGTAGGGTTTGAGGTAAGGGTGACAGTGGGGGTGCGCGTGGACGTAGGGGTTGATTTTGTCGGATTGTTTTGTTTTCAATGCGTCCGTCCGAAGATGTCCGATGAGGCCGATTCGCGCGCCGAAGGTGCGTTGGCGGTTTGGGCATGTTGGAAGGGCTTGGCCATTGACGAGGTGGATACACGGCCTTGCCGTTTGCGCGTCGCTCTTTTGACTTTGGCAGCGACGACCCGGTTTGCTTCTTATATTCCTGCACCAGTCTTCACTGCTCGTCTCCAGATCGGTTGGTCCGGAGCGATATTCTCCTGGGTCTCCGGGGTGCTTTTTAGTCATTTTAAAGAGTTCTTCAAAGGGTTTTTTAGCATCCTCTTTGTATTCCCTGTCGGCGAGCACTCCTAGTGACGTCTTCTTATAAGAATCGCCCGTCGTCCCTCCTCACCAGGTGGCACCGCTGAGGATTCCGGTTCGTTCTGCGATTTCCAAGTCCAGGATTATGTGCTTTCATCTTAGTTTCCGTATTCTATGGAGGTAGCTGTGATAGAAGTTTGGTTGGAATAGACAGTTCAGGTCGTTGCTCCATGCAGAAGTGTCGTCAAGGCGACGTCCTTGTACATCTTTAGTTTGTTGTTCAGGCGAACGCCGTGGCGACTGCATACGGCGGCTCTCAGCCGATCGAAGGCTGGATTGACTTTGGCGCCTCGATGAGCAACTTCGGACTCTAATTGAGTGACAGTGTGCTTCCTAGATAGGCGAGGTTATTCTCGTGATAATCGCTTTGGGCCGTGACTGATGCGACGGTGGTTTCACTGTCCGCGCCAATTACAATGAAACGGAGAATCGCCTCAAACACGCCCAAATCCTCCGATTTCTGGAGTCCCCTTTCAAGACGTACATTACGTTCAACGGAACAATCTACAAGCAACTGAAGGGTACGCTTATGGGTTTGCCAGTTCCCGGACTCATAGCCGAGATGGTCTTGCAACGGTTGGAATCGCTGATTTTCCGACACCACAGACCGAAATTCTGGGCTCGGTATGTGGACGACACTTTCGTCGTTATTGAGCGGGATTAGGTGCTGGCATTCAAGGGACGTCTAAATGTTGTCTTCCCGGACATTACATTTACGACGGAGGAGGAAAAAAATGACCCGCTGCCCTTTCTATATGTCCTCGTTTGCCGCAAAAACGGTGGCAGCCTAAAAATTTAAGCGCTCAGGAAAGCGACTAAACTACGCAAGTCCGGAATTTCAACAGAAATCACCCGATCAGTTACTAACACAGTTGCATAAGAATGCTATACCGGTGCGTTGGGACGTATTGCAGCGAAGCAGCATGCTGAATTACTATATCCTCGACGGGCACTGTGAGTGAAGCAACCACATCCAACTGGCGAAAGCGTTTGGTGAGCTCTTCTGTACGTAAAAAATTTATCGGAAGCAGTCAGTCGCCTGCTCACCCCACTTGAAGTTGCACACAGACTGGAGGCAACCGCCAGACGCCGGGTCGTGAGATCGAAAGAGCCACTGCCACTACAGTAAACGGCTGGAGTCGGTTACGGGATCTGGTGCAGTTGTGGACAAAGTAAGTATGTCGAAGAAACCGGGACGTTCCCCCGGACACGAATGGTTGAGCACGCAGCAGCAATATGGAGGAGAAACACTAGCTCTCAGGTTGCAACTCACTCGACGGGAACCGGTCATATTTTCAAACTTAACTAAGCCGAAATCTTCGCAAAAGGAGAAAACCGCGTGAGCCGCAAGCTGCTCGAGTCGTGGTTTTTTAGGCTTGCAGTCCATCAGCAAGCGCAGTGACTTGGTGGTCCCATATTCCGTCCGGAGAGTTTGCCTGAGCAAAGGAATCAGTCATGTTGGAAGGGCATGGGCCACCAGCAATTTCGATAACAGATTAATTGTCATACCAACACCCTACATGGATAACGAATTCGTGGTAATTAGTTAATTGGACGCGGACTGCCAAGCCATTATCGTATCAAGCACGGCCCCAGGCTATGATCACGATGGTTACTAATTCTAGTACGCGTGGGCGCTACGTAATCCGTGCCTTTTTTGCGGTTATCTCTGCTGATGGGTTCATGCTAAACTCCGAAACGTCAGGCAAGAAAACCTCTTGTTCCAGCTGTCGCATCTTCTACTTCTGACCTGCTTTCTGGAAATCGCCCGTTCTCTTCTATCATTGATCCATCTTTTATCATCCATTCGCAGCACAAAAACCGATGGTTTTAGTAGTAGTTGTTCTTCTTAATAATATGCGCTTTTCGTATTGTAGTGCTACGTTTTGTCACCTAAATAGGCGCACCCGGGGTAGCTATGTCAAAAGCCAGTCGGTATAATTAGGATATTCTCTAGGTGTCAAGAGGCAGTCAGGGCAACTCGGTGGGGTTCTACAGAAATAAACAGTAAGTTTAACAGTGCACGATAGGTAGAAAAATGTGAGGTATAAATCAAAAGGAGGGTGAACGTACATTCGAGGTGCTTAGACGAGCAGTCGTGTGAATGACGCAGACGCGTTGCTGCCATTTTATAAGGGAACAAGCACACGAGGCAGGAATGCAAAGAACGAGGGAACGAAGAGCGTGGGAAGTAGTGAATGAGGGCACTGGAATAAAGATTGCAGTGTGTAAACGAATGGGAAGGCATTTAACGAGGTCATGGGGTCAGAACACGGTACACGAAGCACGTGGGCACAGGGTGGGACGAGGAACGTGAACCATCAGTGGACGACTAAGCGGGTTTAAGGACACATGCTTCGGCCAAGTCCTAACACGCAGTTGGTAGCAAATCAATCTGAATATGACATTGACATGATGACTGTTACAGTAGTAGTACTACTACCAGTTTGCCCAATACTTGTCAGTACTATATCTGCACGTAGGCAGTTTGAATAATTTTGTAGCAGATTCGAGGAGTTATGGTAGTGCAGCCGCTATTCTTTCCGTCTCACGCTCCTCGGCAATTCTCCACTTTCTTAGCCCTATCGTGGCCAGTACTCAAGCACAAGGAATCCTATATAACCTCCTCGGTCCTGCTTGTGATTGCAAGCGAACGACTTAATGACAGACGCCCATGACTCTCCGGGAACTTAAATTCGACTTTGTCCCTCCCTCTACTCAGAGCCCTCGAAATTTAGCAACTTCCTTCATATGAGGCCAAAAATGGGATCCGAAATGTTATCCAAAATATGCGTTTAATTCGAGGATCACGAACGTGTATCTTTTAGCTCCCATTTCACACCCTCTGCATTTCAGGAATTCCAACCCCTTTGGCCCCAGTTAGATCTGATCATTGATGGCGGCCGTATCGTCACCAACGAGAGTGAGGGTCCGGACGCGGGTGATCGGAACGCCAGCAGAGCGGGATCAACGGTCGTAGACCTCTCCGAGTGCGTCCGCTCTCCCGGTTCTAACCTCTACACCATTGTCCGTGAAGGAAGGTGCGTCCTGATTTACAGTTATTCCCTTCTTATTTTTTCGGAGGGGCTAAATGGAAAACATTACCGACTAGACAATCACGTCATTTCATTTGCAGACCAGATTTTTAGGCCTGAATGTTTTTAAACGGTACGATATCCCCTGTTCTCGGTTAAGGCCGAAAATCTGTCTAACACGTGATAACGTTCATGTTTTGGAGAGCTTTCTATCACGAGGCATCCTGAAACCTTAAACATAGGATTTCCCTCAATGTAACTTGAAAGGCCAATAAGTCTGGTCCATTTGCGCCTATTTTCTGCCAAAGTACATTATCAACCATCTTGGTTGTGGTCAGGGGGTTGTTCAGACCTTCCATCGCCCGATCTTACCGGGCAGTAGCAATGCTCACCCAGCATGCTTCGTTAACACTGAATTCCTTAACCCAATCCAGTTACCAGTGTCGCTAGTTTGAGGTTTTACATAGTGCAGTTTATTTGGGGAAAAACCTAAGCATTTACACATGAACTCCCTATTTGCACACTGTACCATGTCTGGAAAACAGCCTAAACATGAAAATGCGTCGTCAAACTACAAATATGTGTCAGTTCTGCCTGGACAGAGCGATAGATTTGTACCAAAACGTGTTACTGAAACATGTCAAATAGCAGTTCTTTTCGATTTAAAACACTAAATGAAATATGCTGGACCATAGTGTTATCGATCGACGTACTGGACGCAGGAACCGGCTGCTTTGCATTTATTTTCTTTACTGGCATACGATATGTGCATTTTTGACCGCATGACTATGTATAGTTAGTCCTTCTGATGTTAAAATTACACTATATTTTTCCAACGTCGGCGGTGCATGAGATAAGTCTATGGAGCATGATAGGTAGGGCAAACATTTATGCATGACTGAAATATGCCACGAGTTGCTTCGCATCGAAACACTACGGAAGCAGTATCCGATCGAAATACAGTAAAAGAGATTTGAGTCTACGTGTTCTGTCTCCAATTTAATCTTGAGTGCGTCAGAAAGTAGGATGTCTTTTGACTTTGGGTTTACTCTGTGATCAGTGTCGATACATCCTCTCGATACTGCACTTATGTTAGGAATGTCCACATTTCATAAAGAGATCATTCGATCACATTGAAAAGCACGCATTTGCTTCCCCGTTACGTGTTGCTTGCTTGTGGCAAGCTAGTTCTCGACAGTGTCTCCTCGTTGGTTTTGGCCATAGTATCTCCTTGGAGCCTGCCTAGTCCGCTTCTGTGAAAAGTTGTTTGGTTATTTCAGTCCCTTTTGGAATGAAGTGAGCAGAATTCTAACCAATCGGAACAACATGCTGTAAATACGCCCAGTGTTCACTGAGATCTGTTCGACCGTTGCGAACGAGGATACATATCGTATGTCCCATGCTGTGGGATCTCCGACGATGACTCGCACGCGAATCAGTTTATAAGGATACTATGCTTGCGCAGCATCTCGTGTACTATCAAGACAGATTCACGGAAACCGGTACATAACGATAAGTTGGACCTCAGATAAGTTAAAGTAGACGACCTCCTAACCTCCATTACTATTTTTCAGGAATTTCAAGAACACTGTACTTTGATAACCAGATTTTTCCGCAATGAGTTAAAAGATGATACAGATTCGGAAAATCAACTGATATAAATCAGCAACCTTTCTAAATACAATTAAATAACAAAATGCATATAACAGTTGTTTAAGTATTTTTCACTGCCTATCCTAATTCCCTACCCATAAAACCTCTATAACCATCGTTTTTGTAGGAAAGTATGCTCGAATTAGGGGTATATCAGGTGCACTACTTAAACTACAGTCGCTGCGTACACCTTCAATTTCTTCATTATATCCACCTTAAGTCTGTAATTCCAGCCTAAACCTTATGGTCAGTCAAAGACGCGACAGTCTTCGGAGCGTTGATCAACTACTTCCTCGTCGATCTGGATGTTTTGGGATGTTGTGCATAAGCATCGCATTAATCGCGTTGATGGTCAGGGCATTTTTGCCGATCGCATTTTGCTCTGCTTTGTAGTGACTTGGGACAACAGAGAAACGCGTATATATGAAAGCTCAGAACAATAAATCAATTGATCGGGTGCTCGATATGCCTTCTTCTTCATCCATCTATATATGATTTGTTCATTTCCGGAGTACCAGGACCGGTTATAACAAATTCAGTGGCCACATTTTTGCCAATCTGTTTACAGTTCTACAGTCTATTTATTTTCCCAAACACACATATTTTCCCAGGAGCTTTTTAGAAACTTCGCTTAAGAGTTGCGGCTTATAAATGCATATGCCTTATTCGTTTCCTGGTTGTTTTTTCCTCACCGCCACCTTATAATATACAGTGTCTTTTCTGTCACTTTTGTTGTAACGGTAGCAAGGCCGCGATTTCACCGCCTATTTACGCCTTGCGTGAGTCCCCCAAGGTAGAACACGACAAGAACAGGGCAAATGCAGAAGTCTTTGAGTGTAAAGGGTACAAAAAATTTAGGGCAACAAACGAATGTAAAACTATGTCCATCGGGCCAATCACCTTCTGTCCTGGCTTGGCTGGTGAATCGATGGCTGACTGTAGCTTGAATTTTAAATTATCGATTGATTGACTGCGAGTATGCGTTCGCCTCGTGTAGGCTGATCGATAGCCTGTTGTGAGCGCTGCTCGCGCTTACATGCTATCTGCCTGTTAGGCTTCTCCCAACAACTTTCTCCTTCTGAAATAATTTATCAGACTGTTCGGTAAATAAGCAAGAAACGGCCTTTTCTGTTGCCCTTGTCCTTACCAGAAATACTATCTGTCTAATAATGCATACGAATGTAGGGAGACAGGTATATATGGTTAAGATTGCGAACGGCTACTCGAGTGAAATTTTAATACTCGCTAACTTGGGACAAAATCCACTCACGGCTCCTGGTGAGACCTAGTAGCTCAGGTGGTTAGAGTGATGTCTTGGGTTTGAATCCCACTTATGTCGACGAGTTATTCACAATTGCGTCAAATGAAAATATCTTTGAAAGCACATTCTACTGTTCCATCCATCCATCCATACATCTAGGTCTTATTCTACCTGAACGAAAACTAAGCAACACAGGATGCATATGAGTTATTGTTGAATTGCCAATTTTATCGACCTGACAAGCTCCCCGGCTTTTGGATCCTTCTAGCGCCCTCATTCAGACGGAGAGCATATTGGCACGGTTCGGTTTGCGGAGGTCAGCGCCCACGTGATGCCAAAACGCAGCCGTAAGTTTTCTGCCCTCTTTTTTTCTTACTCAAAGTCTGAATTTAGATTTTCCTGCTGTAGCTGTTATTGATTTAGCTCCTGGTGGCTCCGTTGCTGTCTTTGGTAGCAGCCATTTCCGCCACCACCATCGTAACAGCAATTCTCCATGGCTTCAGGAGTTTTACCTGTCGAAATTGCTTATATCGCTGCCCCCCGCATCCCACTCCAAGCAGCTTACTACAATGAAAACGCCCACCCGCCCGCTCGATACAGCTGGTTCTGCGTTAAATTTAAATAAAGGTACACATTGCCGTGTATAGTTGAGAATATGCGAAAGAAGAAGATGAGGATGAAGAAGATGCGAGGATGCGATCACTGAAATAAGAGTTTGATTATACTAACGTTTCGTATTCCGTTGGGAATCCTTAATCATAGGTGATGGTAGCATAGTCATAGACATGCGCAGATAGAGCTGAACCATGCACAGGTTGTAAGGTATTTATAGTTCATAGTGGTCATCTGCGTGCGTGCAAAAAATTATTCACGTCTGTAGCCACCGCTTTGGTCTTAATTGATGCGGTACTGGCTTGACACTTCGCGTTCGACTCGCTACTTGCCACAATTGCCTTGACAGCGTCGGATGCGGGCCTGATAATGGGGTGACAATTATGCCCGCTGTCGTCAGAGTTGTTGCTGCGCCCGGCCCTCTCCACGTGACTGATTCTCTTGCTCAGGAAACTTCTCAGTACACCGTATGGGAACGCCAGATCGTTGCGCTTGTTGATGGACTGGGGGCCTGAGAACCATGACTCCAGCAGCTCGCGGCTCACGTGGTTGTCACATACAATGAGGATTTCGGCCCCGTCAAACTGGTTAATATGGCCGGGTCCCGTCGAGTGAGTTGCAACCTGTGAGTTGGCGTCTTTCTTCCTCACCGCGGCTGCATGCTCGGCCATTCGCGTCCGGAGCAATCTTCTGCTTTCTCCGACTAAGAGCGTTTGTCCCTGTTAATGAAATGATTGTTGTACTCCAATTGCTCTGATTTTCTGTCTCTCATTGTTACTACACCAAGAGGGAGGGTGGACTTCATGGGCCGATAGTATTCCGGGCAAAGACAAGGGAGACTGTAATGGTCATTTCGAACTCATTGACGGCTGGTGGACGTTCACCGACCGCTAACGGTCCGCCTCTGCCTTGGGCCTCGTTTCTCAGGCCCTGACAGCAACTGTAGCAGCGAGCGGTATAAGGCCGACAGTATTACCGGCAAAGACAAGGGTGACTGTAATGACCACTCCTGGCGTATTAGCTGTCGTCAGGCAGTCATACCCAGCACCTAGTAGAGCACCACTCGA
Organism: Ligula intestinalis; assembly: GCA_036362985.1. NCBI lineage: Eukaryota > Metazoa > Platyhelminthes > Cestoda > Diphyllobothriidea > Diphyllobothriidae > Ligula > Ligula intestinalis. The sequence goes on from JAYGXS010000009.1 coordinate 4,484,260, forward strand.
GTCTCGTACTCGTGACCTTTTTCGATCAGAGTTTAACGCCCTAACCATCGGGCCAATAGCTCATTGTCTTGCCGGTTTAGTTTAGAAGATATTAACACTGGCTGATGAACGTTCACCGATCGCTATAGGAACTCAGTCTTCCCGCTCCTCCCGGGTGTTGCACCAGGTGCGGTTGGGTATGGCTGACTGCTGACGGCCAATAAGCCATTTTAGTCTCCCTAGTATCAGTATATTGAGGGACATGTAGGAAAAATTCCTTTGAGTGCCCTATTTGTACATATGTGCAGTGGTAGCAAAAATTTTGTTGCTTAGACTGTTGGCGAGGCCAGTTGTCCTGAGTCATAGGATGAAAATAGGAGCAGCCAGTGAAAAAACTCCTCAGGGATTTTTTGGAGAAAAACCGTCGTCCTTGTGGGGGTAATGCGTGGGATTTAGGAGAAAAAAGGGGGTTTCCACTGGGGGGGGGGCATTGCAAAGGTTCCCAGGCTCATCACCGTGTGGAAGCCACGTCCTGATTCTTGCTGATTGCAGAGTCCGCCACGGAACTGGAAAAACAGAGGCATCCGTCCAGATCGTCGACAGTCCGCTTTGGGTCGAACCAAGGGTGAATGTTTAGGCCGTCAGGTCTGGCTGCTAAGATCGCTAGCGGGGTCATCGCGGTACGCAGATAGCCAAGTAGGGTAGACCGTGGAGACCTTCGCATGATGCTGTGCGTGGGAGGGCGTTATAAATAGCAAACGTGAATGGATATCAAAACTAATACTACTGAAAAAATTGAAAGTATTATTATTATTATTGCAAATTGTCAGTTCCGATCCATCGTGCACTGCTATATCGATCCAGTTTTTGTTTAAAACCCTCTAGCGATTCCGACATAACAACGTCCTGAGGAAGCGCATTCCACGCTCCGACCACTATTTTTGAAAAGAAGTGTTTCCGAGCGTTCAGCCTGGCCCCTGTCACCTTTAATTTGAGGGGATGACCCCTCAGATTCGTGGTCGTTGCTAATTCGAAAAAATCCCCTGATATAAGACAGCAGTCTTGAAGACGTAATACGCGGAATGCTAGTATCAGGTCCCCCCGAAGCTGCCTGTAGCGCAAAGGGAAGAGGTTGAGATTCGACAGCCGCGTTTCATAAGGCTGCGAGCCCTGCCCCATAACAAGTTTGGTTGCGCGCCGTTGTACCTTTTCTAGGATGATGATGTCTTTCCTGGCCCAGGGTCTCCAAGCTTGGATAGCGGATTCTAGGTGCGGTCGTACGAAGGTTCCGAAGACTTTTGTGAAGCACTCTTTATTGAAGGTAGAACAAGGTCGTTTGAAGAGGTATAGGATCGACATCGCGGACTTGGCTACCTTTGTGCAATGCAGGGAGGGTTTAAGCGAGGGCGTGATCCAGACTCCCAAGTCTTTCTGGGCGTTCACTTCCTTCAATGGTATGTCATTCAGTCGGTAAGCCGTGCCGTTTGAAGAACCGGATTTGCCAACTCGAATGGTGGTGCACTTGCTCTCATTGAACGGTAAGAGCCAGTCCGCCGACCATTTTGGAAGTCTATTTAAATTTTCCTGTAAGTGCACTTCGTCAGCCACAGTTCGAATTTCGCTCCAAAGTTTTATATCATCGGCAAACATGGCGATGCCGCAATCCAGTTCGTGGACACAGTCATTGATGTAGATAACAAACAAGATAGGGGCGAGAACGGAGCCTTGGGGAACACCACTCTCAACCTCAACCTTGGCTGACTGTTTGTAGCTGATGTGGACAGTTTGCGATCGACCGATTAGGAATCTTTTTATCCACGTAAGGAGCCTACCCCTTACTTTATAAAGTAGGCGGTGGTGCGGCACGCTATCGAAAGCCTTTTTGAACTCAATATAGACAGCATGCACTGAGTTTCCACTATTGACTGCCTCAGTCCACCGTTCTAAACAGTAGAGTAAGTTTGTTACGCAGGACCTACCTCTACGAAAACCATGCTGAGCATCCGATAGCAGATGGTTTTGTTCCAGGAACTGCATTAGTTGTTGCTTGATAATTGTTTCCATGATTTTGCAACAGATTGCAGTAAGGCTGACTGTTCGATAGCTATTCGCTGAGACCCGGCTTCCCCCCTTGTATAGCGGTGTAATCCTCGCGGATTTCCAATCTACTGGTAGGCATCCGGTTTCGAAGGAGGTTTGGAAGAGCATAGAGAGTGGTTTGGCCAACTCAATGGCAAGCTCCTACAAAATCTTGGCTGTTACGCCGTCAAGACCTGGTGACTTAGATTGTTTTAACCATAAGAGTTCCTTAAGAACAACAGCCTCGCGGAATTGGACAGTCTCAACTATCATATCCGCTTCGGTGTCGTCGGTGGGGTGATCGTATGCCGTTTTCTTTGTGGAGACTGATCGGAAAAATTTCGAAAGATTATCAGCCTTTGCTTCATCATCTATCAAATCTATTTCCTCAGCGGTCCTCAGCAGGGGTATCGGATCCTTGTTTTTGGTACTCTGCCTGAGGTAACTCTAAAACAGTTTGGGGTTCACTGTGGCCCGGTTTAGCAAGTCTGCTTCGAAAGCCCGTCTTGTTTTGAGAATAAGACCCTTGACCCGGTTTCTCTGAGTTTTGTAGGCACTGACAGATGCAGGAGTCCTGTCTGCTAGCATTTTTTTCCAAAGCTTTTGATTTTTGTTCATTTCTATTTTTAAGGCCTGCGTAAGCCATCGCGGTCTATTGGTCACCTTTTTTCGCGAAATTGGACAGTGGTTGTCGATGAGTCTGTGCAGTCTGTTCCGGAACGCTTCCCAGTCCGCAGTTATGTTTCCAGAAAATAGAGGTTCCCAATCGGCGCGCGTGAGTTCGGTCTTCATTCGATCGAAATCGCCTCGCCAAATATTTCGTCTGGCTGTTGAGGGTCTCTCCGGTATTGAGAATAACGAGTACTCCCAGAGCAGTACAACATGGTCGCTTTTACCTAGTGGTGGGAGACATGACACTTCGTCGATGCTGTCCTGCGATTTTTTGAGAACGAGGTCCAGACAGTTGGACTGTTGGCCATCGCGCATCCTTGTCGGAAAAGTGACGTGTTGCGTGAGAAATAACTTCAGAGTCATGTTCAGAAGGCAGCTGTCGAAGGTTAGATCGGAGCTATGTGCGCAGGCCGCACCCCAGTCGATGTGAGGCGCGTTAAAGTCCCCCACAATCAGGATGTCCGATCGTGCAGTCATTTTTTCCAGCTCCTCTAGCAAGGGGGCATCCACTACGGGCTATCTTCTCGGTGGTCGTTAAAGTGTCAGTACATCGAGGTTGGGTGCACCTGGTACTTTAATGGACAGTCAGTTGGCCTCGGAAGTACACGCCAGTTTATCCGTTTTGTCTAAAACTGTGAGTCCATTTTTCACGTATGTCGGGGGTTCCGGCCCCTGAGATTGGGTATGCCTGGCTGATGACAGCTAACATGCCAGAAATGGCCATTCCGGTCTCCCTTGTCTTTGTCGGATCCACTCCATATATATATATATATATGAGAAGATAATATGACCTCGGGAACCATTGTTTTATCGTCCTGACGTTTCAAAAGCGTACAGGCTTCCGTCATCAGAGGTAGTAATTGTACCGCGCCTCACAGTATTTAAAGTTGTTGGCAGTCATAGTCAATAGGGTTTAACCAATGCAGAGAAGGGGGGGAGGGAGGAGGGGGTTAGACGGGATGTTCAATCATCGTGCCCTGTGAAGCGTAATATCCTCAGTCAAGGGGTCTCTCGTCAACTTCCGGTGTTCACGTTTGTGCAGCCGTCATTGACCGGAGCTGTCTTCCCAGGCCGGGAATCCTCCTTAGGCCCCTACGTCCATCCAGTTTCACACTTGCAGGCTGACCGGGTGAGCTGGCTGAGCTGATGATTGCCACTTCCGGTTGTGGCTCAGCGATGGGTGTGTCCACCATCGGCGCCCGAGTTGTCATCGATCGAAGAATTCGTCCTAGGCCGGTAATCCTATTTGTGCTCATGCGTCCATCCGGTTTCACACTCGCAGACTGACCGGATGAACTGGCTGAGCTGATGATTGCCACTTCCGGTTGTGGCTCAGCTATGGGTGTGTCCATCATCGGCTCGCGAGTATGCAGATTCGCGTTCCCTCTATGGTCTCGTTTGCTCTTTTCTTCATTAAGATGCGTTTGAAGGGCTTGGTAGGCCGTGGGAAGTATAACACAACGGTTGATTGAGGTTATCCCCGTGTGGCAGGCCTAGATTGTCTCCCTGACCACGCGGTCATTTCCTCGACCCAGGATTTCGGCATTCTGGAAGGAGAATTTGTGTTCGGAATTTGCGCAGTGTTCCGCCACCAACGATCGATCGTCCATCCTGTTTACTGCCGTTGTGTTCTGCCATTCGCGTCTACAGTCGGTTCCCTGTCTCTCCGACATAGTCGGCCGCACACGCATCACATTTGATCCGGTAAACGACGTTGGCGGTTTCACCTCGGGGCAGGGGGTCCTTCGGGCGCATAACCAGTTGTCGTATTGTTGCGTGTGGTGGTCAGAGGTCCCCAACGGGTGACCGCCTGCCAGGCCGATTCCGGCCAATTCATAATAGCAGTAAGTGGGGTATGACGAACTTTGTTTAGTTCGGAAGTCTATTCGATCGGTGTTCGCACATTCCTGAGTGAATATATACCCGATCAGCAGTGACATCAAATGGCAGGTGGCGAGGCGCTGATGAACTGCGGTTCGATGAAGTGCTTATGACCCATCTGATAGACACCAGTGGTGGACCAACTGCGCCGTCTGTGAGTGCGTTTGTTTGTGTTGTCCGACCAGCTGGTGTTCAGGGTTATGCTTGGCTGATGAAGGCTAATAAGCCCGAAACAGTTCTGTATCAAGTTACCCCCAGATGCTGTCATACCCCACTTACTGATATATATATATATATGACAATGATGTTATACCATACTTCCGCATAGATACTAGCTAAAAGCCCAGACACGTGTTTCGCCGATGTTTCTGCTACTGCTTGATACAGCAACGAGGGGTTCGGCTCTTCAGTAGGCACCCAACGTTCTCTATGTGGTTTCTAGTATATGACCTCCAGATAATAATCAAGGAAATAATCGCGGAAATTATTAGGTGCATGACATGGAAGTAGGTGGATGGGACATGACTTTTAAGGGTCAGACCCTAGAGTTCGATGAGCATTCTCGTCGAAGACAATCAACTGCCGCGGAATAACCACGGAAATGTCCATTCTTCAAACGAGTAGCACTACAAGTAGTGTGAATTCTATATGACAATGATGTTATACCATACTTCCGCATAGATACTAGCTAAAAGCCCAGACACGTGTTTCGCCGATGTTTCTGTTTAGGAAGCAACGGCCTTTGTTCCCTATTGGCCCATTGTAGGGAGCCATTCTGTGGCGACCTCATTATGTCAACCCGGTGGCGTGCGCAGAACTCCTTTGCGTCCTCGCGTGGTGTTCTGAGCGTGACCTGTCCCGCCACTGTGACGCGCGCATGTGCATGCCTTCTTTTGTGGCCCCTTGTCATGCGTGACCTCAGAACCCGGCCGGCGGCTGTCATTGCGTCCTCGCGTGTCGGCCGGTCGAAGGTCGCGTTCTTATCCCGTTCTGCCTGCCTCCAGCGGTGGCGTCCAAGCTTTCTTTGTTTTCGTACCCTCAGGACGACGCGAGTGATAACTCGCGTGCTGGGCTATCCTAACACCAGTGAAGGAGGGTATTGGAACAGCTGCTACAGCATTAACCATATAACAAGTGTCCCACTATCCCCCTGAGCCAACCCTCTGTTTGTTTGTTGATGGTTACCTGAAACATTAAAAGTCCCTCGAATAGGTGGCTGATTTCCACTTAAACTTGCTACATTAACATTGTTAGAGCTTTGTAACGCATTTGACCTGAATCCCCACGAACAACACTTTAGTTTCGATTGTGTATATAAATTATAAAATATTGATCTACTCCTTGGCCGATCTTGTACGTACCATAACCCAAAATTAATTACGCGAGGAACACATTTGCTTGAACGCAAGATGATTGCTCTTAATTCCTCTTGTCATGGCATGTTATTACCGATTCATCCTCCTCTTCCGCCCCAAGGGAAGATCATGGAACTCGTCGTGCCGAAAGAACCGATCATCCACTTTTATAACCTTGCTTTGGTGCCAATGTAATGTACAGAACTCCACAGGCCCGACCTAACGAGAATTTTATGACAGCCGACTGTCTCCTACTTCAAAACTGTTTGTGAACTTTTTGATTGTCTTTAATTGCTGGAAGGTGCCAACTCTCCCAAACTCAACCCCCGAGTCTACACTGCATCCCGTAAAAACGGTAACCTTTACTCTCTCTGAGGAGCTTGTCGAATACTGTTCACACGAAGTCGGTGCCAACAGAACCGACCCCCCCTCCCAACTATGTCATTCCATGTTAATGCGCCAATTGCTTAACAACGTTTTGTAATATGCCCTTAATCGTTGCGTTTTATATCGTTATGATTAAGTTCTGCACCGTACCAACCGAAATAAACCCCAATAATATATTGCAGCATACAGTTTTCATCTTCTCTTCTTAGCTTTATGGCGTACCTTGGCACCAAACAAATAAGTAAGAAAAGCATGCCTCTAAGCATTTCATTTTCGGGATGCTTATTCAAATGTTGGCTGAGCCACTGTGATCTAAGGAAAGGAGAATGATGAGCATACTGCCGCAAGTATTATATTCGAGGCTGATTACCAAACACAGACGTCCATCCAACATAAATAAGCTATTGACTATGTAGGCCTCATTTCAGGGTGACGTATCAGGTTTGATAGTTGATTTACTGTTAATATACTTAAATAGCTACTGTATGCGTTTTAGTAGGCGTAGTTGTACTTATTTATTTTGAATGCAATCACATTTCGTCATACTTATTTCGTTACATCTCATTGTTGCCGGTTGGTTTACTTTGCCTGGCGGTTTTACCCTTTAGCAGTTACAGAAAAGAGGGAGCGCTTAATGTCAAACGTCAAATAATCTCCGAGGTGGATAACCAAATGCAGGTGTCGGTCAAACAAAAGTAATTAATGGCTGTGTAGGTAACATTTAAGTTTTAAAAAATCAATTTGTGGCGGCTAAATAATCGTGGGTGTACTCTTGATGACAACGGGAGTCGAAGACGTGGACGTAACACGTGGCTCTCTTTGGTGGCGATCCAATGTAGCGGATGGCGTGCGCTCTGGTGTGCCTCGATGTTTGCGAAAGTCTATCACATTTTCTTAAGGTGATATGGAAAACTCTTGCCGATGAAATCTTCAAGCCCGGTTACGTGTGGGAAGAGAAGAAGTTGGAGGATTAGTGTAGTGGGTAACAGGTTGGAGGACGTTGATAGTCGGACAGACGTGTGTCTGCACCCGGGAGGGGTGACCTCAGAAGTTTGTGAGCGCAGCAGTCGTCACAGTGTCTACAGCACGGCCTTGGTGTGAGTCAGCCTAAGGGGGATGATTGGCCAGACCGGACTGAGGTAGGCATACACTGGCGCGTGCGCACTTGCTATCAGCTGAGGGAGGTGAGCGTTGCGCGCGTAGTTGGGTCAATGCAAGTGCTGTATTCCTAGACTGGATTTTGGATCAAAATAACAGAATCCGAACGGAGGAAGATTGGTTAAATTGAGTGAATTAATAACATATCAACACTAGTGTCGTTAAAAGCCTGGTTGGTTGTGATGGGCATGAATGACCTATGCGTCTCGCTAAAGCCAGTTATTGAGTTGCACGTCGACGGCGAATCGGAATGTCGTGTCAGTATTGGTTGAGCATATTAGGGGAGATACCGTTGGCAGTAGAATTAAGATCTGATATTGGGAAGGAGGTCTATGAGTTGGCCCTCATAGAGGGACTGCTCAGCTGAATTGGGATGGAACCATAGCCTGGACTCAATTGACTGAGATTGTTTGGTGATCTTCATATCGCTTCATGATATGATGTTGGCGAATAAATTTTCTGCATCAGGCTCTCACGTAAGAGGATACAGAGTACGTTTCCGTCTTGTGGGCTTACCTTCAAGTTTTGAAGAAAACATTGGTGGTGGCTAAATAGTCCAAGTTTTGTTGATAATGGCAGTGTGGGGCGAAGGCGTGGGCGTAATCGCTGGCTCATTTTGTGGCGATCCAACATAGCAGACAGCGTTCGTTCTGCTGTGCCTTGATATTTACGAAACTTCCACTCTCCAGTGAGTTAACCCCGGTCGTCTTAGTTCAGTAGACTGAAGGTTAAAGGCAATGCGTTTGAAGGCCCTTTATTCAAATTCTACGCTTCCGTATATATCTACAGGCCTAATCCCGAAAGTGGTCGGCGTGCCTAACTGTAGAGCGCTTAAAGGGAATATTAGCCGGTCTGGTCTAACTATAGGACTGATTGTTACGTGCGCTGAAGTCTGGTACCGTCGCACAACCATGAGCAATCGGCAGTCCGTAAGTTCTACAAATGTAAAGTGGGATTTAGGATTCTAGACAGGCCCCAATTGGTCATTGGGATGAATACTTTGCCGGTTGTGCCACGTGCGCACATTTTGTCTGCTGCTATCCAAAAATGTGCAAGATAGCATATGATTGATGATCGCCGACCTAAAAAAGAATAAGGATCTTCCGGTTTGTCTGTGAACTACTTGTGGGTCGCCAATGGGAGTGCTGATTATGCACAGTCTGCTCAGAGTTCAACTCTCTCTCTCTCTGCGAACGTATCTGCTTTCTACTTTATTATTCTGCATCCGTCCCTTCGTTTTACACCGCAACTTTATGTGGATGTCTATACCGTAATATAATGTTTATAACGTTAGCGTCCACTGTCACTAGACACTGAAATCCAGAATAGTTTGTAATCCAACGCTTTGCATTCACTGTTTATTGGTAGCCTGCTTCTGCATCGCATTATATGCCACCAGACGACAAAGCTAGATCTCGCTCAGATGCAAACTAGATCGGTGACACTCACTTATTCTTTCGCCCACACCCGTGCACTATGCTTGGTATAGGTTTTCTTGCATACGTTCTTTATTCCGCTTACCTGCTGTTGTGACCTACCTTTACAGCATCCGGTTACAAAGGATTCATTAGTAATATAGTCACCGGCCGCAACGTTTAAACTTAAAAGTTGACTGAAAATGAGTGGAAAATTGTTTGCTTACATCGTAGGCCTTTACTGTCCACACCAATGAATTACTCTAATGTGGTCTGTCAATAGCCATATATGTTCCATGAAATCCTTGTTACAGCAAAATTTCTCCGAATGAGGAACCTCGATGCCAAAGGCAAAACCCGAGAGCTGCGTATGCGTTTACTGTGCAGTATTCTTCTGGATCCCGATCCATTTGACGCTAAACTTAACTGATTGGTTGCTATAACCGCCCATTTCAAGGTCCGGCTGACGCTGTGGAATTTATTAACCGAGAAAAGGACGCAAGTTCGCAGTTTTAGGTTTCGGATAGTACCTATTGACTCCAGAAACAGCGTAGCCGCCCAAATTGAACCGGGGAATTAAGTCCACAATATATGTCAGTTATCATTTGCATTTCTTCTTAAGCTTTTGTCAACTTAAAGCAGTTAACACTGCTAACGTGTATGAAGGGTCCAAAGGCATTTAATATTTGTATTACGGCTCCTTCCGCCAACTTAGTCATTTCGGCAACGCAGAAGATATTGAAGAAATTTGAATTTACCTCGTGTGTTTGGCTCTCTTTCCCAAGGACTAATTGATACTGTATATTGGAACAGGACTTTTCGTGAAAACGTTTTACTGACCTTTCACGCCTCATCCTATCAACTGGCTTATACATGTTGGGATACGTTCCGTCGTCGTTTATCTGGCCGGACCACATCGTATCCCACACTCTTATCATATACGAAGTTCCAAGTTCCTGCAAAGGAGGAGAGGCAACAAATCCCCAATACACTCTTACCAATTTCTTCTATGCATAGATTTTCCTCTTTAATAATATCACTTACGCAAACCCCAATTGAAAAAAAACACCCTATCATTCAGAGTTTTTCACCTCATTTTCGATCCTTGCTGTCTAGTTATTTTGATACTGCCCGGAAACTGGTTTTTGATAGTATGTTCAGTAGTATGGAAATAAAAATTAAAAGAGGTAATAAGCCAAGCATTTTGGCAAAGCTGCATGTTAAGCCGCATCCAAACAAACCGAATAACCAAACTCGTGACATGGTGAATGAGGAAACAGCATGAAAGGCGTAGGAAGTCAAAAACAACACTAGGGAATACCTGCTCGTCCCTATTCAGTCTTGTGAGCGCTAGTGAACGGAGGGAAAAATAATCGGTGCAGCACTTCTTCACTAGAAGAGTTTTTACTACAGAACACCGTAACTTAGCCTACCAACAAAGGTGCGAACTTATAAAGCTGGATCCCTGTGGCTTCGTAGATTACAGAAGGGTCTACTTTTTCTGTTTAAACTTTTGAATGGCCTAAACTGTAATCCTCTCAGTGCAATAAGGCAGCTCGAGCACTCTCGGTGCGCCAGTCATCGAGATGTGTTTTTATTGCTTCCTATGGCATGCACAGTTAAGTACCGGCAATTCTTTTCAGCAAACGCCATATCAATCTGGAATAAGCTGCCCAAAAGTATTAAAACCCAGCAAAGCTACCCAATGTTTAAGAGAGCTATCACTACTTTTCTACATTAAGGACAACTTTTACGAATTTTGGGCGCTGACTCGGTGGAATCACTCTTTAACTCTGATGGCCTTCGTGGACTTTAAACCCTGTCAGGCTTCATGCTGAAGATAATGCTGCTGAAGCTGCGGCCCGCAATCAGCTAACCCTTCAGCCGATAGCGCGCAACTTTTGCCGACAACCATTGAAGGAAGACTTAGAACAGGGTGTTCTTGTGCTAACTCTTTCCGTCCCGAACTTATGTCCCTTAACGATATGCAACTTTTCTCCTGCTGATGTGTCAACTCAGTTTACAACTGTACATGTATTCCGTTTGTATCATACCATTGAAGGCAGGTTTTTTTCACTTGAAACAAACTCCCTATCTCGCCCAGTATTGACAAAACAAAAAACCTGAAACAAAACCAATACTGGCTGCATCATAGGGAGTTTGTTTTATGTTTTTTCCGGTCTTCGAGGTGTTGGAAGGTGCCCAAGAGGTGCATTACCAACTCTTTACAATTGCCTGTAAACTGGCATGATAAACATATTATTATTATATGATGCTTCTGTGAATGCTGACGGCAGCCATGGCGTCCATGACGAGTTATATCTACATCCGAAGAACCATATGAGGAGGAAACCTCGGAGTCACGAGAACGTCCTGAAGAACCGGGGATGTGACCATGATAAGCCTTCGCTGTGCGAAAAGCGGAGGAACCCGTCACATCGGCAGCAGTCGGTCGATACGAGAAAGGGTGTGACAGAGCCGCGTAGCCTAGGACCAAAGGTGCTGTAGAAGTGACCTCAGATTCGATCAGTCCAGTTCACATAATGAGCTAAGACGTCGTTGGTAGGCAATGTCTTAACGCATTTGGTTAATTACGAATAATAATACTACTACCTTCGAAGTCAGGTTTTTACACTTGAAATAAACTCCTTATTTTGCCCAGTATTGACAAAACACAAAACGGAAATCCCCCCTTTACTGAATGAAAATAAAAACTTTGTGCAAGATGAGTCTGAGAATGCTAAACTGTTCAATGCATTCTTTGCAGAGAAACTTACGACGGAATCTGAACGGGTCCCGTCGTTTCAGCCATGCTCATTCAATGCTATCAGTACCATAGATTTCTCCATAGAAGTAATTCGTAAGATCATTAGCCGTCTAAAAAACTCGCACTCCTCGGGAACTGACGGCCTTACAAATTAACTTATCTAGAGAGTATTCAGCTTCCCCCGATTGCTAAGTTATCGATTCTCAGCTTATCTTCTAGACGGTTTCTTTCCTGACTCATGGAAGACATCTATTATTCTTCCAGTCTTCAAGTCAGGATCTCGTTCGGACGTAAATAACTACCGAGGTGTTCATAAAACCCCGGCCCTAGCCAAACTTCTGGAAAAGATCCCTTTTAATCAAATTCTTGATTTTTGTGTAGAAAATAAACTATTAAACGCCTCACAGCATGAATTTCTACCTGGAAAATCATGCGAAACCTGCCACTTGGCATTCCTTAACCTGGTTTCTTCACTTCGTAATGAACAGCAATCAGTCAGCGTGATTTACTTTGACCTTAGTAAAGCTTTTGACAAGGTGCCGCATAGGCGCCTTTTAGCGAAGCTGGAAGCCTCAGGCATCAGGCCTCCCCTCCTCGATTTCATTGCTTCCTACCTGGCTGACCACAGCCCGAAGGTCTTAGTAGGCAATAGCTACTCGATGCCTCAGCCGATCACGAGTGGCGTTTTTCAAGGCACGGTTTTAGGTCCCTTCCCCTTCATTCTTTGCATAAATTTAATTTCAACAATGCTAAATAGCTCGAAAAATTTCATTTATGCTGATGACCTTAAGTGTATTTACTCATTTTCTAAGGACACGGCCAGTAGTTGTGTTGATAATGTTAACGCAGACTTGCGTACCTCACAAGTTGGAATGCCACATGGCAAATGGTGTTTTCTCCTTCCAAATGTAGTTTCATTTGATTGGGTCCCGAAAAGCTTTCTGGACCCATTATCTTACCCAACAGTCCACTGTTAGAACGATCTACGATGAAGGATTTGATTCTTACTTACACGAATATGCTTGCATCATCACCTCATGCAGATCGAATTTCTGCAAAGGCAGGACAGATATGTGCGTTTATATCGCTTATTTTTTTCCTTCCAGAAATGAAGTTAAAACTATACCGCATGTTTGTTCTCCCTATACTAGAATACTGCTGTCCGCTTTTTGGTCTCATGACCCAGCATGACCGTAGTAAGATTGAAAAGGTTCAGTGAGTTTTCACTCGTAAAATATTTTCTGTTTCCGGGTCTGGTATGTGTTATACAGATAGATGTCAATTAGCAAACATTAAATTTCTTTGGGTAAGAAGACTCGAAGCTGGTATATGCTTTCTTTTTCACGTTAACAATAGTCCTAATCTCCCACATATTAACGCTCTCCTTCCGATAGACCGACCTTACGCCACTCGTAACTCTTCCATGATAATTTTACCACCCCGTAGCTCCACATCTAACCGTTCTCGCTTTTTTACCTCCAAATATGCTTTTATTTGGAACAACCTTCCACTCGATATTAGACTGTCTTCTACACTATCGATTTTTAAAGGAAAATTGCATAAGCATTTAAATTTCGAGGAAATAAAGTCGTAAATGTCTGTTTCCTTTCCAAACACACAAGTTATAGATTTTGAAAAGGGTCTTCCTGGCATCTGAAGCTCTTCCCAGGATACTAAAATGGTTTCTTACTATGTTAGAGTTTTCCTCTGCAGAGTCAAGCATCACTTCCAAGGGCTGCGAACTCTTCTCCGTTTTTGCAACCTTCGCTGTGGTCTTCGAGATTGGCTCTGGAATCTGGTGTGTCGCAACTCGATGATGGTGCCTTGACTTCTACTGCCTTCTCATGTTGTCCCGGATGACCGCTTCCTAATTAAACGATTTATTATTTTTTCCCATGATCATAAGCGTCCCGAATTCTCAACATCAGGTCCCAAACTAACCACATCAAACCCTGTTGCCTATTAAGGCAGTTTTTTCTCCTTATTGAACTCGGTGGCCCGCTGAACTCATCCACCGATTTAAGAGATTTTTACTGCCGATGGCAATTATTTTATAAGAGTTCACTGTTTACCATGATTATTTTTATTTTCACGATAGCACTAAGTTTGTAACGACAGGACCCCTTGGGCCTTAAATATACAAATTATTATTATAAACAAGTGCTCCGCTTGGTAAGAGTGATCATACGACGGTAATGTGGGATTACTCACTCCATACTCAATGGCTGAGGAAAACGGAGGACCAGCCAAACATATGGAAGGCAGATTTCAATTCAATGAAGAATGCACTATCGACCGTGAATTGGGACTGCCTACTCAAGGGGGATCCGAAGGAGGATTGAAGATCACTCAAGAGGGTTGCATTAGATCTGCTTAAGCGCTTTTGTCCGGTCAAGGTACACAAGACGACTAGTCGTCCTGCTTGGTTGACGAGAGACTTTAACGGGCAACTGAAGAAGAAGAATAGGAAATGGAAGTTATTCAGGAAAACTTGGTCGCCAGTACACCTCGAGGAATTCCGACGCCAAAGAAATGCAGTAAAAAAATCAATTTGCCAGGCCAGGAAAAACTATGAATCAAGAATCCTCCAACAGGCCGAAGAAAAGCCCAAAATTCTATTCCGCTATATTAACAGTAGATTAAAAAACAAGGATCCTGTCACAGTACTTAAGAATGATGATGGCGGAGAAGTCGTTGAGAATGACGAGAAAGCCGAGTACTGTAGCCGGTTCTTTGCCTCGGTATTCACTAGGGAAACCGAGCTTCATTTTGATAATGCCAACAGTGCTGTTGCAAACGCCGGTCCGGCACTTCATTCTCTACTATTTCTAACATCTGTAGTTGAGAGGGAGCTGCAGAGCCTCAAAGAAGCAAAGTCATCCGGTCCAGACAATATACCAGCCAAGTTCTTGAAAGAATTGGCAAGCGAACTCTCAGAGCCCCTAGCACATATCTTTCGTTCTTCATTTGAACTAGGAAAACTATCATCTGAATGGAAAATGGAAAATATTTACCTGATATACAAGGGCGGAGCCCGAACGAAGGTTAACAATTACCAGCCCGTCAGCCTAACTTGCATTTGCTGTAAGGTGATGGAAACGATAATTAAGAAGACGACAATGGAGTTCTTGGAGGAGAACAACCTACTGTCAGGGCTCCAACACGGCTTCAGAAAGAACCATTCTTGCCTTTCCAGCCTTCTACTCTCCACTGAGCAGTGGACTCGCGCACTAGATGAAGATGGTAAGGTTGACGTCATTTATACGGACTTCAAGAAGGCATTCGACAGCGTCCCACATAAGCGTCTAATGTAAAAATTGTCAGAAATTGGCATAAGAGGAAACCTGCTGGCATGGATCACAGATTTTCTCACAGGGCGATCGCAAACTGTGTGCATCGGTGACTCAAAGTCAAGCCCTACATATATTCTGAGTGGCGTCCCCCAAGGCTCTGTCTTAGGGCCACTGCTCTTCCTTATCTATATCAACGACTGTGTCAACGACCTGGGTTGCAGTACTATCATGTTTGCCGACGACGTCAAACACTGGAGAGCCATCAGTTCTGACGCGGATAGGAAAGCGCTTCAAGAGAGTCTCAATCGACTTAGCTGCTGGTCTGCTCGTTGGCTTTTAAACTTCAACATTAGTAAGTGTGTGATTTTTAAGACTCCGTACTAGAAGGACTGATGAGGAGAACGATTCCTTCCGATACCTCCTCGATGGGCACCCGCTTTCAAATGTGAACGAACAAAAGGATCTCGGTGTTCTAATAAATTCCTCACTTAAACCATCTACTCAGTGTGTAAAGGCAGCTAAACGCGCGACACAGGTGCTGTTTGCGATTAGGCGGGGCTTCGTCAACATTGACAAGGAGCTCTTCAGGAAAACCTACGGAGCGTTTGTTCGGTCCCACTTGGAGTATGCTGTCCAGGCCTGGCGTCCGTGGTTCAAGAAGGATTACCTGCACCTGGAACGAGTGCAGGCGAGGGCTACGAAGATGGTCAAGAATCTTGGTCATCTGCCTTATGACGACAGACTGACCGAACTTGATCTTTTCCCTCTCAATTATAGGCAACTCCGTGGGGACCTCATACAAACCTACCGAATTGTTAGAGGCCAAGACTGCGCCCTAGAATTTGATGATTTCTTCGAATTGGCTCGGACTGACCATCTGCGAGGTCATCCTTTTAAACTTCAGAGGAAACCGGCCCGTATCGACGTTCGACGAAACGCCTTCTCGCAGAGGGTCATTGGAGCGTGGAACGGACTCCCGGAAGATGTGGTCCTCTCAGATGCTGTTGACATTTGTAAACACAAACTTGATTCTCATTTGCTGAGAAACTATGGCAGATATAATGAACAAAGTGTCAGTAGCAGCACCTTGCAACTGGCTCACACTTATCGCTGATGTTAAACCTACATTTGTACATTTGTATTATGTACTATTGTTACGGTGGACCTATTATGCGATTTTGGTTATGAATAGGGAGCTCAAGGGCGAAAGCCTTCTTCCCTTAATAATGTGACTTAAAGTGACTTAAACATGTATTATGCATTTAAAATGATTCGATGACCAGTGGAAGATAAAACCCAAAAGAGAATATCCTTAATTAGCCCGCCCACTTACAGAAAGTTTTGCAAGAAGCTAAAATCCAAAGTACCAGGATTGCAAGTAGCGTATAATTCTTCCGGGCTGGCCCAAATCAATTTCAGTTAGACCCGAGAACCGCTTCGCAGACGACTTTACTTCGTTTCGTGACCTCCTTAACCCACTAGTCCATCAAATTTTGTGAGCAAAAATACTGAAACCTTACTGGATCACGAAAATTGATGCAGGTACATGACGATGTAGGCACATTGCGACCGTGGGCTCTCAAAATTGCGCTAGAGAGCAAAAAGCAAAACAGTATGATCATATCGAAAAACACCAACCCCCGAAACTCGTACAAACAGTGTAATCCCAGTGGAACGGCTAAAGTACGAAGAACTTGCAGTAGATAGTTAATTGAGACTAATGTTTGGCGTTTTTGTCCTGATTATTTTTGAGGTGCAGGTAGTTCGAAATATAACGACTTTTTAGTCAAACCATCAGTTATATTAATAGCAAAGAATGATACACGCTTAACGCAGCCACCCTAACAGAACTAGCCACCCCCAGAGAACCAAGCATCGATTTGGTACTGCACAGTGCTCTGACTGTAGGAAACAATGTTAATTAAGCACATCGAGAAACGGGACAAGCTTGCAAGTCTGATACACTTGGAAAGCCGTTCCGCATACTCTGGCGCGAAAATATTGGTCTTCCACGAGAACTCTGTCAATTGATATTTTGACACGACACCGACAAATAGAGCCCTGCGCAGTCATCTATGACTGGCATTCCTGACGTCTGAATATCCCCCATTCCTTTTTAACTGTTCTTCGTTTTATTGACAATGGATTCTATGGATTCAATGGATTCTGACAATGGATTCTCGTAACAGCTCGAATCTCAGATTACTAAAGACATGCTTCCGGCGAGTGAACATTCTTCTGCTTTACTAAAACATACACCTGCAATGTGCACATTCGCCTGAATTACCAGTTGATTATTTCAGCTTGGCTTTCATCAGGTGCATATTTGTTAGCTGCATCCGGCCCTCGAATAAACTAACTTCATCCTCTTCGCTGATGAACAATAAAATGCGAATATATTTACATTAATCTGTATATGATGCACCCCAATGTTCTGCAGTCTTTTGTTAGAGCCTCTGCAAATATTTGATCGATATTCGATAGATTAGGCTTGAACCATGTATACAAGCACGGATCTCAACATTGAAATTATGTATTTCAGTTGTTCGAAACAAATTTCCCAGCGTTTCTTTTACGAACAAGCCTGGCACCGACATTGATGGCTGCTACTGAACATACTTTTAAAAGCATTCCTTTGGTGTATAAATGTTGAGATGATTATCTTGCTGATATCACCAAAATTCGGACTAGAGGGACATAAGGCAAGCCGGATTTATCATCTTCCCACAAAGGACATAGTTCTCCTGTTGTGGGATTTTCTGATAGTTTTTTTCAGGAAGGGAAACAAAAAAATCGGCCATAGCCCAGCTTAACAGCAAAATGGTGAGTTAAACTCCGCGCCTGTAGCTCCTGTTTACTTATGGGGCTGCAAACCGGCAGGCCTAAATTATCAGCTTGTGATTCATGTTATTTTTTATCATTCAAACTGCTTACTACTTTCGCAGGACGCTGACAGTCGTAAGTGCCTTTTAAAAGCGTTCTTGAATTGGTTAATAATCTGATTGTAATATCAGTTTGTTTTACTGTAAAGATTGAGAAGGCGGCTCATTTAATCTCTCGGATTTTGTTTGTTGTCTCTCGCTATGAAGTTCAAGTATAAGGAAGAAAATAGTTTCGGTTGGCTTCCTCTTCGGTTATTATTTATGCTGTCTATTTTTAGACATCCGCCTGGCTGATTCTGCCAAGATCAAAAGGAAGTACCCTCATCGTATTCCCGTGAGTTATTTTTGGTAGTATCGTATACTCTTATGCCACAACGTCATATTCTCTTTTTTAGCCTTGTATTTAACAACTAAACGGTTTTTACAGCTAACTTAGGTACTTTTTACAGCGTTAATAAATGCGTTGTCGTCATGATTATTTCGTTTGCTTGGGGTCTTTCCCTTGCAATTTGTGTTTATTTTGTGATGAGTTCGTATTTAGAAGACGTGTAGTTATGCTAGCTATGTTATTTTAAGCATGAGTTCCTTCTTCGTTATATGTTGTTTCCAACATATTCGCAGATACTGTATAAGCACTACTAACATCAACTGGCCACTGGTATATAATGAAACAACGAAATTATTTGTAGCATCATAGTTTTAAGTGATTATTTCATGCGACGCATATCACAACGAGCTAAAGGCCTAATTGCCTCCTGGGTTTCTTTTTAGTCTCCCTGTCTAGTCTTTAACGGTTGGCTCGGGTCTGTTCTATAATTTATTATGGAAAACAAGTAACTCACTGAAAATTCGGAGCAGCGTAGTGCCACCTAAATCGAATTTTCCTACATTACAAATCAAGATGTTAGTAAAAAAATGTCTTACACCGGAAGATAAGATTGACTTTTGATCATTACGGTTCAGCAAATACACTTAATAAAATGTAGCTAGCTGCGTCTATGCATCAAAAGGGTAGTGTGGACTTCGATTATTCAGTTTTTTGACAGCCGCAGACACTGGCGACCATTTCTTATTTCACCGTTTACCGTTATCTATCAGTAGGTAACCATATTTTGATGTAATTTCTAGGTCATCGTTGAACGACATCCGAATTCGAAAATTGCTGATTTGGATAAGCATAAATTTCTGGTTCCTGATGATATAACGGTCGCACAATTTATGTGGATTATACGGAAACGGATTGACCTGACTTCGGAAAAGGCCCTATTTTTGTTTGTTGGGGATGTCATGCCTCAGACAAGGTTAGCACTTTCTCCATTTTATTTTTTAATCGATGTAGATTGTATTTGTTGAAGTTTTTTCGTGTCATCAAGTCAGCCGGTTTTTCATTCTATTTTAAGTATATCAGTGGATGTCTCAGTCCTTTCCCCTATTCTCTTTTTTATCATTGCCCTCCTCTGATTTGGTTAACTCATTTCTACCGTGCGATCTTCCTTGACTTACGAAACTGCATGTTCATTCAGCCAATATCACAACTATGCGACTATTTTGAGATCTACGGCTTTAACTTATTATGCTTAAGAGGCTGTTACTATCGGCACCTATTATTGTAAGGTAGGAAGATCAGTTTTCCCTTGGCTTTTCATCGTAGTTTACTCGTTTTTTTTTCAAAATGTGTTCGATTTGCAGTTGATTTACGACTTTGTGCAATGTTGATCACCTTACCTGCCCTATTGCAGGCGTCTGTTTTTCTGTTCGCTAATATGCGATCTGATCATGCAGAATTGGGTTAGCATAGCTTAATGTTCGCAAGTATTTTTTAACAAGTAAAGGTTGTTTTGCAAGCCGGTAAGCAGGATGTCATCGTTTCTGTTTTGTGGCTTGTACTGTCTGTCCTAAATTTTCAGCACATGCATAAATCTTACATTTTCACAACTGTTACACGTAAAACATACATATGTCGGCTGTTCTCCGAGCTTTCTACAGAAACTAAGAAAATTAAATAGGTCACACATTCATTCATCCGGCAACTTAGCACTAGACCACTTCTTTCAAACCCGGCCATTGTAGGAACAGGGTTTGGCATTGCTATTCTACGACCGCTAACAAGCCTGAAATGACCATTCCAGTCTCCCTGGTCTCTGTTAGTAATGTTATTCTATCGTTTTTTACTTGTACGTGTTACTTAAACGTAAAGTAATGGTGCGAGTTGGTCGAACGGGAGTATACTGTCGTTTTAATTGCATCGAATGCATTAAGTTAATAATAACGGTAGTTGTCTTTTGCATGCTTTACCAGAGTTCGGCTAATAGGGTCTTAAATTAAGCTCAGTAAATATGCTGCCTAATTTATTGGTGATTTCGTCTATTACTGACGCTTAAACTGACCGGGTGGATTTGCTGCCCTCAAGTATGTGCCTTGAGTTGACGATGACACTAACTAGTTTGATCTGTTTCTATAAAATAACGTCGAGCACGATCGTCTGAAAGCACTGCCAGAACTATTGCTGTTTGAACATCGTTTTATATGCGTCGATCGATAAGTTCGCACAGCTGCTAAACATTCTAATCTTTTTCCATCAGTGCTCGCAGTTGCTCGTTCGCAACCCCCAATCTTCCTCTTTGGTGGCAGGTTTAAGCACAAAAATGAAACGATTTGTTTTTACTAAAACTGGAGTTAGGTAGAGACGTTGGCGAAATCACCTGAAAAGTGACAGGTTATCGTTGCACGTTACCTAAGCATAACCGATTTACAAGTGATGGGCTCCACCTCTCAGAGAGCCTACGTTATAAAAATAATGTTTTTTGCAGCGGCTATATTAGGCAAACTGAACGACCAAGTAAACATAATTGCAAAAGCTGCAATGGAAGTCTTCACTTCACTCTCACCACCTTTTCGACGTTACTGGTGGAAGTTCGTTCAGACTGCCCTGAACCAACGCTGTCAGAATATTTCTCAGGCCTTCATGTGGTATTAACGCCGATTTGAGACCTAGTCGGGTGGCCCTTACTTGTACTTTTCGATAACTGAACTGTAGACCTACGTATCGAAACCCGAACACAGCGTGGTTCATCAACGTCTTTTTGTGGTCCACACACTACGATTAAGTGACCTTTACTTTTAAATAATGAGGAAGAAATTGGCTAGCTTCTCTGTTGGCATGTACCTCTGGACTTGCACCCTCAATCAACCACGGCCCTTTTATTTCGACTACTACCACGACCATCTTCCAACTTCTGTGCCAATAATTTGGTCAATTGCTAACGTCGTAGGCTGTCTGAGCAGTCCAAAACCAACCGCAACTTGACCAGACGACTTCATCGTTCTAGGATTTTAACCTTGTTAGTAGAATCTCCCAACATCTCGGAACCTTTAAACCAACTAAAGTTGCTTTCATCGCTCGTCACTTAGTACCTACACATCCTATTTTCCTATTAGTCTCTTGCTGTTACCTTGGCAGCATCTTACCAACTTCCTCCATTGATGCCAAACGTTTGTGGCCTGGCTCCAACTGTTCGATGCTCAGCTGTTTCTATTATTTGCTCGCTTTCAGATTTCCCGTGATACATTGTTGTTGCGTAATTTCCAATCAAGCAGTTTTTAGTCTTAAGCTTTACCTAGTAGCGCAAATATTACTATTGAATATCTTTGAAATTTAACTCTCTCTCTCTCTCTCTCTCTCATAAACGGTTTTATGCACTTTTAGTGCCACCATAGGCCAGTTGTACGAGGACCACCGGGATGATGACGGCTTCCTTTACGCACATTACAGCGGAGAGAATTCGTTCGGACTTTAATAACCCCCCCCCTCCCCCTCTTATTGCCCCTCCCCCTCTGCTCATCTACCGTCTATGCTGCCAAGTACGGTAATTGAGAAGTATTCAGGTCTCTATTTCACACACTTCTTACACATCCCGCCTCTTTTTTGTTTCTCGATCGTCCCTATCATGTCTCCCCTTCCTGTTGCGTATCCAGCTTCCTTCTTCCCCCGTTTTTTCGATGTTTTCACTGATCCCGCTACCTCCTCCTGCCTCGTGGGACATTAACGTGTATTCGCTAGGGTTAAAGTGATTTTTTGCACACAAACATGATAGTTTGCTTCCTGTTCTCTAAACACACGTCCTCCCTTGTTCTGTGCATCGCTAGCTTTCTCTTTTGTGCCTCTCCAAGTATGTTTTGTGTGTGTGTGTGTGTTCCTTCCGTCCTCCTTCCCTGTCTCCTTACCAGCCTTCCTTTCTTTTTCATCGGACCCGCGCTTACCCCTTGACCACTTGCCCTAAAGTGCATCATAATAGACTATCTCGTTCAAGCTGCCGTTCTGTGGCATAGACACACGCACTGTTCTTCTTTACTGTCATTATTTCCTGTCAGTTTTCTTTTTCGCTTTGAAAATACACTTTCTAAAAGCACTGAGTACTTGACCTGGCTTCGATTGCTGGGAGCTGTAGGAGGGGGGGGGGGGTTTCCGCGATTTTTGTAATCCGCCACCGACCCTTTCCCTGTTAAGTATCCGTAAAGGCGGTTGAAGAGACAGTGACCCTGCTTGTAGGGCTCTATACGCAGGCGCTGAGTCGATACATCGATTTATTGGGTTCCCATCAGTGGATCAGACTTCAATCGATCCTCGGCCTGGTCTTGTTTCTGGCGTGGGCAAGTACCTTGACGGCCGTAAAGTTGAACTCATGGCCCGATGTGAGCAGCAACTTGTCGTAAAGCCACCGCATTTTTATGTTTGCGCGATCCGAGCATGCGTTCAGTTCGTCTTGTGTAGCTACGAGGACAGCTCAGGCATGATATGCGATACACTACCCCCAGGTGGCGCTTTGGGATTAAGCCGGCCTTTAAATTTCATCTCCCTGCTTAGCATGATAGCATTGGGTCGGTGTGCATTTCCAACACCTAGTCCTACGGTGATGCGCTCAGTCATTTCTCAGATGTCCTTGATGTATGGCAGATAGTTGGTTAGTAGTCCTTGTTGGATCAGGGGTTCCCGCCGGAGTCCAAACTGGGTGCAGTTGGGAGATGGAGAAAAGCCGCGACCTGGGCCGGCTTGACCCAAAGGTCCTCGGGGGTGAGTTGGGTGCCTGTCCGGGAACTGCAGGCGAAGAGGTGACGCCGCAGTCGGGTATAGAAGGGTCCAGCCGGCAGGCAGGCAAGTAGCCCTTGTTGGATCCGGCACCCCGCCGGGTGGGCCTCAATCCCGGTGGCGAGGAGGAGGAGGAGGAACAGCATCATCAGGAAGGGCTGCTCTGTCATAAAAAACAGATGGAGAGGAGAAGAGATGGATCCAGCATAGGGAAATTTGGTGTAGCAGACCTTGGCCGCCCTGAAGGCGGGTGGGAACGCGGTCGAAGGCGCGTCTGCTGTGGTTCCCGGGTCCAGCCGGTGTTGGTACTGGTGAATCCAGCTTAATCCAGCTACCATCCCCCGATCTTCTGGGTGGCTATCCACCTCCAATTGCCACCTCGGGACGACATCTCCCAAGGGTGACCCGCTGTACACTGGCGCAGCTACGCAGTGGCTACTGCATGCTTCTTCACCAGGGTCCAGCCGGTGTTGGTACTGGTGAAGAAGCATGCAGTAGCCACTGCGTAGCTGCGCCAGTGTACAGCAGGTCACCCTTGAGAGATGTCGTTCCGAGGTGGCAATTGGAGGTGGATAGCCACCCAGAAGGATCGGGGGATGGTAGCTGGATTTAGCGTCCACAACGGCTCTCTGGTGAAGACGCTGGAAGCCTTTCCTGATGGCGGAGACATCAACGAGTAAATCCGAGAGAGACGAGGTGACAGCTGCCTTGTGGAGACCTCGGATTGACGTCCGAACGTTATGGCTAGGCTGAGGAGCGTTGCAACGATGGTGGTTCGGGTGGCCAGGTTGTGAACAGGTCCACCAGAACTGCTGGCAGAGGAGTTTGTTGTGTGCGGCGACCGGCAGGACAGAAGCCCCCGCATGAAGGTGCTCGATGGCCGACATTTTATAGCAGCCCGTGATCGTGCTGACTGAGGGCGGCGGAGGCTGGAAGATCTGATTGTGTGAGACCAGATTGGTGCCGCATAGGTGAGATGCGGTTTGACCAGCACCTTGAATGTGGTCACCAGCGTCTCTTTCGGGCAGCCCCAGGATGTGCCCGCGAGAGCCTTGTGGATCTTGGTACACCGGCTCATTTTGCTTGCGACCTCCCTCGCATGGTCCGCGAACGTGAAGAGCGGATCTAAACGGACGCCAAGGAGCTTGGGCTTACGGACCAGCGGCAAAGCCTCACCGTTGAC